>SPJY01014460.1:1814017-1872616 GCA_005191435.1 Raddia distichophylla
GCTACTATAAAATTCACGATTTACAAAATTCATCCGGATGGTGCTAATTGCTATAAAATCCAGGCAACTATTTGAAGGATGACCAAACGGATTCCATTTTGTTGTAAACACCTGGGAGGGTTCACTTCAGCTATCACGAGCAGCTGTCATAATTAAGGTCAACATGCAATGGATATTTTCTTGTACTTGGATTTTCAACATGCTTGATATTCAAATTCGTAATAACTTCGTATAGCATACATTATACGAAGTTATACGATGACGAACGGACCTCCGAGACTACGCCTCTCTCTCGATGAAGCTACCTCGACAGCCCTATATCGACGGTCGACCGTCGATACTGAGTAATCTCGATTGTTTGCTTAGTTTTCTCGACGATACCGATGCAGTCTCCTACTCTCCTGTAGTGATGCATGCTCCTCTCATCTCTCATCGCACATGGACTGATCTACATGCAAACAGATCGAGGTCGAGGCTGAGGCGAACCAAGATTATATTAGCATAGCTTCTGTTAAAATCTCTGCTAATAAAAAGCACCGCATGGTGATGGTACGTTCTATTCAAATTTTTTAATCCTCCCCGTAATTAGGAAACTCCCTAACTGTCTGTCTTCCCCACACCTTCTCAAGACTAAAAACCCTAACATCTATTCCCACCACACCGAAGCCGCAGCTCTCCGTCTCTCTCCCTCCCTCGGGCCGGCGCCGAGCCGTCTCCCCCTTCCTCGGGCCGCCACCGAGCCGTCCCCTACCACGCCACTCTCTCTACCCACTACCGTGCCCCTCCCTCCCTCCCTCCCTCCCTCTCTCGCTCTCTCTCTCTCTCTCTCTCCGCCGCCGCCGCATCAGGCCGCCTGTCGCCGTTGCCGCCCCTGCTGCATCGGGCCGTCGGTCATCGCCAGCCGGTCGCCGCCTTCTACGGGTAAGACTCTCTCTCTCTCTCTCTCTCTCTCTCTCTCTCTCTCTCTCTGTGTGTGTGTGTGTCTCCGTACTGGCTCCCACCGCCACCACATCGGGCCTCCGCCACCGAGCTGGTCCCTACCGCGCTCGACGCCCCCTCTCTGCCCCCCGCCGCACCCCCTCTCTCCCCCTCCCCGGGTAAGCCTCTTTGTGTGTGTGTGTCTTTTGAACCTGAAACTGGCGAGAATGTCGGCATCAAGAACCTCGACAATAAGAAGGTGCTCCACCACAAGATGATTGCGCAGGTACCCCGTCTCTCCTCCTTGTGTTCTTCCATTTCCATTTCTTCTCCGTCTTCGTGTTCATGATCTTATTCATTTCTCTCTCAACGGAGGTATTGGTTTCTCTTCTTGCTGTGTTGCTCGTGAATTAATCAACATGCTTGTACTTTGCAGAGCGTCTGTGTGTTGCAACGGAACAATAAAAGAGAACAAATTGATAGATAAAGATTATGAACTGTGTATGGATAAAGAAGACAACAAAAAGGACAAAGATGATTGTAAGACAGTGACCGCTATGCTTCGGGTTTTATTGGACAATGTATGAACATAATGTTTATGTAATGAGATTATGCATTGGGGCCTAGATGTGTAATATGAAGGATTGAAGGGGTCACAGCTATACAACCACCAGAGATCAATGTATTTATGTGCTTTATCTTAATCAAATAAAAAAATATTTGACATGATGCACTGAATTCATGCCTCCATGCTTTACAAAAATCACTACACATAGCAGTAGAAGCTACTATAAAATTCACGATTTACAAAATTCATCCGGATGGTGCTAATTGCTATAAAATCCAGGCAACTATTTGAAGGATGACCAAACGGATTCCATTTTGTTGTAAACACCTGGGAGGGTTCACTTCAGCTATCACGAGCAGCTGTCATAATTAAGGTCAACATGCAATGGATATTTTCTTGTACTTGGATTTTCAACATGCTTGATATTCAAATTAATCAACATGCTTGCACTTTGCAGAGCACCCGTGCGTTGCCATGGAACAATAAAAGAGAAAAAATTGATAGACAAAGATTATGAACAGTGTATGGATAAAGAAGACAACAAAAGAGGACAAAGATGATTGTAAGACGGCGACCACTATACTTTGAGTTTTTATTGGACAATGTATGAACATAATGTTTACGTAACGAGATTATGCATTTGGGCCTAGATGTGTAGCATGAAGGATTGATAGGGTCATAGCTATACAACCACCAGAGATCAATGCATTTATGTGCTTTATCTTGATCAAATAGCAGTAGAAACTGCTATAAAATTCATTATTTACAAAATTCATCCAGATGGTGCTAATTGCTTTAAAATCCAGGCAACTATTTGAAGGATGATCAAACAGATTCTATTTTGTTGTAAACACCTGGGAGGATACTTTAGGCTTAGGATCATATTAAACGTTTTGCTGATTAAAAAAAATAATTATATGATCTGGCGAGGTAAGCCTCTTGGCCAAAAGAATTTTAGGTAGACTCAATGGTCTTTTTGTTGATTCATGCCATCCCGAGCGTCCCTACCTTTGTATGCAGCGGTGTACACGTTCGATCTGGAGCAGCTCCTCAGCGCAGCTGGAGATAGGGGAAGCGAACAATACTAACCTTCATCATCAGGATTATCCAAGGGAACCGATGCAGGCCGGCTGGCGGCGACCGACGGCAGCGACCCAATGCGGCAGGGGTCGCAGCTCGATGCGGAGGCGGAGAGACCGAGGAAGAGGGAGGGGTGTGCGGCAGGGGGAGAGAGAGAGGAGTGCGACAGGAGGGAGGGGGAGAGAGGGTGCGAGAGAGAGAGAGAGAGAGAGAGAGAGAGAGAGGCTTACTTGTAGAAGGCGGCGGTCGCCTAGCGGCTACAACAGGGACGACCGGCGGCCGGCAATGGAAGGGGCGGCGACGGTGACAGGCGGCTCGATGTGGCGGCGGTGGAGAGACCAAGGGGGAGAGAGGTGTCTTTAATTTGCAAGCAAATAAGTAATAAGTAAAATCAGTTGAAGAGGACCTTATTATGGTTACTTTAGGCTTAGGATCATATTAAACGTCTGTTGATTAAAAAATATATATATGATCCGGCAAGGTAAGCCTTTTTGGCCTAAAGAATTTTAGGCAGACTCAAAGGTCATTTTATTGATTCACGCGCTTAAGTGCTTCCTGATCAAAAAATAAGATAAATCGTAATATATAAGTTGCAGTCAAGTCCTACATTGCTTGTACTTGGATTTTCAACATACTTGATATTCAAATTCAACTAAATTAACCATGGTCTAGCGAATATTTAGATTGGATTCGTTGTTATGGTTTGCTGGAGCGAACAATGAACTCTGCACCTCCCTTGTGCTTTGATTTATGCTTTGATCTTTGCTTACTCGGATTTATGAAATGCCATATTTAGATCTGGGCATCTAGTTCGGTTCATGTATCATCAAATTGATGATTTATGTTAAGATTTCCTTGCCAATTGTTTAGCTTGAGCATTCAACAGGTGCCCAAAATTGGTGATCTTCGTTTGAATGCAACAGAGCCTAGAGCCTGTGCTTTTTATTTTGTAGAGACTTCGGAATTGATGCTCTGCTGTAGTTTGTGGAGGATGAATGGAGTTAAATCCATGTATATACTCTGAAGCAAGGCCAAGTGAATAGAGTCAGTTTGTGCATGAAAGTATATACCCCTGATTTGTCTTCAACCATTTTGTATTGTTTTAATTTTCAAAAGTATACGAAAAAATGTGACGGCTTAATTTGTATCACAAGTGCATGCAAGTTGAAACATTGCCTTTGCTGCGGCATACCAGTGTAAGCGTCCAAATAAAAATATTTTCCCACTTGGCAGTGCCAATAAGCTCCGAGGTGCTTCCGCCGCTGCAACGGTTGGAGTAGACGGGACTACAGGAAGGCAGAGGATGGGCATATGGCTAGGTTTTTTTTGGGAGGCTGAGGAGGGGAATTGCACTAGGGAGAGGAAGCGCACGAAAGAGTCGGACAGCACATCGGGCAACAAGTGCTCGCTAGCGGGCAGGGGCGCGAGGGGATCAGCCAGAAAAGGCCGAGTTAAGGGATCCGGTAGCTGAGGCACAGAGCGCCTGTTAGTTGTGGCTAACCATAGCAAAACTATTATTTTTCCTTTTTTCCCCCTCAATTTCGTGCGGTAAATATAGAAATTCTTTTTCTTCGTGAAAATATTTTTTTTCCTCCGTTGCATCGCACTGACATCTTACTGGTTCCGTTAAAATTCCCGATGCATCCTATTCATGTTACCCTATCTGCTAACTAGCCGCCCCGCCGAGCGCCTCCTTCTCCTCCCGCCTACGTCCACCTCGGCTTCTTCACTGTAGCACCCTCGAGCTCGGCCCCTCCCGGCGGCGGCGGCGGCTGCGGCGGCGGCGGCTGTGATTTTGGCCTGCCGTTCCCGTGGCTGCCACCGGGCCGTCACGGCGCTGTCCGCCGGCGTCTCTCCATCGGGATGGAGTAGCAAGGTGGCTCCTCTCCAAATCCACGTCGTTCTGTCGGCGATGCCTTCTGTGCAGCTATTTCTCGCAACAACTTCTTCTTTTCCAGTGGTCGTCCTGTTGGCCCGGTGGCAGAGGTCACCTTGACTTCGACTTACGGCTTCGCGTATTTGGGCGACTCATATGCCTTCAGATGGTTTCTGCAGATTTAAGACGTGTGCCCTTTGGCTATCTCGCGTCTCTGTTGTTGTGGGGTGTTTATCTGAAGATGGTATGCTTGTCAACAAGTTTGTGGCCGCTTGCAGTTGATCAAGAATGGGCGTTATGGCGGCGCTGGATTGGTTTGTAGGGGGAGGCAACATTGGGGACTTTGGTTTGGCGGTGCTTTTGGGTACCGGTTCGTTGACTCCGGGGAGAAATATCTAAGTCTGACCTTAGCTAGTTGTACTTGGCAATGGCGGCATCGTTGTCGCTCCCTTGTTGAAGGCATTGTCTGGAGTTTGATGAATTTGCTTTACAGGGTGAAAACCTATGATCTGATCTTTACTGCTTGGATCATGGCAACGGCGGCATGCTTAGTATCGTTCCCTTCTTGGAGGCGTTGCTTTTAGAGAGCCTTCATCGTAGTCTAAATGTTGTTTGGGTGGTGCTCGGTTCTGAAGATTTAGTTGTGTGTTGTAGCCTGCTGTGATAGGATTGTTTTCGTCTTGTCGTTTTTCTTTTTTGGTTTTTGGCTGTGTGCATCCTAGCTATGCAGAGGCCGGTTGTGGTCTTGGATTGATTGTATCTTCTTGATGTAATTGTCTAAGATCAGTAAAGCTTCCTTTAAAACCACCGGCCGGACCGCCGGAGGCCGGAGCACCCAAGGAGCATCTGCATCCTCATCCTCGCCGATCAATTATTCTTCCCGTCATCCATCCCGTGCAACTTGCAAGCCTATCGAAACAGGGCAACGCTTTTCTCTCTCTTTTATCGTTTCACTTAAAAGGTTCAGGTTCATGAAGCAGTGAGCAAGCCAGTTATCATATATGCGAGTTGGGGTCTTGGGGATGCACCGAGTAAATCGGACACCCACCATGTGTGCAATCAGGAAGCTATCGACGTCACAGTACATGTGTACTAGCTTTAGTGATGGCAATTTTACCCATAGTTTCGGGTACCTGATGGTTCGGATATGGATATGGGTTTATACCCATAAAATATTTTGGGTTCAGGTTCGGATATAGTTTTTGGGTTTTGGGTTCAGGTTTATTTTTACGCCCATGGATACACATGGGTACACAAAAAGATTAATAAAATTAAATAAATATAACATGTCACCATGTGTTATCAATAAATATGTATGGGTGAAAGGATAAAGTATAAATATAAGTTCATATTTTCAAAGTTGATGAAAGGTTAGAGTTGAAACTGATCAATGCCATATATATTGTATTCAATGTTGAGATATAGGTTTATTATATATTTCGGGTTTGGGTACCCGTTTGGGTTCAGGTAAGGACGTGGGTTTATACTCATGAAATATTTTGAGTTCGGGTTCAGGTATAGTTTTTGGGTTTCGGGTTCGGGTATGTGTCAGTACCCGGTCTAAAATTTGGGATGTTACAGTATGAGAGGGGTGTACCCGGAGGTACCCGACCTGATTGCCATCCCTAACCAGCTTACACTCCACGCCTAGACAGCTGAGACATGTAGGCGTCCACTGCCTGCACAGTTGGTGTTAGTTGGAAAAAGTCCTATTTACCCCCTCAGCAACCATCCTCTACCATCAATACCAAACAAACCATACCCTTCACGTAAAACCACCCCGATTTTCAATGTCTTGACGTCCTAGTCAGCATAGTTTTCATAATTTTTTTAAAAAATAGAAAATCATAGAAGTCTTAGAGAAATAAAATAAAAATACCTAAAATATAAAATGTATAGAATCCAATATGCATTAAAGATATTATATTTTGTGAAACTTATATGCAAAAATGATATTTGTTTATAATTTTTTTGTTGATCACATGAAACAAGTATTTAGACAAAATTAGCTTGGATTGTGGGAAAATTGGAGGAAAATATAAAAAATATAAGGATATTATTTACCTATCAATTTTAATGTATAAATTCAAATTCAAAGTTAGTCTGACCTTTTAATTGTAATTTAAAAATTTTAAATTCAAAGGTGAAAATAGCATCCTTACATTTTTATTAATTTCTCCAACATTCCATAAGGTAAAGTAATTTTTCCCTTTTTCTATAAGCCAAACAAATCCTAAATACTTAATTGATTTAACCAAGAAAAGATGTTCTAAGACAAAAAAAAAAAGTTATATAAGTACACACATAAACATTGTTTTTTATTGCATACTTGATTCTACACTTTTAAATTTTGTAGTGTTTTTATTTTATTTTTCTAAGCTTACTATGATTTTTTATAATTTTTAAAGTTTATTTTCATGAAAACTATGCTGACCAGGATGTCACGTCATCCAAAACCGAGGTGAATTTGGTGAGGTGGTATTTTGTTCAATATGAATAGTTGAGGAAGGTCGAATACCTAGTTTTGAAATAGAAGAGGCAAAATTAAACTTTGTTAATGGTTGAGGGAGGTAAAATAAACTTTTCCGTGTTAGCTTCATGTATCTCTTCCTCGGCCCATTAGGCCTAGTTGGTAAAGTAACCTAGCCAAGCAGGCTTGAATCGGGCCATCCCACTATTAGAGAGGGAGGTAAACCGAAAATATCACAAACTCCTACTTGCCACTAGCACAAGCTGTCATTGTAGGTTCTATTAGAAAATGTCTGAATAGAAAATGAATCTTGGAAACATGGTGTATAGCTCTATTTGTTAGACCCGCCCTTATGATAATTCTAAAACACCTCATGGTCACTCGACGACACCATCATCACCGTGCTATAGAGAGGGGTGTTTGCATGCAGAGGCTGATACAAGTCCAAGTACTGTCGCTCTACACGCTGCATGAGCAAAGTTTGGTTGCACAACTCTGCAAACATTGGGCGAGCTTCCTCTACTCAAATTCCCGATGCATCCTGTTTCCACGAACCTCACCGGCAGCTGGCGGACGGAAGAACTCCGCTCGCCTCGGGTAAATGGGTAATCAACACTTATTACGGAGAAAGAAAGTAAGCAGTAGTGGGCTTCTGACGGATGGATGCTCGATCGCGCTTGCTCCGCCTCCGTCCAACCCGACGACGACGCGCTCCTCCGCCGCCGTGCGGGTACTGGTTCGTTTTCTGAATTCTGATCCCTACTTATCGGCGGCGAGCGTCGGTGTCGGACGCCCGGACTCACTGCCGGTTCGTACGGTGGCTCCAGTAGGCTTCAATGAGGCGATCGGCGATCGCAACCACCACAGCACAGTAGGCAGTTAATTAGGCACTGCACCACACATGTGGCAGCTTGTGCCGGCGGATGGCTCATGGCATGGTATTCTTGAATAGGATGCCTGAAAAAGAAAAAGAAAATATCACTGTATGGCGGATGGCTCATTGCATGGTATTCTTTTTCGCTCCATCTAGCATCTGATCAGTGACAGTGAGCTCCGGCTTCTCCACAAAAATATCACTGTACTTCACCATCCAATGGCTTTGGAGATATGGAGTGATCTGGGCCTTCCACAACAAGAAGCTATTGCGCCCAAGCTTAACGTTAATGAATTGGTTGAACGCAGGTGAAGAAAGCAGTCTTGTGCTTAATGAAGATATGTCGGCGATGGTAGAGACGATGGCCGCCGACGAACTGTTGGAGAGTGCCGAGGAAGTCGACATCATTTATTTGCAAGTGGATCGATCCTAATCTCGTATCGTAGGATAGTTAAGCTCTGATACCATGAAAAGTAATTGGTAAACCGTGCCTCAACTAGAGCCAGCACCCTTCTATTTATAAAGCACAAGCAAAGAATCATATTACAACAACCAAATGTCTTCGTGCCGGATACGCTACAGGTACAGCAACATTATCCCATGTAATCTAAACACCAAACTCTATCTATAACTTCTATCTTTATTACATGTGTTCTATCTCATATTAGATCTGAATTACTCTCATCTCATGTATATCTTCTAAGTTCTAACACCCGAGAATAAAAGTCGACAAAAAAACCGGACCAAAAACGAATTGATTTAGCTACGTACTCGACTGAGATCCTCAGTAAAAATGACAAAACCGTTAAGAATTCTAATCGAGAGTTTGTAAAGATTCCAATAGAGATCGTGTTTGATCTCTCGAAAATTCCCAATACATCCCACTTCCATAAATCTCGTCATGGTCCTGTCCAAGTGTCCGTCTAATTACTCGCAGATGCTACCGAATCATCACCATCACCAGATTGAGAAAATGTGAAGTAATGGACTTCTGACGGACAAAGGCTCCATCTCTTACCGACGTGCTGCCGGTGTCTGGTTCAAAGTTTGCTGGCTCGCCTCCGGCTCTGATCCTCGATGCATCCCATCCCAATAAGACGACCGAGACGAGATCCCTAGCTCGCCATGGAGCTGCTCCAGCCAAGTCGGCGACGCGCGCGCTCCCCTCCCGTCGTCGTTCCTCCCTAGAGTTCTACTTCTGCACACGCGGTGAGGGGAGGGGTACGTAGCTAGCTACGGTGTCAGTGTCAACTATCAAGCAGTCACCGTTGCTTCCAAGACGGCGTGCGGAAGCCTTCTACTTATAGACGGCGAGCGTCGTCGGTGCCGGACGTACTGCCGGTGCGTGCGGTAGCTCAAGACTTCACCGAGCCGATCGCGACCATCAGAGCACACAAGGCACATCAAACAGTGCGCAAAATATACACATTAAAAGGGCCTATCTGATAAATAGCATGCGGGGACGAGGAGAGAAATGTTGTAAGTCATAGTTTTTTTTAAAAAAAAAGGGCAGAAAACTGCCGTCCTATTTCATTGATCAGAAGGAGAAAATATCAATAAAAAATTCATGCAAGCATAGGATACAACCACAGCATACTACTGCAACCCTAGTCAAAACCAGACACACATCTAGCCACCGTCGAGAACACCGCGAACAGAGCAGGAGGGAGGGATGCAACCCACAACTGTCACCTAAGCCAAAGGCCGAACAGGAGAAGGATACAGGGGAGGGAGAAGGGGGACACCGCCAACACTCACACAGCGACGAGCGACTCCTGAAATAACAGACCTAGCGAAGCCCAAAGCGCAAGAGACGGTGACCACGACACCTCCAACAAGATTGTGGCAGGGGAAAACCCGTCGCCATCTCAAAACCGTTAGGATTTTCATCCAGAGCAGGAAAAAATTCGAAAGGTGGTGCCTCCAACAAGAGAACGACACAAGAGGTGATGCCAACAGCAGGAAGAAATACAAATCTCGATCCATTTGCTGGGTATTGACCGCACTCACACCTACTGCCCCTCTATAATGCTAGCAGGAAGTGATGATTAATATGTGAGCGGTGTAAGAGAAATTCGGGACTTTTATGATTTATCTGCCACCTACCGGCTGCCTTGGGATTTTTCTAGATGAACCATTTTTTCCATTTCGTACCACTATGAAATAGCAGATGGCACCCCATGTTTACTCCCTCCATCCAGAATTGATCATCATCTAAGCACTTGTCACCAAGACCAAGAAGCACTTAACTCCCCCATATTCCATTTACTCTCCGTATTAATTCCCCTAGTAATCCGTCTGCATGCAAATTCTCATAGTTTTTTTTAAAGAGGAGGTAGGAGAACTGCCGTCATATTTCATTGATCAGAAGGAGAAAATATCAATAAAAAAAATATGTGCAGGCACAAGATACAACTACAGCACACCGCTGCAACCCTAGTCAAAACCAGACACACATCTGGCCATCGCCGAGAACACCGCGAACAGAGCAGAAGGGAGGGATGCAACCCACAGTTGTCACCTAGGCCAAAGGCCGAACAGGAAGGATGCAGGGGAAGGAGAAGGGGGACACCGCCAACACTCACACAGCGACGAGCGACTCCTGAAGCAGCAGACCCAGTGAAGCCCAAAGCGCAAGACAGTGATCACGACGCCTCCAACAAGGTAGCGACAGGGGAAAACCCGTCGCCATCTCAAAACCGTTAGGATTTTCATCCAGAGCAGGAAAAAATTCGAAAGGTGGTGCCTCCAACAAGAGAACGACACAAGAGGTGATGCCAACAGCAGGAAGAAATACAAATCTCGATCCATTTGCTGGGTATTGACCGCACTCACACCTACTGCCCCTCTATAATGCTAGCAGGAAGTGATGATTAATATGTGAGCGGTGTAAGAGAAATTCGGGACTTTTATGATTTATCTGCCACCTACCGGCTGCCTTGGGATTTTTCTAGATGAACCATTTTTTCCATTTCGTACCACTATGAAATAACAGATGACACCCCATGTTTATATGATAGTGAGAGAGGGTGCTAAATTCAGGAATCTTTCCATTAATCAAAGGTTAAACCATCAAACAACTCATATAGAATACATAAAGCTCATGCAAACCTTGGTTACTCCAACTCTCCCAAGTACTGGTCACAAATATATCCTCTTAGCAATGGATAGCCCCTAAGAAAAAATTGTGAATGCTTAATTTGTTGTGTCAACGTCATACATAGGAAACACTCACGATGATTTTCAGCAAGCACCGCAACATGCCATGAATCCTCCCAAAAGCTAATTTTCTTGTCATTCCCCAAAATACATGAGTAAGTACTCATGTAGCTAAGTTTTACGATGTCACACAACTACTAGTAAAACCTCCCTTTTTGGGCCGGGATGCATTCTGGGAAAAAGTGAGCAGGAAATAAAGAACTTGCCAATGGCATTACATCCAAGGAGTGTTAAAATGAAGAAAAAGTTTGTGTCAAAACTTGAAAAACAGTCCTTAAATACGAGAGGATAAATTAATAATGCATACTAGTCCTTTTTTAGCTTAATTGCATGCAGTTTCCCATACAACAAGACATTGTTGTGAGCTAGCTGTAGATGATTTTGCATGCAAGAGGAGTGAATTGAGGTCAGGATGGATGTCCATCGTTGTGGTATAGCTGAGGATTGCACGCCCGCATGTGGCTGTGAGCACAGGAGTACAGCACTCCGGCACGGTGCGCTAGGCCGTCATGGTCGAACCCTTGGGCATAGGGATGCAAATGGGTTGATTCGCGTGTACTCGTGACTCGTGAGTCCGCTTGCTTCATTAAAATACACTAAGCGTTTGTAAGGCTTGTATTTTAATGAAATAAGCAGTCTATTTGGGCATGTGACATGGGTGGACAGCTAGTCAAACAGGAACGTTATGTGAGGGGCGGTAAGTGACATGGTCGGTCGACACTGATGGTGATTGGCTGTTTATAGAGCGAGATAATACCATAGAAGTGATTAAAAAAAGATAATGATGGACGAGTGAGAAGGGAGGATGGGAAATAGGAGAATGACATATCATAGTAGTGCTCCAATTTTGGAGAAAATACCATCTAATAGCAATAGTTGGGTGAACAAGCCTTATGGGTGCCTCTAGTACAAGATATAATGAGGTGGTTGTAAAATAGTACTAGTTGCATCTAATTGAAGCGACTCGGTCATTATATTCACATGCAGGAGGATATGTTACTTTCCTCGCATGTAAGAATATTTTCTAAACCAGTTTTGTACACAGTTGTAATATGGTTACATATTCCATACCAGTAGAGTTTTTTTTTTAGCAAAGGGCAGAAGAACTATCATCTATTAATCAAAAGAGAAGGAAATTACACCAAGCGTGAGGGAAATTAGGGTATTACAAAGCTAGACCCCACGGCTACCCATAGTCGAAGGTTGTCAAACAGCTGATCTAAAAAAACAAGGCGGGGGCGGTGGACCGAGAGGAAGATACTGTTATTCCTCTCAAGCCAGATGTTCGAGATGGTTGTGATGACGATGGAGAGGACGTCGCTTGGATTGCCCGCTTGTGAGGGGGGGAGCCGTCCCACCAGTTTGGTAAGCTGAGTTGCCAGCGCCAGAGAGCCAGGTTAAGCGAGGGATGGTTTAGCCGGGTCGCCAACTTGGTCCAAATGAAGGAGCTGAAAGCACATTTCAGGAACATGTGCTACGAAGTTTCGAGGTTGCACTGGTAGAGGCGCCAGAGGGCATCTGCAGTCAGCACACAGCGGTGTAGCAGGAGTTAGAGGAAAAAATTACGTTCGATGGTGCCCAGATCTTTCAGACATGGGCCAACGAGTTGAGTAGAGTTGTAAGCCTGTAGACAGCAATTCATAAACTCGTCGGTGCCTTGCTAGTGCTCTCATGCTATGAATATTCATAATTGACAAAAAAAAATGAATATCAAGTTATCCAGCATTGTGGGACTTCACAGGCATTAAGAAAAACTCGGAGATCAGGAGTAGTATGTTGTGTCCGTGTGTCAAATACTCGAACGTACTTCAAATGTTTCCTTGTCACATTCTTCGCCTTCGACACCCAATGCTTTTGTGGCGCGGTGATGCCAAGTTCCGCTTTATTAGGGAGAATGTGATGAGGACATCACCGACGAGTTTGTTGTCCCTGAGCTTGCTGATGGAGTAGGAAAGCGACAAGACGGCATGAATCTTCATGCCATGCCATTCAAGTCTTTTTGAACGAAAGTTCAGTAAGTTAGTTTATAGATCCAAGAAGTCCCCGACCACCGGGCTCAAGTCGAAAGGACGTCAAAGTCACTGCCGAGTTCGGTTCGGCCATTCAGGACCAGTGCACCTTCAAACGGACACGCAGATCACATACGACGTCCAAATGAGGCAAATAAGAACTCTATGAAAATCTTATGAGATAAGCTTTCCAACGGATCTGGCCATGCCTCTAAATTCCATCCGAGTCAACGGAAATCATGAAAACAAGTTGACAGATAGAAACTTCCTGCCGCTGCATCGTCGTATTTTTTTGCCCCAAGGCCTGTGTACCCGTAGGGTTAGGATTGAGCGCGCATGGGCACCTGTTTGGGCGCCCCTCCTCTGGCCGTTACCCTATATAAATTGTCCGTCGTGCTTCGTTTTAATTGAGTTTTGTTTAATTGATTTCGTCACGATTGTGTGAGATATCGCCTTGTTCTTCTTGTGTCGACCAGACCAACAAGACCAAGTTTCTAATCCCAGTTGATCTTAATCTATATTTGCAATTGTGATTGCTTATCTTGTGTTCTTACTCGTTCTTCGGTTGCTTGCAGGAACCGTCCTTCGTGGACAGGTCGATCGCGCCTCTGGTTCGGTCGATAACAATCGTCGTGGTGGTTTAGTGATCGTCGGGATTTTTAGTTTCTTGTGGGGTTGAAAGCCGGATCGTTTAGGTCTCTGTGACACCTACCGAATTATCCTCTACGACTCTCAACAGAAGATCGGGACCCCGCGTCCGTGCCCATCAGAATGCCCTCTGCAGTGGGTTATCAACCTACTCTTAGCAGGGATTTTTTCCAACAAAATTTCGGTGAAATTTCAGAGACCGAAATGAAAAAGAAATTTTTGAATTCAAAAGATTTGATCAAATTTAATCCTTATACATAAAAAAAAGGCATAACTTAACTCTTAACAACCAGTTCTTCCTTAAACAAGCTTGAAATCCATAGTTCAAATCCCAAGTTTAGCAATTTTTTTTTTGTAAAATTCAAATTCTGTATTTTTATTCCAACAAAATTTCGTCGATATTTCGGATATTTCGCTGGGGATCGAAATTTTTTTCTACCGAAATTTAAATCCTTTACTCTTAGTACAGAAATGGGCTCCTTGTAAGAAAGAATTACTTCTACCAAATCCATAACTTCGATCCAAGCACTTTCTACACCTACGGACGATATGACCGACCCTGTCTCTGTCACAACATTTGCACAATTGGATGCTACCACCGTTTCCCGAGGATTAGCTTTCAAGGAAATTTATCCGGCAGTACATCCTTTAGATTCAACCTCAACTATGTTACAGCCTCGGATCGTTGGCAACGAGCATGCTTCCCTGTCCTTGCAGCTTGCCACGCGTGTTCAGACCAAAATAGGCGCACGAGGCACAGCAGGCGTGTCGTCTAGCGCGCGCTACCAACCGAAGTGCGCGCCTAAGGCTCACATTCTCGACGCCTCTCATCCCCATCGGTGATCCGTCTCTCTCTCGCTCGTTGTTCCGTGTGGAATTTTGTACGAGAAGCTCAGGAGGAGGCGAGGGAGAAGCAGAGGCCACTGCTATTTAACGACGACGAGCACAGCAGCGCCGGCCACTGCGTCCCAACTCCCAAGAGCTGACCCATGGCGCATGGGCCAGCGTGTGGCAGAAGCAGAGGATAGCTGAATAGCCCGTGTAGGAGGGAAGTAAGTAAGCTCGGATTAGATGGGCCGCCGAGTGGATGAAAGGCCGGAAGGGCCTGTAAGGTTGCGGGAGGGAACTGGGCCTGACTAATTCTTGTCGTAGATTTGTTGCTCTACAAGCCGCGAAACTTCTAATGTTTCTTCTCCCCTTCAAGAAGAGAAATAACAAAATGGGGGCGACTTGGTGACGGGATCCCGTTGGGATCCGCCCCCAACGGGATAGACCCGCTCGCCCGCGCGCTCGCTTCAGTGTCCCGACGCGCGCTCCCATTTAACCATTTTGGTACCAAGGCGCGTCGGGACACTGAAGCTGAATAGACACGAAAAACATAAGAGGATGTCGTAGATACCAAAGAAATAGCACGCTTATTAGTGGGGCTGATTTTATTTCTTTGCTTAATGCTTACATATATCTATGCGTGTGCACTGAATAGTAGTGTAATAAATACTTTGCTTAAATGTAGAGGCTGAGTTTTGGATTTACTCTGCTATATTAGTCCTTCCGTTATGAAATAGTAGTCTTTTTAAATTTGGCATAAGTCAAAAAGGGGTATCATATGTCACAAACCAAAACGTATTGGGTCTTAGTGTTGAGTATTAGTGGCATCAGGTTAGTTATATCGCCGAGTTTTATGGTATCATTAAGGTGTCGGAAAATATATCATATATCACAAAACAGAAAGTATCAGGTCTGAGTGTCGACTATCTGTAGTATCGGGTTGGTGGTATCATCGAATATCAGAGGTATCCTTATTGGGTCAAAAAATCAAGTATCAAATAAAAAATATCATCGAGTATCCGGGAAAAAAATTAAAGTATTAATGTAAAAAATGAAACTTTCATAAATATGGTATCATATGGATTAAAAAAAGTTTCAAAAAGAAGTTTCATAACAAAAATATGTATCAGGTCTGGTGCCGAGTATCGGTGGTATCGTCGAGTTTCATGGTATCATTAAGGTCTCGGAGAAAAAAAAAGGTATCATATATCACAAACAAAAAGTATCGGCTCTAAGTATGCCTGATAGTCGCACGAATCTTGTTCGATGAAATGCCTACCCCCAACTTCATCATTTTTTTCTCAAGAAAATCAAACGTCCAGCCACAATATAAGAGTATCATCAACCTCATAGGTATCATCGAGATCGGGTAAAAAAAAAATAGGTATCGAATCAGAAGTATCATTGATTATAGGGTCAAAAAACCAGGTATCAGATCATAAGTATCATCGAGTATCGGGTCAAAAAAATCAAGTATCGGATCAGAAATATCATCGATTGTCAGGTCAAAAAAACAGGTATCAGATCACTAGTATCAAAGTTGTAGTATCAGGTATTTAGTATCATGTATCAAAGTTGTAGTATCAAAGTTCGAGTGTCATGTATGCGGTATCAAAGTTATAGTATCAGGTATGTATCATGTATCAAAGTTGGAGTGTAATGTATGCAGTATAAAAGTTGGTGTATCAGGTATATAGTATCATGTATCAAATTTGTAGTATCAACGCATGTCCTATTCTCTACAAAAAAAAAATCAAGTATCGGATTAAAAAAAACAAGTATCATATCAGAAGTATCATTGATTATCAGGTCAAATAATCAGGTATCGGATCAGAAGTATCATCTACTATCGAGTCAAAAAACAAGTATCGGATTCAAAAAAACAAGTATCGGATCAGAAGTATCATCGATTATCTGGTCAAAAGATCTGGTATCGGATTAGAAGTTTCATCGATTATCGAGTAAAAAAATCAAGTATCAGATCAGAAGTATCATCAAGTATCAGGTCAAAAAATCAAATATCGGATCAGAAGTATCATAGGTTATCTGGTCAAAAAACAAGTATCGGATCAAAAGTATCATCGAGTATTGGGTCAATAAAAACAAGTATCGTATTCAAAATAACCAAGTATCGGATCACAGGTATCATCAATTATCAGGTCAAAAAAATCATGTATCGGATCAGAGGTATCATCAAGTATCGAGTCAAAAATCAAGTATCGGATAAGAAGTATCATTGAGTATCGGATCAAAAAAATTAGGTATTAGATCATAAGTATCATCGAGTATTGGATAAAAAACAAGTATCGGATTTAAAAAAAAGTATCGGAAGAAAGGTACCATAAGGGGGTATCATATATCACAAACAAAAGTATCATATCTGGGTGTCGAGTATCGGTGGTATCAAGTTGTTGTATCGTCGAGTTTCATGGTATCATTGAGGTATCGAAAAGGTATCACAAGGTATCAGATATCACAAATAAGTATCGGGTTTGGTATCGAGTGTCGGTGGTATCAGGTTGGTGGTAAAGGTCAAGTATAAAAAATATCTTTAGAAAAGATAAATAAAAGGAAAAAATAAATGATAATCATGAAAAATGAAAAAATATTTTTATTAAAATAAAGTTGCATCAAATAGATATAAAAATTGTGAAGTAAAAATCAACTGAAAAATACATCGGTAATTTGTGCATATACGTGCGTACGTATGTAAAACTACATGCATGCACAACTGCAGCCATATACGTACGCAAAACAACTCTGGCCCATATACCTAGTGTGTACGTACGTAAGTGCACTCAGGCATGCACAAAAACAAAAAATTGCGGCCCAATCACACGCATACAGATGTGCAACTCAGGCATGCACAAACCGTGGCCGAAACAAGCGCATGGGTGCACGCCGTGAACCTCGCACAAAGATCGGACGGTTGCGCCTTGTCCCGTTGCGATTAGCTCGGGACGGGATCCCGTCGCTAAGAATTCCTGTAACAAAATTGATTAGCCAGGTTAAACAAAGCACCGGCTCTCTCTGTTTTACTTACAGAATGAATTGGCACCCTGCACTATTTGTTTTACTTACGGAATACTGATCAGGGGTGGTTTAAAGCTTCGGCGGCATGAAAAACTTCGTATGTTGCAACAGAGGTTTCTCCCCTCCGTGACTGCAAAAAATTTCAAGGGTTTTGGTGCGCAGGAAATACATGTAGTTCATCTGTTTAAACTCCACGCTGCTGATTCGATCAAAGAATCCCGTAGCTTAAATGACTAAATGCTTCTTTTTTCTCTCTCTCTCTTCCGGTCTGGCGTCTGAGCAACGACTGGACTGTCCTTCTACCTTTATTTTCTAGCCTGTCTCTTTGGAGTTCCATAAATTTCTTAAACGAGACGGTTAAGGTTGCTATTCGATTCTAGCCTAGTTTGTATGAACATGATCAAACTAATGAGCGTCGGAGAACTTATTCGAAGCATATGTTTGATTGTGCTGCATCAACAGAGCTCGGACCGTAGAAGATAGTGTTTAGTTGCCATCATTCAACACTAATTCAGGAACAAAACATTTCAACAAACACCTAATGTGCGTCCATGTGATCATCCTAGTCATCGTTGTCGTCTTGGCCACGCTTCTGAGCGCCGCCGGCTCGCGTCGTTCCCATCACGAGCGTCGCCACCCCTCACCGTGGCCGCCCAAAGCGCTTGCGGCCTGTGTCGTGGCCATCCAAATCTTCGACCGCCTAGGCCGTGGTCGAACCATGCTTTAGTTGTGGAAGGCGTTGTCGTGGTTGAGGAAGACGCCACCGTGGTTAGGGGAAGACGTCGTTGTGGTCGAGGAGGCTAGGACACCGTCATGGCCGAGGAAAACTCCGCCTTGCTATCTTTCATGTGCATCGCATGCACAAACGGAGCTTGGGTCACTTCAGACGCCAATTCCCATGTATGTGTGCAGCTTAGCTGGAACAGTGAAATTGCATCTCTTGTACCTGGTTGGAATAGTGAATACAAGCAACCAAACAAAGGTTGGTTGCATCACATGAGTTAGGATGGGGCGAATACAGGCAACAAAACAGCCTCTAAGCCATGTGCTCATCATCGAATGGCTAGCTCTCCAGCCCATAAATTTTTAAATAAATATGACATATAAGCTCTCTATACACAGTTTGAAAATTGCAGCAAAAAAATAGCGATTGCTTAAAGAGAGATACAGGAGATACCAAGGATGATAAAAAAAACCTTATTTTTATTGCTAAAATCCTTCCCATCAGAGTTAGCGTGTGCAATGATCTTTTTTTTTAACAAGGGCTCACACCCCACCTCCATTTCCATTATATAGAAACGAAAGCCACAAACGGTTTTAACTGAAATTACAACCAGCCAAAGAGGAGGTGAAAGCACCAAGCTCTTTAAGCCACTGCAACAGGGAGGAAGAACTACAAGTTTTGATTTAGGTTATGCAGCGAAATACCAAACCATCAAAGCTGACAAACAGATAGCTCAAACAACCAGCAAAAGTAACAAAAGAAAACAAGAGCAGTATTCACAGGCACGCCCATCCATCTTAAGTTCCTGAGCCTCCCGTCTTCTGCTGCAAATCATTCACAACCTTGAAAATCCCATCAATCCCCAACTCTAAAAGCTCCTTATCTTCAGCTTTCATCAATCCTGTCCAATATTTTAAAAATGAACAAATCATGTAGATTGCAGTAAATGGGTTTTTAATCTATCTCTTGTCAAAACAAGCTTGATTCCTCAACATCCAAATCGACCAGGAATGATCTAATGAGAGATTAAGGAGATACCAACAATGGTAAAAAAAAAAAACTCATTTATAGATGTCCTGGTTGAATTGCTGAAATCCTTTCCATTAGAGTTAACGTGTGCAATGATTTCTGGGCCTATATATTGTATATATACAGATACAGGTGAATGACTGAGCTGAAATATTAGAATTTGGGAGCTTTGAAAAGATGAATATTTGGCTCGGCTGAGCTTTGAAAATTTTGTGAAGTTGTTTCAGAATATTCAAAAACGGTTTCGGGAAGCTGGACTATTTAGCATAAAGAAATGGTGATAATATGTAATTCATCATAAGCTAATCCGGACCACCACGCGGTTCCAATGTGCACGCATTGTCCTACCGACTGCCTACTGGTGCAAACAGGCAATACTAAATTACTAATGATCTCAAATATATATTCTAAATTACTAATACGTGCATACCAGACTGGATTCTGCAAGTGCAGAAATTAACATGCGACAGCAAGTCTGATGTATATAGCCTGGCTGAACTCAAATCAAGTATGCATCCTGCATTCAGAATTCTTATTCGATCATAAAGGATCTCAACGCACCAATGCCCACTATTCTATGATTCTATCTATAAGGCAACAACTGTTTAGGAGAAATGTAGGTTTTACTGTACCTTTTGTGTCATGAAGGCAACAACTTTTTAGAATCAGCCGTAGGTGTTGCATGGAGTGTTAGAGCATCCCCAGCAGGGGCATCAAATGGACCGTCATCGCTACAGTAACCCGCTACAGTAACCTGTGCAGTGCTTCGCTGCTCTCTTCTCTGCTGCTTCCCCGCCGGTTTGGTTCAAAAAATTTTGAAGTAGAGGCTGATTTTCAGGGCCTGCTGCTGATGCTCTTAGGCCTTTTGTTTGAGCTGCAGCTTCTCTAAAAGCTGCTTCTGGAAAAAGCCAGAAAAAACTAGGTTCTGTGAAAAGCTCAGATCAAAGTACAAATTGGGTTTTTGGTAGCTTTTGGCTTCTTTGAAGGGGTTCTAAAAGCTGGTTGTTTGTTTGAGCTTCTGACTTCTGAGGCTAAAAGTCGTAGGTGTTGCATGGAGTGTTAGTTTCTTCACCAACCATTCACGGGATCACGCGGACAAGCAAAATTACCTTATACTACTATATTACGAAACGAGCAATGAATGGAGTATACCATCTTGAGATCCATCATGAACTTTTAAAGGTTTTTTTCATAGATTTTGATATATAGTCTTAATTCGTGGCGAGGAGGCACGGCTCTAGGACTTCGCCCTGATTTCCACGGTAGGACCGCTTCTTTGCCGAAGACGAGCCGTTAGGGAGAGAACCCCGTAGGCCTCGACACTGCAGTCCGCAAGGCCCAGAGAACATTTGGGAGTTCCTCTCGCTAAGTCCCTTCAACATATTTGTGTAACCTATTCTTGATTCCATCATCCATGGTTTCGTTCGCCCTTTCCACTGCTTCGTTGGATTGGGAGTGTCCCATTGAAGCAGAGCATATCTCTGTCCATAACTTCTCTGTATATTTTATAAATTTAGTCAAAACAAATTGTGTTACATTTCCGCCACTACCTAAGCAGGGACCCTAAAGAGACAGACAATGGATATGCACAAGAATTGCCTTGCTGATTTGGTAGTGATCTTTGCTACTAGCTCTTCTTCGACCCATATCAAGAATTAGTCCACTGCCACAAAGACAGCAACATGGCTTTGAAGCAGACCGTAGTGAAGGCATCAGGCATGCAGGTCGTCGTTTCAATTGGTGTTCAACTGAGATTCCCAATGCATCCCATTTCTATTTTCTACAGTATGTATTTGGCTGTGCATATTTTTGGATGTTCGGATGTAAAGGTCAAAAGCAGTATTATTAATCTATTTTTTTAGTAAGTAGAAACCTTCCTGAGCAAAAAATTGTGCATTGAGAAGAATGATTTATACGATGGGGGAGGTGTGTGGTTGCATTGATATATACAGAGAGAGATCCACCTACCAGTTGACGAGCTACCAAGACAAAAATAAACTCTTCACTAGCACATAAGCTATCGAGAGCTGCCACATCTTTCACGTTACTCCTAATACCAAACGTAACATGACCTAGAGCACGGCCATTAATTACAACGGCCGATGTGTGCGCACGACGCTTTCCTATATGCCACACAGATTTAATTTCTTAAATCGAACCATACACTGTGGTATATAAGCACATGATACTATGATTGGATGCGGCGTTTGTAGATTTTGATGCTAGCTAGCTGAGGGATGATCGAAGTGACAAATTTGTTATTTAACAGTGTTTGGAATGATGACCACAAATCTATCTAATGATGACCAAAAAAGAGCCTACGCCAGCTAAGTAAAATTTAAAGATAAGAAGAGCCATATTAACGATGATAATAAATAAAAGCATAAGTAAAAAAACACATCTATCTTTTTATCTGTTATGTTATACTATATCATCAGATGAGATATAACAGAATCACCGTATATGCAAACTAAATGAGAAAAACTTGATGTTAGAGACATGGCTGTCACAATGAGTTCCACTGGCACCAATAAATATGACATAGAGATCAAGATAATTATAATGTTAGTGATAGAAATAATGATGTACATCTAAGAATATTATAGTTATTAAAACATCATTTAGAGTAGACTTAAGACTATATTAGAGATAACCAAAATCTATTTTGGTATATATTAAAAATATTTTTTTCATTGGACATGAACTATATTAGAACTCGCACCTACAAAAGATCTCTAAACTTTTAAAATAAATCTAGCCGCACAAATACATGGTACCCTATGTTGATCTATATTATGTTCATGTTGTCTAAGCAACCTATATCTATCGTGCTTGTGACAGTAGGATTTAGGACTCGATGGTAGAGACGATCCCTGCATGACTGCATCTATAATT
This sequence comes from Raddia distichophylla, assembly GCA_005191435.1. Lineage (NCBI taxonomy): Eukaryota > Viridiplantae > Streptophyta > Magnoliopsida > Poales > Poaceae > Raddia > Raddia distichophylla. The sequence continues at coordinate 1,836,189 of SPJY01014460.1, forward strand.
CTGTTACACACGGTTGACACTTCAGTTGTAACATGCAATCGCACTCAACTCGTTTTCAGACTTGCTGCCCTAATCTACAACATATATAGTAGGATTTTTATCATGTGTGCCATTATAAAGTGACTAGAAGTCACAATGGCCATTACAAAATTAATATTATTATAGATGCCATTTTAAAGATATGTGTAATTTCATGCATGCCATTGTGGCTACTATATGGGACATGCTATCTTGAAATACGCTGTAAATTACCAAAATATGGTCTGGCAAGGTGGGACCCAGATGCCATTCTCTCACCCCTTCTTCCTCTTCCTTCCTCTCACCTCCAAATCTCTCCCCTCTACGGTCCGGCTCGCCCCCCTTCTCCTCCAACTCCGACGGTGGCCGGCGGCATGGAGCTCGGCGGCAGCGGCACGAACAAGGCTCGACGGCGGCGAGGGACGACGGCAGCGGCGGCAGGGCGCCTCATCCACGTGGAGCACGGCGGCTGCGGCGGCCTCGCCGGTGAAGGAGATGGCAAAGGTGGGAGGAAGAGACGGTGGCGGCACCACCCCGAGTAGGAGGAGGAGAAGGAGCTCGCCGTCGTGCAGCCGTCGTCCTCCGCCTCCTTCGCCCCCGTGGTCGCCGGCCGCCACCGCCCCCGAGCTCGCCGGCCACCGCCACCCTCGAGCTCGCTGTCAGGGAAGGAGCTCGACGGTGAAGGAGATGGGGGAGGTGGGAGGAAGGGACGGTGGCGGCGCCGCCCTGAGCGGAGCTCGCTCTGCCGGAGTAGTAGGAGGAGGAGCTCGCCACCGCTTGCTCGCCACCGTGCAGCCGTCGTCCACTGCCTCCTTCGCCCCTATGGTCGTCGGCCGCCACCGCCCCGGAGCTCGCCGGCCACCGCAGTTCAAAAATCGCCGTGCAGTGAAGGAGATGGGGGGAGGCGAGAGGAAGGAGTAAGAAGAAGGTGGGGGAGAGGCTGACATATGGGCCCACAAGTCAGTCATGTATTTCTCCCGTATTTGCTCTGTCCAGTGGCCGTAATGGCATAGGTGAAATTGAAAACCACTTTAAAATGACATCTTTAATAATAGTGGTATTATAATGGCCATTGTGATTTCGGCTTGTTTTATAATGGCATGCATGATAAAAATCCTATATAGTAACATGGATATTTGGTTGAGGTTTTTTCCCTCCAAAATGTGAGCCTCAAATACCCCGTTGTGTTAAATGGATACAAGAAAGTTTTAGATCATCTTTAACCATTTCTAATTTTGAGTAAATTTAGTACTATTCATCATTACTTTTCTTCCTTCTATTTTATTTGTTGCAGCAATAAATTCTTCTCAAGTTGGGTGTCATTTGGTTGCCCGAAGCAATAATATATTTCATGAAAACTGACGCGTCTTATTCCCATGGGAGAACGATCGCTCTCGCCGAGCAGTCGTCGGATTGCTCGCTCCAACCCGACTCGCTCTAGCCTCCTCCCTGGTAGAATTTTGTAGTACTAGAGGTCCAGAAGTAGGGGTGGATAACAAAATACCGCTAACGAAAAACCGAACCGAAAATACCGGAAATTTGGTTTTTCAGTACTTGGTATTCGGTTTGATTTTAATATGCAAATAAACGAAATGGTTCGGTTCGGTTCGGTTTCGGTACGGAGCGTCCAAAACCCGATAAAACCGAAGTACCGAGACTCCAATCCATCCTACCATCTGTGAGACCGTGACTGTAGAAGTAAAGGCCCATCAGGCCCAAATAATTATCTAGCCCCAAACCCTGAACTTCCCGGTCCCCATCCCACCACGCACACAGCCGCCGCTCCCTTCCCCTTTCTCTAGCTCACAGATAAGTAGGTCACAGCGCCTCACACATCCTCCCTCTCTCCTGCACGGCGGCGCCTGATTCCGATCATCTGACGTCGAGCAAACACGAAGTCAGCTGACTTCGCATGCAATCCACCGTCCTTTGATGATCCAACGCAGCTGCTGCAGCTATTCCTTTCCAGGGTAATACGTGCTGTTGGGCTGGGCCATGTCGGGCTAATTCCAGAGCTTGAACTTGCTAAAGCCCAGACGCAACTGAGGGGAACTGAACTAGCACTCCAGGTGACAGAAAACTGCAGCGCTCCTGAAGCTGACAGAAAACTCCACTGTCTAACTGATGAATTCAAGCACCAAGTTGAAATGACTTGTTGCAAATGGCTAAAATGGAACTCTAGACATATTCTTAGAATATTTGAACAGACATAAATTATATATATAGATCATATAACCAGCTCAATGGCAATCTAAATCTGGTATGAGTAAATGGAGAAAATGAGTTTTTCAGTTCTACACACTCACAACATTGAGTTTTCATTTTCAGATTTCAGTTTCAGATTTAACTTTTCATATTTAAATTATATAAATCTGATGTTGGCATGAATAAATGGAGAACATATGTTTTTCAGTTTGTAGGACTGAGAACAGTGAGTTTTCATATTTCAGTTTTAGAATATAGCCAATTTTCAATTTCAGATTTCATATGTTTGAGTTCCAATTTCAGACTTCATATACAAAATATCACCGATATTGTCCAGTACAAAATAATTCGGTGTTCGGAACAAAATATAACCGAATTCCAGGTAATATTCCTAGTACAAAATATAACCAAATCCCGGATAAATGATCCTTGCAAGTTAAAATAATTCTTCGGTGCATAACTCGCTGGTCATTGATCCCTGTAGAGTTAAAGCAATGGTTAAAGTTCTATTAATGATACAATAGTTCAGTGAATACAATGGTTAAATCTAAATTTTAGCACATGGACAAGATTACCGTCAATAGTTCAGTGAAGCTATTGATGGCCCCGTATTCTTCACCATTTGTGATGTTGTCCCTAGAACAATTATCCTGTGCTATTTGTGCTTCCAAACCATCGTTCCTAGGCTCTTCTTGCTAGCAGGAGAATGAAGCAAATGATTTAGAAAAGAAACTCCTTACATACTAAATGATTTAGAAAAAACTCCATACCGTTGTCTTTTTCCCTTGTCTTGTAGTCTTGCTTTGAGCTTTTTTTGTTGGCATGCGCTTCTTATCAAGCCATGTTCTTGTTCTCCTTGACGTGCTTATCCGTACTTTCTTTTTCTTTAGCCGCATCCCAAGCAAGTCATTTGATGCCTCAACATTGGGATGAGTTGTACTTTCAGCACATGGCTCACCTGAAGTAATTCTACAAGCATGCATTTTTTCTTCAACTTGCTGTGATCATGACATGTGTAGCTTAGATTAAATGATCCGCCAACTTGCCGACTAGCCAGCTCATGTGCATCTTTTGGCCTGATTCCGGAGTCGTCCGCTGCTTCAATTTCAAAAGCTTGTAGTTCTGAAATTTTTCTTTGCGACACCATTAGATGGAATGTTTCAGGAGTGTAAAGGATATGATTGTGTTCTAGGAAAAGATCGGTCACTTTATAGACATCTTCCTCTAGCGCAAGGCCCATGCGTACCCCACAATCACATCTAGTTTCAGCTCGAGGACACTTTGTCAGATGATCTCTTTTGTCTTCTTGTCGATGACCCTCTTTTGCACAAACATACCTACATGATCTAGCATTTCCATCAGACTTCCTTTTATTTGTATACCTCTTTCTAACCTCAAAACCGATGCAACTTCCATATGCTTCCCAAAACTTCCAAGCCTCATCAACACTCTGGAACTTCATGCCAAGCTGAGGTGTCTAATTTGGTACCGCGCTATCTCTGAAAAAAGGAACAAATAATTGCCACAAAGATTTTTAGTTCATCCAACCAACCAGAAATTTTGCAAAAAAACATGAGGAGCAAGATAATACTTACCTAGAGGAGATTCTTTCATTCTAGTTTGAAAACGCATTCTTAATACCATGCTTATCAAAGATAACAATTTTTTTACCTTGTTTGTTCCATGGAACTGTTGGATCTGGATCCATGGAGCTCTCCATCGCCTTCTTCCATGCTTTCCTGGTGCCAAAATGTGTAGCACGTAGTTTTTCCCTCCACTTACTGTTTTTCTCTCTGTTTCCCTCCGTTTTAGCAGCCTTACCAGCCATCACACGACGAGCTGGGCCGGCCCAGTTGGTCAAGTTCGCGATGGGTGCAGCGGCAAGCCGGCAGTCGTTGGATTGGCCATCAAGGGGCAACGTCAGGTGACTTCGTTTTTGCTCGACGTCAGACGATCGGAATCCGGCGGCGCCGCCTCCTTCTCCACACGGCCACGTCACCGGCCATGCTGCTCCCTCCCGGCGTCTCCCAGGGCATCTCCAAGCACACTCCCACAGCCGCAAGCCGGCGCTGCTCAGATCCAAGAAGCTCAAGAATGCGAGGTCACCGATCAAAGCAAGGAGGCCCTCGGAGAATCGTCGTTGCTCCATCTTGTTCGATTTTGTTGGTTTTTGTAAGTCTTTGATTTGCTTTCTCATTTTCTTGCTCAGTTTAGATTTCCCCGTGATGTGGATTTGTATGTATCTTGTTGAATAAATAGGTATATACCGAAATATCGAAACACTAAAACCGAATTATTTCAGTATTTCGGTTTCGGTAGGAATATTTTCTGTAAATTTTTTGTACCCAAATCTCAAATACCAAAATTTATAAATAACAAAAATATAACCGAGAATACCATATATACCGAATGCCCACCCCTATCCAGAAGTGAGCAGGTGAGTGTAGGCCCTGGGCATACAGAGGCCTGCTATTTATCGGGGACCTCGGTCGCAGTTCCCTCCAACGGATGGCGCATGGGCCCGCCAGCATGTTGCTAGGAGGGAAGCCGGCCCGGAATAGATGGGCCGAGTGGATTAAAGGGCCTGTGAGGCGGTTGGGGTGAGCTGGGTGGGCCTAACACCTTGTCTTCCCCTTTATCAGGAAGAGAAAAATAAAAAAATTATTGCATTAATGAAGCTACAGAAAGTGACTGATCTTTTGCGCTGTATAACGGATTGACAGCACGTACTGTTTTTTTTTACAGAACTTACGGAATAATGATGAGGGGGTGAATAAAAGCTTCGGCAGGGTGAATAATCCGTCCGTTTCAATCAACAAAGTTTTTCTTTTGCCTGCCGTGACTGCAAAGTTCGCAGCATTGTTGCACGTATTGGAGTCCATAAATTCATATAATCATATGTTTGAACTCCACGCGGCCTTTTGTGCTAATTTGTACTTGCGTGAGACTTGCGAGGTGGTTTTCAGTATTAGTACCACCTCGCCAGTTCCGCTGGAAACCAACCTGGTTATAAACTTCCGCGCTGGTCGTTAGGCTGTGTTCGTAGAAAGGAGAGACGGTTGGCATCTCCCCTGACAGGGACGGGAAGAGTCTTGGGACTTTCCTATAGCACACTTGCGGTTAAGGCTACCCGCTTTGGCGGATCTTACCCAAAATTTTTTGCTTTTTATTTTGTACGATTTTTGTCATCTTCTATCTTGTAAATTTTTTGCAGCTTGTACCATGTGTTGGAGTAGGTAAACACAAAAAAATTGAATCGCTCAAAGACAAAGGCCTCACGCTCAAGAATGGCCACCGGCCCTCGCAAAGCCACCAGGGAACTTAGTAACTTACCATCATGCTCCTCGCCGCAATGGTGTTTGTCTGCCGCCGTGTCCGACTAGCGGTACGTCTCACAAGGGATCGTGAAAGGGCTTCCCGGCAAATCCATTCTACCACATAGGATGCTATCAAGTTCGACAAGTGCATCGGCGTGCTCGATGTCGTGAGAAGCCAGGCCAACGCACAGCTCGGGAGCAAGTGCTGCCAGCTTGCCAGCGGCGTGCTTCTACACCACCATCAAGGGGAGCATATATGCTCGGCATCCCCACGAGGTGGATCGTCAGCGTTGAGCTCCTCATGAGCACCTGGAAAACAGAGCAGCTGAATGGGTTCAAGTGCGTGTGAATGTGTGATGCATGATCGCAACTCGCGAGAAATCAATGCATGCGGCATGTGGATACTATAGCTGCATACATGTTCAAATTTTTTTTTTTTTTGCTTTTGATTGCGTCGTTGTCCTATTTACTCTTCATAAGTGTTCTCAACTAATCTGAATTGGTATTAATTTAGTTGTTCACTTGACATGGGTATGTTTGTATTATGCATCTACCAATTAGACAGACTGATACAACTGCAAAGGGGTAATATGCTAGGATCAGAATAGTTTCATCATACGGGACCCTCATTGAAGTATTGTTTTATGTGGTTTCATGTAGTTTCATATGGTCGGCTCTACCATCGAAGTATGGTTTTATGTAGTTTCATTTAGTTTCATCAAGTGGTTCCTTTGTCAAAGTATTGTTTCACGTAATTTCAGAGGTGTTTTAATATAGTTTTATAAAATTTTCAGAAAGTTTCATGTATTTTTTGGAAAGTTTTGTATATTATTAAAATTTTCTATGTAGTTTTCAAATAAATTATTAGTTTTCAGGTAGTTTAATGTATTTTTAAAATTTTATATAGTTTTCATGTATTTCATGCTGACATCATCGTGATGTTTGTTGATGTCATCACTATGTTTCTATGTGGATTAGCCTTGTTCATTAGGATAGTTTCATAAAAGAATTTACATAATTTTCACGAAGATTCACGCTGACGTCATCATGATGCATGTTGATCATGTCATCACGCACATATCAGATCCATGTAGTTTCATATATGTCATGTAGTTTCATACTTGCAGCCTCATCCAGTGGCGGAGCTCGTGAATTTCCACGCCTAGGGCCACTATACCAAGCGTCTAAAGCCCTAAACAAACGGTGTACCGATAGTTCACAGAAGCAAAGAATTTAATGCATAATTTAGATGATATCACAATTCGATGCTTAATTCTAAAACAAACTTGATAAAAAATAAGTACCTAATTAAAGACGACTTGGTCCATCCCCATCTCTCATATTTTCATCGGCATTAGCACATGAATTTGAACCTACACATGCAATTTGGACATTTCAAAGAATTAAGGGATGCAATATGAAACGCTGAGAGTACAATTAATTAGTGAACAAAAATGATGATTGGAAAGACAACATACCACTTGTCATATTAATTATTCTAATCAGTAACCAATGCTAATTTGAGTTTTCTGTTGTACTTATAACTACTAACTAGTACCTTATTGAAATATTGATGAGTGATTGAGTGAATGAGTATTGAGTGGCACCTCTTGCTTGTGCAGTTTTGCTTCTGCTCGTCAGGCTGCAGCCGCCGACCCGCAGTGGCCGTGCCGCCGCAGGAGCCGAGACGCCCCGCCCCCTCGCCGCCGCCGTCGTGCCACACTGTGTAATGAACTCGGCAGATATTGAGAGAACCAAAGGAAGGATTCTCTCGGGGAAGAAGAAGAAAGAACGAACAGAGAGACGAGAGATCAGATCGAGGGAGAATTCATCTTCTTTTTCGACAAGCCAAGACGGTCTACAGCCAATACATTTATACCCTCCCTGCCACCATGGGCTGACTCACCTACGCTCCCGGCCCACATACGGCCCACTCCGCACCACACAGCACTCACACCTAAACTCACTCCTCCGTGACGGCGCCATCCATGACAGTTTCCCCCCCTTGAATTGGAGCTTGTCCCCAAGCGACTGCGTGAGGAAAACAATGCTTAAGAACTTGATAATCCTCCCAAGTTGCTGATGAAGGTGGCAAAGACTTCCATTTCACCAACACTTGCACCTATGCATTGTTACCTCGTTTAACCAACCTTTGATCCAACACTTCTTCTGGTTTAGTATCCAGCACATCCAGAGAAATGATGTCTGGTAACTCATTGGAAACCGGTGTAAAATTGGGAGTAAATGGCTTCAGCTGAGATATATGAAACACCGGATGCACCTGACTATCACTGGGAAGTTTCAGACGATATGCTGCCATACCCACTTTCTCCAGTACCTCATAAGGTCCAAAATACTTAAATGCCAACTTGGGACAAGGGCGATTGACCACAGAGGACTGAGCATACGGCTGGAGTTTCAAGAAAACCAACTCCCCTTTTTGAAACAGCCTCTCAGAACGCTTAGAATCAGCAAAGTGTTTCATGCAAGACTGAGTTCTATGAAGATGTTGTTTGAGCAGCTCCATGAATTGAGAACGCTGAGTAAGCATTGTCTGAATATCCACATGAGCAGCATTGGATAATTCCGGTGTTATACCATAGTGAGGATCAGTGCCATACAAAGCTTTGAAAGGGGAAACTTGCAGGGCTGTATAGTAGTTTGTGTTATACCAAAAATCAGCTAATGGTAACCAAACCGACCACTTTGTAGGTGTTTGATGACATGCACACCGAAGGTACATTTCCAGACACTGATTCACCCTCTCAGTTTGTCCATCCGATTGCGGATGGTACGCAGTCCCCATATTGAGCTGAACCCCAAACAACCGAAACAACTATTTTCAAAAGTTGCTAGTGAAAATTTTATCTCTGTCAGACACTATAGTTCTAGGCATGCCATGTAACTTGACAATGTTATGCAAAAACAATTTAGCAACTTGAATTGCAGTGAAAGGATGCTTCAGAGATAAGAAGTGGTTGTACTTCGTAAATCTATCCACAATCACCAAAATGACCGAAAATCCCTCTGATTTCGGTAGTCCTTCTATAAAGTCCATAGAAATGTCATGCCATGCATTTTCAGGTATGGGTAGAGGTATGAGCAAACCTGGCATCTTGCAATGTTCATGTTTGGACTGTTGACACACCTGGCATTGTTTCACAAATTCCTCCACTGATGTCTTGAGCCCAATCCAGTCAAACAACTTTTTAATCCTTTGATAAGTACCCTGAACACCACAATGCCCTCCTACTGGTGTAGAATGAAAGGCATTGATAATCTTGGTTTGAAGACCCATATTGGCTCCCACCCAAATAACACTCTGTTTCCTGATAAGGCCATCCACTAGAGTGAATTGTTCAAAAGAACCTCCTCCCAATGCCAATTTCTGTAAAAGTGTTTGAGCCATAGGATCTACAGCATATGAATTCAATACTTCCTGAAGCCATAAAGGTTGCCCACCTGAAATAGCCCATAAGGAAAAACAATGACCCACCCGAGACAAAGCATCTGCCACCCTGTTATCTGTGCCCTTCTTGTATTGGAACTTAAACTGAAGTCCCACCAATTTGGTCATTGCTTTCCTTTGCAGTTCTGATGTTAAAGTCTGATCTTCAAGATGGCATAAACTTTTATGATCAGTCCTAATAATAAATGGGCCTCTCACTAGATATTGTCTCCATTTATCAATTGCCATCATAATGGCTAGAAACTCTTTTTCATAGATGGACAATTTATGATTGTGTGTACTCAGTGCTTTGCTATAGAATGCTACAGGATGCCCTTCCTGTAATAACACAGCACCAATGCCCAAATCACAAGCATATGTTTCTATAATAAACTGTTTGGAAAAATCTGGCAAAGCCAACACCGGTGTGGAACTCATAACATTTTTGAGGCTCTGAAAAGCTGTTTGAGCTTCTGATGTCCACTGGAAACTCCTCTTTTGTAGCAAGACAATAAGGGGCTTAGCCAACACTCCATAATGCTTCACAAATTTTCTATAGTAACCAGTTAACCCCAAGAAACCCCTCAACTCAGTAACATTGGACGACACAGGCCAATGTTCCATGACTCTTGTCTTTTCTGGATCTGTAGCCACCCCTCTGCTGAAACAATGTGTCCCAAATAGTCTAGTTGTGTGGCAGCAAAAGAACACTTAGATCTTTTGGCATAAAACTGATGTTGCCTGAGAGTGGACAAGATGAGCTCCAGATGATGAACATGAGTTTCCAAACTTGAGCTATATACTAAAATGTCATCCATGAAAACTAACATGAATCTTCTAATATACTGGGCAAAAATGGAATTCATTACGCACTGGAAAGTGGCAGGGGCATTTGTTAGACCAAAGGGCATCACCCGAAATTGGAATGGCCCATGATGAGTTTTGAAAGCTGTTTTAGCTTCGTCCTCTTCTACCATCCTAATCTGGTGGTAGCCTGTTCTAAGATCTAGCTTTGAGAAAATCTTAGCTCCAGCTAGCTCATCAAGTAGTTCATCCACTATAGGCATAGGAAACTTACTTTTCACTGTCTGGGCATTCAGTTTCCTATAATCCACACAGAAACACCAATTGCCATCTTTCTTTTTGACCAATAACACTGGTGAAGCAAAAGGACTCATGCTAGGCAAGATTGTTGCAGCTTGTAACATCTCTCTAACCTGATTTTCAATCTCAGTTTTCTGTAAAGGAGAGTATCTGTAAGGTTTGCAGTTCATAGGTTGGAAATCTGGATATAAATGAATAGTATGGTCAAACTCTCTATGTGGTGGCAAATCCTTAGGCTCATCAAAAACATCCTTATACGCAAAAGAAGGTTTGCAATTTCTGGGTGCACTTTTCTTGTATACTCCCATCTTGCTGAACTTGCTCAACCACTACCATTGCCCATATATCATTTCCAGCATGCCATTTGAGTAATTGGTCAGTGGAAGTCTCAGTTATATCAGAGGATTCCTTCTTAACACCTTGTAATCTAATAATTTGGCCTTGATCCTCAATTTCCATCCACTGTTCATCCCAATTACATTTCATAGTGCCCCATCTACTTAGCCAGTCCATGCCCAATATAGCATCATATCCCCCTAACTCCATCACTTTCATGTCTTGTTGGAAAGTTCTTCCCTGAATCCACCAGTGCATCTGAGGCACTTGAGAATCACATGTGAGTATATCTCCATTAGCTACTTTGACACTTAGGACTGGAATGGGCTGTATTGGTAAGCTCAATTGATGCACTAATTTCTTATCCACAAAGCTATGTGAACTGCCTGAATCTACCAAAATCAGCATAATCTTGTTATTGATCAAAGACCTAAGCCTTATGGTAGTCGATGAACTGTTTCCAGCCAGAGTGTTTAAGGAGATGTGAGCTTCTTCTTCTATTTGTTCTTCTTTCTCCACTAACATATCCAACAGCTCATCAGGTATGATTTCCACAGTTTGAATTGCCTTCAATTGTCCAACATTGGCAAGCTTACACTGGTGTTGGGGTGAATATGTCTCTCCACATTTAAAACACAAATTGTTAGCTCTTCTATACTCCTTTAGTTGCTTTGCCTTCCACAAGTCACCCTTATCCAACCTCAGAGTATTTGAAGCAGGCTTCGGTCCAGACTCATTAGTTAGTGCACCCACCAACTTGTTCCTGTGAGTCATTCCCTTGCTGAAAGTCTTCCTTGATCTCTCAAGTATACTTTCTTGAACTGCTGCTAGAGCCGCAGCCTTCCCAACAATATCTGGCAATTGAATTTCTACAGCTGCCCTCAACTCTTCTTTCAGTCCCAATACAAACTGAGTCACCAGCATCAGACCCCCTACTGAGTCTTCATACAACTTCAGTTGGTATACCAGCATCTCAAATTTCTTCTTATATTCTTCCACTGATCCAATTTGCTTAAGCAAAAGGAGCTCCCTCAACTTATCTCTGTGCTCATTGCCTTCAAATTCCAGCACTATTGCCTCCTTAAACTGCTGCCAATCATGAATTGGTTGTCCCATTTTAAAGGATTGATACCAATGGGCTGCACTGTCCATAAGATAAATTGTTGTTGCTGCTACCTTAAATCCATCTGATATCTGATACATCGCAAAGAATGTTTCACACTTATCGATCCAAATTCTCACATCATTTCCACCAAACTTAGGAAAGTCCATTTTCGGTATCCATCCTCTGTTATGCACTCCTTCCCCTGCCCGAGAGGTCTCAACTATTTCAACTGGGGTAGGGGTGGAAAAGTTACCTGAGGATTTGCTGGATTCATCACACCCCTTAACCCCAATGGCGCCTTGCTACCATTTGCTCGGGGAGCCCCCATAATCCCAGCCCCATCTCGAGCTGGTATGGTCAAGGGAGGTGGTGGAGGTGCCCTCACCACTCTCACCATCTGCTCCTGCTCCCCTTGAATTTTCCCGAGAGAATCCATGGACAGATTCACTTTCACCTGAACTTGCTCCAATGTCTCTCGTTGCTCTTCCAGTTTCTGATCCACCACAGCCAACTGGTTCTTCAGCTCTTCCTTCACCGCCTCCGTAACATGGGACATCATATCATTCCGCAACGCAGCCATCTCTTCCCTCAGCAACTCTCCCAATCTCATCTCCATACTAGCCATGGCTTCTACCACTTGCCGCACCTGAGCTGCTTGCCGTGGAGGAGCCGTGTTTCTTCCTACCCTCGCCAATCGAACCGGAGGTTTAGGAATTTACGACCATCGCCGAAGCAACAGCCAACCTGCCCACCGGAATTTTACCGATCAAAGCTCCGGTATGCGGAAGTGGCACGGATCAGACCCTGCTCTAATACCAAATGTAATGAACTCGACAGATATTGAGAGAACCAAAGGAAGGATTCTCTCGGGGAAGAAGAAGAAAGAACGAACAGAGAGACGAGAGATCAGATCGAGGGAGAATTCATCTTCTTTTTCGACAAGCCAAGACGGTCTACAGCCAATACATTTATACCCTCCCCGCCACCATGGGCCGACTCACCTACGCTCCCGGCCCACATACGGCCCACTCCGCACCACACAGCACTCACACCTAAACTCACTCCTCCGTGACGGCGCCATCCATGACAGTTTCCCCCCCTTGAATTGGAGCTTGTCCCCAAGCGACTGCGTGAGGAAAACAATGCTTAAGAACTTGATAATCCTCCCAAGTTGCTGATGAAGGTGGCAAAGACTTCCATTTCACCAACACTTGCACCTATGCATTGTTACCTCGTTTAACCAACCTTTGATCCAACACTTCTTCTGGTTTAGTATCCAGCACATCCAGAGAAATGATGTCTGGTAACTCATTGGAAACCGGTGTAAAATTGGGAGTAAATGGCTTCAGCTGAGATATATGAAACACCGGATGCACCTGACTATCACTGGGAAGTTTCAGACGATATGCTGCCATACCCACTTTCTCCAGTACCTCATAAGGTCCAAAATACTTAAATGCCAACTTGGGACAAGGGCGATTGACCACAGAGGACTGAGCATACGGCTGGAGTTTCAAGAAAACCAACTCCCCTTTTTGAAACAGCCTCTCAGAACGCTTAGAATCAGCAAAGTGTTTCATGCAAGACTGAGTTCTATGAAGATGTTGTTTGAGCAGCTCCATGAATTGAGAACGCTGCGTAAGCATTGTCTGAATATCCACATGAGCAGCATTGGATAATTCCGGAGTTATACCATAGTGAGGATCAGTGCCATACACAAGCTGATCTATATTTTAGAGATAAACTCTAAATCTAATCTGATATATTATCTATATCTTAACACAAAACTAGCCGAGCAAACGCGCGGGTCACCTTACTCGTTTAGTTTAATCAAGTGGTTCCCTTGTCGAAGTATTGTTTCACGTAATTTTTGAGATGTTTTAATATAGTTTTATATAATTTTTAGAAAATTTCATTTTTTTTTGGAAAGTTTTGTATATTATTAAAATTTTCTATGTAGTTTTCAAATAAATTATTAGTTTTCAGGTAGTTTAATGTATTTTTAAAATTTTATATAGTTTTCATGTAATTTCATGCTGACATCATCGTGATATTTGTTGATGTCATCACTATGTTTCTATGTGGATTAGCCTTGTTCATTGGGATAGTTTCATAAAAGAATTTACATAATTTTCACGAAGATTCACGCTGACATCATCATGATGCATGTTGATCATGTCATCACGCACATATCAGGTCCATGTAGTTTCATACAATGTCATGTAGTTTCGTACTTACAGCCTCATCCATTAATTTGTTGCCGAATGGAGCACCATGCAACGGTTTAGAATGGCAAAGTTATTTAAGGGGGGTATAATAGCTTTGTTTTCAGCCCACGCCTAGGGCCGTGGCCCTAGGCCCAAATCCGCCCCTGGCCTCATCCATTAGTTTTTTTCCGAATGGAGCACCATGCAACGGTTTAGAATGGCCAAGAAAACAAAAGTCAATCATTGCTTAAGCTTAAAAAAGAACAAAAAAAACATAGTAAATTCATCCCATACATCAAAAAAATTTACTGGGTTACGTCTTACAACTAGCATCTCGTCATCTCAGCTTCACAAAAAACACTCTAAAAACAAAAGGGAGAACTTTGGCAAATCCCCATTCATTCATATCCTAATGAAGAAGATGCTAAGCTCCGGCCCATTGTTGCCGTCAGGGTTAAGCATGTAGAACGACTCGGAGTCCCGGGACCCCACGACGCGGTCGAAGTGCGCGCGCATGTAGGCGAGGTCGCCGGCCTCCTGCCCCTCGCCGCCGCCGCCGCCGCCGCCTCCCCCCATGACGTCGGTGGGCAGCATGCCGGCGCCGAACGAGACGGTGCGCAGCAGCTGCATGACGGTGAGGTCGTCCTCCGTGGGCTCCCGGCGCACAGCGTACCCGATCTTGCGGCCGTTGACGTACGCCGTCCAGAGCGGCTCGTCCAGCAGCCGCGTGCGGCCGATGCCGGCGCCGGCGCCCGGCGGCTTCCGCTCGCATTCGAGGGCCATGCGCAGGTGCTCGGCGCCCATCTCCTGCATGAACCGGCCGGTCTGCATGGCGAGCTCCAGGAGCAGGATGGGCACGCTCCCAGGCGTCTCCTGCACGGCCAGCGTCACCCGCGCCCTGCGGTGCCCGAACAGCGTCCCCGTCGTGCGCGACGCGCCGCTGATGTGGCCGTCGTGCGCCCGCGCCGCGCCTCCGCCGCCGCCGTGCCGCGCAGCGGCGCCATGGAAGCGGCACGCCGGGGCGAAGATCGGGAGCGACCGGAACAGCGCCCGCACGGCGCGGAAGGCGCGGAGGGACCCGCGCGCCGCCGCCGTCGGGCGGCGCTTCTTCCTCGTGGACCGGGACGGCGGCGGGGTGAGCGTGATCACCGGGCGCGGGGTGCGAGGGGAGAGCGGCGCAGCCAGCTGATCGGAGAAGGCGGTGCCGGGGGTGCGCGGCGTCAGCGGCGCGCGCAACGGCGACATCGGCGGCGTCGACTGCGGCGTCGAGTGGCGCAGCATGGTCGTCGGCGGCTCGACGTGAGCGTGGCCTCGGTGGATCGATGGAGATGTCCCGAGGTTTCTTGCAGCAATCCGTGATGTTTTGGCGGTGCAGAGAGCTCGATCGGGGGTTATGAAACCCCTTGACTCGCTAGTATGGTTGGTTGTTAGAAATGGAATGCACGTCCTCCAAAGCATGTGAGGCTTGCATGTTGAGGTTTAGGTGATTTTACTATGGGTTTTGCTAGTCAAGGGTGCGTTTTTTTTTTTTTCAGTGTGCTTTGGCTTTAGGAAATGAAGATGGTTCCCATGTTCGAGTTATTTCAGCCCATCTTTTACAGGGTAGGAGTATCACCTGATGAACTTTATTTTTTTTTCTATATTTATATTTTATTCATTGTTGCAAAAAATAAGTGCTAGTTTGCACTTTCAAAAAGAATAGGCATTTGTCACCTTCATGATCTTCCGATGGTTGAGAGATATGATCCTATCCCGTTAATGTTTAATGGTGTCTCATGAGAGAAAAAAAGATGGACCACTAGTTTCATATGTCAAACATTTCGTCCAACCATCAAGCAATAGGTGCCCATGCAGACCTACAAGTCAAATCTTTTGTCAAATCGTTGCAGCATAAGTTCCAATATGAACTCACATGTTAAACTTATCGCTCAGTCATTGGCCTAATGGTGCCAATGTGGCACCACCTATCATTTTGCATCCAATCGTCGGGCGTTAGGTATCACTTCGTCTTACGCCAATGCTATTTGCTAGTGACTCATCCATCAGCCCTTAATCCAGCAATCTCCCTAGTGATCGCCCATCTGCTACACACCACACCTATTTTTAGGGTAGTGCATACAATATAATTGATAATGTGCATACAATACCAAATTTACCAAATAAAACTTCGGTTCGGTTTCGATAAATACCAATAAAAATCGGTTTGGTATCAGTAAACACCAAATTTACCATTCGCACATACGACAAACACTCATTTTGCTCACATCACTCCCATCAACGAAATTTGTTCAAGGACCTGGGCAGCATAAGAAATAAACACTAGGGTACTCGACTCAGCAAACCTTCAGATTTCATAAGAATGGACGCATGGTAGCCAATGAAACAACCAATTTTTCAACAAAAGAGTCTGATCAGTTCGATGTTTCATTGGTTAATCACTAATATCACCCTAACTACATAGTACATACTGTACTACCGTACCATTATAGCATAGGCTTGAACATACTATCTGAAGTTATCACTTAACGGTACAGTACCCTCCGGGTTTGAACCAAATTAGAGGGTTAGAGCACATTACGCAGAACACACTACTCACTACACGCATCCCTCCGGTTTCAAAAAACTGGATGTTTTAGCCAACAAATCAAAGTGCCCAAAAATGGACGTTTTAGCCTTACTATTAGAGCAGCTATTAGCTAAGAACTTTGCGAAGTTTAAAAAGGGCCACAAGCAGGACTCGAACCATGCATCTAGGAGTAAAGTTACCAGTGTACTAAAAGCAAATTCAGAAGCAACCACTACCGCGGATCGGGGTTTCCAAAGCGGCTCATCACAAGCGGTTCGCTTTAACCCGCTTGTGACCCGATCGCCACAAGCGGTTCGTGGCCAACGGGTGGGAGGGTGGCGGGAAAGGGCATATGCAAGCGGTTCGTGATACAAACCGCTTGCAGAGATAGCACACTGTAAGCGGTTCGTATCACCAACCGCGTGAAGTACTCTGTAAACGGTCCGTGATAAGAACCGCTTACAGTGTGCTATCTCTGCAAGCGGTTTGTATCACGAACCGCTTGCATATGCCCTTTCCCGCCACCCTCCCACCCGTTGGCCACGAACCGCTTGTGGCGATCGGGTCGCAAGCGGGTTAAAGCGAACCGCTTGTGATGAGCCGCTTTGGAAGCCCCGATCCGCAGTAGTGGTTGCTTCTGAATTTGCTTTTAGTACACTGGTAACTTTACTCCTAGATGCATGGTTCGAGTCCTGCATGTGGCCCTTTTTTAACTTCGCAAAGTTCTTAGCTAATAACTGCTCTAGCAGTAAGGCTAAAACATCCATTTTTTGGCACTTTGATTTGTTGGCTAAAACATCCAGTTTTTTTAAACCGGAGGGATGCGTGTAGTGAGTAGTGTGTTCTGCGTAATGTGCTCTAACCCTCTAATTTGGTTCAAACCCGGAGGGTACTGTACCGTTAAGTGATAACTTCAGATAGTATGTTCAAGCCTATGCTATAATGGTACGGTAGTACAGTATGTACTATGTAGTTAGGGTGATATTAGTGATTAACCAATGAAACATCGAACTGATCAGACTCTTTTGTTGAAAAATTGGTTGTTTCATTGGCTACCATGCGTCCATTCTTATGAAATCTGAAGGTTTGCTGAGTCGAGTACCCTAGTGTTTATTTCTTATGCTGTGAGAACGTATAGAAACCGTGCCGAGTTGCATTTCCACCAAGAAACACCGACATAATCTTCTATGTCCTCGGCAATATATTTATCTAATTCAGTTTTGACATGTACTTCACCGGAAACCTTCATTATCTTGTTATACAAAGATCTCAATATATTAAATGTACTTTCAGGAGGATCAATACTGCTTGATTCTATTGGTGATGTGCTGGACCATCAGCTTAATTGGCCCCCAATGGAAAATATATTCTTGTATTCATTAAAAAGAGAGTGGAATGCATCATTTGCTTTGGCCCAAACATGTTCACCCTTAGCATCGCCATGTGTTAATAAAATTGAGAACTTGAAAAAAATCAGATTGCTACGTACTTGCATAAAAAAAAACATCAAAACATTAGTACATATGATCATATATACGAGCTCATGTACAATGAAGGCATAACGAGAAAACATAACTAATATTAAGTTGCACCTAGGGTCAAGGATATAGCAGCAACAAAAAATCAGGATGTTCATCTTCTCAGGATCTCCCCAATATTTTTTGAATTTATCCTTCATCCTAGCAGCCATTCCTTTAATGGTAATCTCGGAATTCTCACTCAGTTCATTCAACAGATAATTTATACCGGCAATCTCCACAAAGGACGTGTTTGAAGTAACAATGTAACATATTGAGTGCCAGACACTTTGTTTGTGAGCGGGTAGAAATGTTTCAGAAACTTTGAGAAATTACGAGCATATTCCCATTCAGAATGTTCTGGGATTCCACATTACACCAACTTGATCTGTCTTATAGGAAGGGTCTTGAAGTGCAAAATACGCAAATTCCTTCTCAAATTTTTGAACTGTCCAAAAGTTGAGTTCCACTTGCAATCATTTATCTATCGCTTTCCCAATGTCTTGCCCCTTGTGACCATCAACCAAGTAGAACTTAATTTTTTTTATTGTTTCCACTGACTATCAATGTAATGGACAGTTAGGCACATATAATTCTGCAGTGTTGAAGAAGTCCAAGTGTCGATGGTGAGGCTAACTCTTTGATTGAACCATTAAAATACCTTTTTCAGTTTTGCTTTATCATCTTCATATAGGTGGATAACATCTCTATGCATGGTTGTCCTAGAGGGAGCATAGATCTGTAGGCAAGCTTTACTCACAAAGTACTTAAAACCCTCATGTTCAAAAACCATGAAAGGTAGCTCATCTGCAATTATCATGCGAGTAAACACTGCTCCAACCTCCTCGACATTGAATCGCCAAGTAACCACAGAACTAGATTGGCCATCTGCACTAGGTTGAAAGTTTAGCTGAGCTTGATTGCTACCTTTCTTACTAGTAGGATGTTTTTTTTACATTTTTTTGTATGAGAAACCAATGATGAGGTACCATTCCTTTGAATCACAAAAAAAAAGAACCTGAAAGCATGCAATACTTGCATGCAGCCTTCTTTGTGCCCATTACTGTGTAGTGCTGCCATACTTCTGATCAACGACCCATTGATTTTCTTCCCTTGCTTGGAGCTTCACCATCCTGAATATGCTACTATCTATCCATGCCCGGACCCTCCAGAGGGCGGTAAATTATCATGGTTACTCGTCTAAATCACAACAAAAACAACAAATTGCAGATACCATCCAAGAACGTAGCGATGACATGTGAAGGATGCATGAAAATTGAAAGTGATTTAGAAGGTGATTTATTACGATGCAGCTGACTCCGTGGTGCCGGGTGGAGACACGACGCAGGGCAGCGCAGCAGGCTAGAGGCCGGGCTGTTGCAAGCGGCTTGAGTAGGGGCGAGTGGGCGACGGGAGAGGGGATCAGGTGCCCAAACCGTCCCATATACCAAAACCGGTGTTCGGTTTGTTTTTTTGGTTCAGAAATACTATGCACAGCCCTACCTATTTTTGGTACAAAACATGGTAAGAAACCTAATTTTGCAATAAAAATAAAAAATATAGAAAAATTCATCTCTCCTTGTTAGCTCAGCTCAGTTAGGCCCAATTGTGAAACTGGAAATCTTGAGATGGAGGATGAGCGATCCTATGGGCTGACCTGCCGACCCTTCCCATGCAGACCAGGCATCAAAAATTTTATTTTTTTTAATCCTTTTTAAAATTAATTTAATATTAATCCCCCGACTGAACTTTTTCCAAGTCTAACCCTTTTGGCCGCGCCACGGCACCTGGCGCGTCCTATGCACTCTGACATGCCAGTGCATGTGGCGTGTCAGGGGCTGCCACGCCAGCGCCTCGGTCAATGGCCGCCAGCGCGGACAAATACGGGCCCACATTGCCGCGCCACCCTTCCTGGTGCGGCAAGGCCGTTTACAGAGGGCCGCGGCCTTCTCCTCTTTCCTTCCTTCTCCCTTCCCTCCTCATTTTCCCTTCTCTCCTCCTCTTCCCTAACCATTCGCCTCCTCCATTGGCAAGAATTAGAGCTCCATCCGGTGGGATTTGTTGTGGGAAAAAGCTTTCCTCCTTCATGGTAGGTGATCTCCTCTCGATTGATGTTTTATTGATCCATGTTTCACTAATTTTTTGTTGCTTTAGGGTTAGGGTTAGAGCATCCCCAGCAGCAGTTGTATCCTGCTCTACATCAACCAGCGATTACTGTAGCTCGAGCGGGAAATTCAAATCCTAGACACAGCGATTACTGTAGCTACAGTATTTTACAGGGGTAGGTGTAGTAGCAGTTGGGCATGCTCTTAGGGTTAGATTGTGTAGTGCGAGTATTATTCTAGTATTGATTTCTTGTAAATATGAATCCGTAGGATGTATGTGTAGTTTAATATTGATAGAAAGTATGTTGAATTATATGGAGAGTTTTGGTGTATTCCACGTTGCAAGAATAAATTTTGTACCCATGAGGTTTTAAATTTAATATAGGAAACGTTGCCGGCAAGAGGAAGGCAAGACTCAAATATGAGGATTACCCTAGGAGTAAGGATGCTCCAGTTCGTTCCTCCCCGTTTTCGATTCCAGTTTGTGAGCACGGCTTTCTTGCGGAGGTTCAACAGTCGAGGGACCCTGATACTGCCGGTAGAGCCTTCTACACTTGTGGTCCACAGTAACAATATGCAGTGTTCTATTCGGCTGTGTTGTTTTATCGAGTGGATTGATGACCCAGAAATGTACGATCCGAGGATCCGGCTTTTTCCATGGCGCTCCATGGACACTAAACCAGTCAAGGACTTTAGGCGGTGGATTCCTCCTCGTGCAAACCCACCGGAAATGACAAATGAGGAGAAGGCGGTCGCAAGTGCGGGGAGAGTAGTAGACCCTCCTCTATGTCATTGCAATCAACGGTACATCTTAGTAAGGCCTAACCTAGGGGTGGACTTTACCCCATTCTTCCGTTGCTCGCGCAATGATTCAGTAAGTGTACGTATGCCATTTTCTATTTAAATTAATGTCATTTTGTACTAAATTCGATAACAAAGTGACTTTTTTTATAGGATGGATGGCCTTTGTGTGATTTTCAGAAGTACATTTATGATCCCAAGTCTTATTGGCCTTCTAGCGCGGAAGTGGGGGCCTTCTACTCTGGGGATAAGAATTGGCCATGTGAGGAATATCCACCCACTACTTGTAAGTGCGGGATACTGGCCCGTACAGGTGTTGTCCCATCGGAGTTTAGGTATGGATATTATTGTGGCAACTCTTACGGTGATTTTTGGGTACGTTATAATTGCACAACTGTTTTTTATTTGTTCCTATACTTCATTGCATGTTGAGTTTTATTTATTCTTGTATGAGGGAAGGACGTATGATTAGGAGAAATATCATGGACAACATGCTTTCGAAGCCAAGATTCTTAATTTGTGCCAACCTGAACGAGAGAAGAAAGTGGAGAAGAGGAAAGAGAAGATAAGTCTTGAGCACGGTGTGCTCATGCCGTCCATCGAGGTCAAAAAGAAGGTCTTGGATTACATGAGGAGGGAGCGTGGCATGCCGCAACGTGGCTACTTCACTGCTTCAGAAACATTGGAATATTGGAGGAGGCGTAGGAGAAGGTACCCACTTGAAGTTGATCCAAGAGAGGTGTTGAGGCATCAGAGGGAGATGGAGAAGAAGCGCGAGCTTGAGCAGTACAGGAAGAAGTTGGCCGAGTGTTCACTCATTGACCTCAATGCCGATACTGGTTTAATTCATGAGAGGCTCATTTGCAAACGCTGAAGCGCAAGAAAATGAGGAGGACGGTGGAGATGGAGACCATAAGGGCTCTTGTTGGTAACTTGCCTACTCTCGTGCCGGATGATGACGAGGACCAAGAGTAGTGAGACCGAGAGCAGTGTTTTGAGCATGCACCTTCTTTGTCTTCGACGGGCCACACGTGTGAGGTTGCAACGGATTAAATGCAACATCATCTACACCAAAATTAAATGCCACATCCGTACATGCAATGGATTCTACACGTTAATAACACGAACAGTACATGCAACACGTATGCCACGGTGCTCGGATCGAACTAAACACGTAAATATGGAACATAAATCAAGTTTTTTTCTCAAATCCTAACTATACAAATCCTACGAAATGCGGTTAATCGAGGGCCAAATCGGACAAAAAGATTGGAGCATCACATTCACAGGAGGACGGAGAACGATTTCCCCACCCCGAAGTGGCCGGAGAAGGGCGGCACGGGGCGGGTGGCGGCCGGCGGCAACGGGGCAAGGCGGGCAAGCGAGAAAACTCAGGTAAGAAAAATAGAAGGGGCGCCCCGCTCGTCCATCTGTAAAAGGCCTTGACGCGCTAGGAGGGGTGGCGCGTCAAGGTGGGACCCACGACAATCCGCGCTGGCGGCCCACACCTCCGCTGCGCCACATGCACTGGCGCGGCAGAGTGGAGAAGCCGCGCCAGGCGCCTTGGCGCCGTCAAAAGGGTTAAATTTGCACATTCTTTTTTGGGGGGAGGGGGTTAAAATTAAAATAATTTAAAAAAAAGATTAAAATTTTTTTTTGACCAGGCATTAGGGCTAGGCTGACAATAGCCCATAAACACGTCTAACGCGGTAACGCCCGACGATGTAGCGACAGCTAAACTGTTCCTCCATACCTCTATTATTTGTTTATTACTTGTTTCTTTCGTGAAAGCGTTGTCGATGGCCATAAACAAGCAACTGCCTTGGTTAGAATCGAATCGTGTCTGAGTTAGAATCAAATCGACCATCGACTTTTCTTAAGAAGAAAAACTCCCACACGCTGAACACGCAGGATTGGTGTGTTTCCATGATTTTTTATTTTACTTCAGGAGCCGAGGAGCAAGTGGTCACTGCCCAAATCAACTAGATTCTATATAGATCTTACAATTATGTTATCTGTGTGCATGACATAAAGTTCAAGGCGAACTTTACACGTATCGTTTCATCCGTAGCGTTTCAGATTTTGCCGCGCAGCGTGCGCGCAGCCGTGCGTGTCACACCAGTTTCACTCTTGATGACGAGTTTATTAATTTCTCTGTGTCAAGTGTTAGCTAGCCTTACCGTTTGGCCACCGTCTGACCATGGCATACCTGAACCTGGCGATCTCAAAAAATCTATTCCAGCGATTATAGCGTCGTACAGCACAAAATTCGAATTGACAATTTATCGATTGATAAGCACTATAATTGAGCAATATTAATCAAAAGTTGTTTAACCAGGCATGTAAACAAAAATAACTAGAATTCGCTCCACTAGTAGCGCTTAAGCGCTTTTGGATTCCCTTGTCCACGTCGTCCAAATTGTTTCGACCTTTCGATCGGACCGCGTGGCTGCTTTCTGGCCATTGATGTTCAGCCCTAGCTGGATTAACCGGTTTGCAGAAAAACCCTTCTCTGCGATTTCATGTATAGGCCCCGACAAATTAGCGTTGGGTGATCTTCTTCAGTGCTTCTCGTCTTTGCCAAATTCCTTAATTTTACCCCCTCGTTGTTTTCCGCCACTAGCTTGTAGTGCGGTCCTTTTTGACTTCCTAAGTACAGCTATAGTTCCATGGAATTACGGTCTCCCTGCCCTGTCTACTCTCTCTCTCTCTCTCTCTCTCTCTCCCCACACCTTTCTGTTGTGCATGCCATC
This sequence comes from Raddia distichophylla, assembly GCA_005191435.1. NCBI lineage: Eukaryota > Viridiplantae > Streptophyta > Magnoliopsida > Poales > Poaceae > Raddia > Raddia distichophylla. The sequence continues at coordinate 1,859,671 of SPJY01014460.1, forward strand.
GGCGGCACCTCCACCTCCAATCCTGTCGTCTCCTCCTCCCCTCCAGCCACAGTGTCCTCAATCCCGTAGCCCCGATATCGCTGACTTGACAGCCTTGCCTCCGTCGTGCCGGTTGCTCCTCCCCCTACAGATGATGCCGCCACTCCTTACCCCTGATCTCACCTCCTCTGTGCCACACCAGCGTCGCCCCTCCTCTCGCCAAAACCACATCGCCCCTGGTGGCCGAATCCGTCGTCGTCATCCTAGGGATAGCTAGATCTAATGAACCCCCCGGACTGTCTAGCCTCACGCCACAACCAGCTCCCTCTCCGGATCATGGTGTCGCTAGCATCGACCCATGGCCTGTGCTCCACCTTCATCCCTTCGACGCATGATTTTGGTTTGATTTTTTGTGTGCATCCGTGGTTGTTGTGTTAGCAGAATGATCAGCCCTCCATTATCTAGGACGTTCTTTTACTTTGGAATCGATGATTTGTTGTGTTGGCATGTTTTGCAATTTTTTAGAGTGTTTCTCGATTTTCTATGGACATTTCGTTTGTTTGAACAAATCCTCCGTTTGTTTTGATGGGATTTAAATCCTTCCATTTCATTTGGCGGGATTCAAATCCCAGCAAACCGAACGGCATGATTTGTCTCTGTATATTAATTCCTAGCTTCCTTGATGTCCATTCCGCCCGACTGTTTTTAACAAAAAATGTAAATCCCGCCAGTTGAATTGGCGGGATTTATATCTCTCTGATGGGTTGGCGATAGGTATCTATTTATTTAATTTCAATAAAAAATCAAGAAATAAAAATGTAAAATGTTAAGAAATTTCCTCTATGCCTAGGTTCAGATAATGCAAACAGCCCAACAAGTAACAACAGCCTGTTCTGTAGTACAAGCTAGCTGACTAGCTCAGTCTAGCTAGCCTCACATGTGGCCAAACTGGGTTCATGGATGCATGCAAGATGCAACCAAACAAGTAGACAACTCGCCGCCTCGTCGGGAAGGAGAAGGGCGGACGTTTCCGGCCTATCACCGATGGAGCGGGCCACGCAACGCACACGCGGCCGCGTTGATCAGGACGACGCAGCGCCCAGCTCCGGTGCCCAGTGTCCCTCCCCTCCCCTCCCCTCCCCTCCACTCCATCTCCATCTCCATGTCCTCGACGTCGCTGTCCCCACGCCCACGCCCACGCCCGCGCGCGCACGGACAGTCGGACACGTCGATCCCGCCCTTCATTCCCTCTTTATTACTGCCGCGCTGCCATAACGTCTCTTCGGCGAGGCAGCGCTATCTAGTCGGCACGAACGGCCTGCCGTAACGTGTCCATCGCACTGGCACGGCTGCAGCGTTATCGCCTGGCCACTGGCCAGTAGTACTATACTACACTGCTATAGATAGCTATCCCATCCTAGTCTTCAGGGCTCCGAACTCTAGCGGGTTCAATCAACATGAGCCGGCGATGGGATGGACCAGCCGTGGAGCTGGCGATCGATCGGGTGAGCTACTGCGCCGCATGGCTTGGTCGAGCAATGATAGGCGACTCCGCCGAATTCCGATCGCCGCCTCGCCGCACCTGTGGATGCATCACAGCTAGCTAGCTCGCTCGCCGATGGGCCAGGGCGTGCGCGAAAAGGACGGCGCCCTATGTATCAGCCCGTGACGTGACCCGTCGCCGTGCCTACCGGGGCACTACGCCTGGGCCGGCATCACTCATGGCTCGTTGTGAGCATACACCCAACGAGCATACACCACCGGCCCCTGTTTAAACGCTGCCACATTTACGGTTACTGGCGCCGTCAAGCCAGCATGCATGGGCATGTTCACCAGTGTTATTCACAAGTTCTGAACATGTTGCCTGATCATCCTGTCGATCACAGTCGCACCTGTTCCGTCGGAACTGAACGTCGCGGAACGCTGAGGCGTACGTACGTGAATGTGAGCCCATCATCCACAGTGGTCGACGTGGAAGCATGGATGGAACCAACCAAGATAGACCTCCTACCTCCCGTACAGTTCCAACCACCAGATAGAATGCACTAGCTGTGGGCACCCGAAATAATCGCGAGCACGCGGCAAGACCACGCCGGAGCCGGACGCCCGCCGCTGCCTGCTCCACCACGTACAGTACGCTGTAAAGCGGCGCACAAACGAGACGACAATCCATGGAGCCTGGACTCCGGAGCAGATGGGGCGCTCAGGCACAGCTCAGTTTGCCTCGCCCGGTTGGTTAGCTAGTGACAGCCACATCGGCGACACGGGCGGCACCAACGACGGCGGAATGGATCCCAACTATGGCGAACGCGATTGGCCGGCGCCGCGAGCCCATCGATATATATATCCGGCGACCCTGACGTCGCGGCCACGCTCGGGCGCCGGCCGGTCCCCGGCCACTCCTTCTCAGCAGTGGAGCTTCTTGATGCTAATGGCTGGCGTCTGCGTCGTCACTCGACGTCGACGCATGTCCGATATCCCTGCGTGCATGTCCATGTCTCATCGCTAGCCGCGCGCTTTTCGCTACATATAGGAGGTGCTAGAGGTACAGACGTCCAGCGGTTGCTACTTGCTAGCTAGTGATTGCGGAGGTTTGATTAATAAATTTTCTGCGTCCCTAGGGCATAATCGCTGTAGCCTGTAGATGCTCCTCCCCCAAAAATTAGCCATCACCCAATCGGATTGAGATCTGGCATTGCATAGTAATGTCAGACAAGGTATAAGAGCAACTCCAGCAGCTCCTCTATATTTCCCCTCTAAAACACTATTAGCGTCCCCTCCATCCATCCCTCTAAAATTCCTTCAGAACTTACACTACCCTCTAAAAGATTCCTTCCCTCCAGCAGCCCCTCTATAAAAGCTACAGTAGTTTCCAGGAGCTCCTGGAGTTGCTCTAATAGCACAACATTGCGTTGATTGCAGTTGTGATATCAAAGGCAAATGAATGAGATTTAACGCTGCAGAACCAATGAACATTGTTTTGCTAAAGTAGAAAACGTTAATGTTGCTACAGTGCTCCTTGGTATTGCCTCTATCTATCTCTTATACAACGCGCTAGTGTTGTCCTTGCCTGCGTGACACGCGTCCTTCACCACGTGCCGTCCTGCGCTTCGTTCGCTCCAGGTCGCCTTGCGCGTCGTTCGCCCACGCGCGCTCACATGATCCGACGGATGTGCGTCCTCGCCGTTCGCCTGCGTGCGTAGCACATACTGCGTCCTCGCCGTTCGCTTGCGCGCGACGCCGGATCCAATGGTGCGCCGCGGGTGCGCATACTGTCCTAGTATATTCCATTGTGCTTCCTTAGTGACTTGGCGTTGCTTTAGAGGATATGCATCTCACTCAATCTCTGTGACAGTATTGTTGCTCACCCATGTGTGTCATATGCAATGTCTCATCATCTTCGTCTCTTGAAATGTATGGATGCAGCGTAATGAACGAATTTTTTTTAGTAAAGTTCCGTGATGTTGTGCAGGTACTTCAGGGCATTAGGCAGGGCTTGGTTGATTGGATGTTGGCTTTTGATTTTGATGACAATGGGAGTAGTTCTTTTTCTTGTTCCTTGTTATTTTCTTTTCATCTAGGTTTTTTCCTACAGTTTTTGCTGCATTTTGGCTTGATCCTGTTCTCTTTTTGTACCTGCTTCTTTTTACTCTAATGGCAGAACCATGCCTCCGGTTCAAAAAATAAGTTACATGGGTAAAAAATATATGAAAAACCATGATAGGCGTGGAATAATGGCAACCATACGTGATTACGTGCGACCACAGATCAAATTTGTGTGGAAAGGTTTTAGTCATGTCAACAATGGTAAATGATTTAAAGTTCGTTTAGAAGTCTATGGAATGTTGTGATACATCTATTTGTTCATTTTGTCCGCTGTGGACTCATGAAAACATGTTGACTACGTTGAAAAAGATAAAACTCTCGCACAACTTACCCTAACACACATAACATCTCCCTGGAAGTTCATGTGATCGATCACGTATCCAACAAGAGCAGTTACACGTGGGTAGAATGCTCGGAACTTCAAAACATTTTCCAAAAAACCATGAGCATACTAGATGATGAATAAATAAACATTAGTTGTTGGGCATCATTAATATCATTGCTAAATACTCAAGAGATTAGGTTGAGCCAGCCTTCGTGGTCTTTGACCTACACTCTCTTGACAGTTGAGTGTGTGAGCCATCGAGAAAGACCTATCTCGATGATTTTGTGATATTTCTTGATGTTTTTCGTCATTGAGATTTCGGTTGTTTCCTATGTGAGGAATAAAATTTTGTGAGCTTTTTTCTTCTCCTTCTCTATCCTCTCTAGCAACATGTGGCATGATGGTGTAGATCAGCGACACATGAAACAGCGTTGGCCCACCATTGCGCATGAGCTATAGCGGCCCGACCGACGAAGCTCTTAGACTGACAACACTACGAGCAATGGAATGGCTGATCCATCGACAACCATCAATCAGGTGCCACTTGTAGATGGTGAGATGAGAGCGGAGATGTGCTAGTTTTATCCTCGTAAGGTGGCGGTGCAAAAAAAAAAAAACCAACAGACAATATGGCACGACCGCAAGGTGAAAAAGACTAAATTTTCTCTAAACTCTATATAGTATTTCGTTCATGTACAGCAAAATTCATACATATATTCAATACAAATTGTGACAGTTTCACGTGCGAACAAATTAGCGGGGTTGATCAATCGGAGCTCGAGGCCGAGAGCTAGCATGGCGTATTGGTGTCTTTAAATACGCCGTCGCCGTCGCCGCTCCAGTAATGCAAGTACGGGCGTCATTGCGGTCATGCGCGCGGCGGCCATGGCGGTGCGTTTATGGGGGAGACGACAATGTCAAGCCATGCATCGCGATTCGCGATGGCTGACGCCGACACCCGAGAACGAAGCAACAGCTATCTACCAAAGTACTACTAGCAACTAGCCAACTAGTCGCTACGCCTCGTGTGAGCTCCACTCCAGTTCGAGTAGAATTGTAGTACAAGCGAGTGAGGTGATGCAGCGAGTGGCAGTGTGGCACCGTGGCTGGCTGCACCCCTGCAGGCACCAACGAGAAGCAAAAAAGCCAACCTGCGTGAAGCTTCCCCCGCATTTCCCGGCGTTTCATTACGCTCGCCTTTGGGAGTGGGAAGAAAGGAAGTCGGCAAAACACCATCTGCGGCATGGAATTTATCTGCCCAACTTTGCCAGCCTCCGTCCTTTTCGGTAGAGAGATGGTAGCAAATGCTTTCACTTGCGTCGAACGGAGAAGCTTCGAGGGCTCATCTGGAGCCACGAGACGTAGCGTACGTTTCCCTTTGAATCTTGGGGGTGGGCTGGTGGCTGGCTGCTAATTAGTGCTAAACCCTAGCTAAGCCGCCCCCGTGCTCTAATCGTGCACCTGATGTGTGGATAAACACCCCCTTTCCATCTTTTTTTTTTTTCTTCTTCAAGGAACATTCCATGTTCAGCACGGGAAAACGCCGGGCCATGCATGCGCTACATACACGCAGGTATCGCATCGCCGACCAACACGATTATGCACGAAGCCAAATCCAATTCACACACAAAGCATTAAAGCTATCTGTGATTCACCTTTGATTTTTTATGTTCAGAGGAGTGGTTATTAGTTGGGATAAATTTGGGATCGACGAGTGGCGGTTTTAGCTCGGCTTGGCAGAGGACTTCGCCGTTGGTGTTCATTGTTCAGATCAGTCGGTCAACCACCTAGCCGACCTGCCGTCAGGTGCACGTGCCATCTTACCGCGAACTTCGGCTTTGCTATTTTCGGCTTTGCTATTTCGAGCGTAAAGTTGAGTTGAGTTTTAATGTAACAAAATTTGTTATTTTTATATAACCTATATGTTGCAATAATTTGTAACAATTTTTTTAAAACATTTAGCGTTCATATTAAAGATCTTAAAACTATTTTTAATTATTTTTTCAGCCTCTTTAGACCCCTTTTCGAGGACTTAAAATTTGCTACAGTAAAACTCAACTTTACTCAACGCTGAAAAGAACATGACCATAACTTCTCATAATTACCAACTGCTGAAGAAAGATTTTTTAAACCAAAAGTAGAGGAGCCCAACCGTTCCATCAGGGAAGAAGAGAAAAACAATTTACAAGAGAGAAGAAAAAGGAAAGATAGAGAAGGGGTAGAGGGAGAAGGCGACCCAATCAAGAAGAGCAGTCAGTGAGGACTCACAAGAACCACCCTCCTCCGTGCCGACCCCAACGAAGCCACCAGAACGCCAACCGCTAAGGACCTCCGTGGCAACGCTAAGAGCCATCGTTGGACCCATGCCCCAAAGCCCGCAAACCGGACAAGCCACCAACGATAGGGCACCGTCTCCCATGCACAAGTTGAAACACCCATCAGTCGCCGTAGCGAGCACAACCCAAACTACCGCTTCTTCAAACAAAGGGGAATGGGAGAGGCAAGGGGGGTGACCAGACCAGATGCCACCTCTCTGATGAGGAGGGGTAGGGCTAGAAAAGGCAGTAGTGGGGAGGAGAGGGGCGCTCCCCAACTAGACTACCGCTCATTCCCTAGCCATAGGAGGGACCGAGTGGAGGAGGGGCACACGACCCGAGCCGCTGCACTTTGAGATAAGGGAGAAGTAGGGGGACTTAGTGGATCGACATCCATCGGGAAGACAACAATGACTAGGCTTGGGAGCAACGCGAATACTCAAAAGAGGGCTTGAAGATATGGTAGGGGCAAGGGCAACAAAGGGTGGCAGGTCACCCCGCATATGCCAGAGGGAGCACATCGCCAAGCAATGCCACCCACCATGCCAGAAGAGCGTCGAGCAACCCGGTGAGGAGGACGACAAGGGGGGTTGCACCTTGCCGACATCGTGGAGCCATTTTCATTGTCGCCGCCGACTTGTCAGCCTCACCGCCGCACACCGCACTGCTCACCGCCAAACGGTTGCTGAGTAGTGAGAGGCAGGAGGACGGGATGGGGGCCGCACCATGTCAAAATTATGGAGCTGAGGCGTGGCACCACCGGATTCGGCTACAACACCGCCTTACACCTCACTGTATCACAGAGAGAAGAGCGTCACCGAGGAGACGCCACTAGAAGGGAGGGAGAAGAGAGAATTCAAAGCTAGGGGAGGAGGCCTGCCGATAGGGTTTGTGGGCGCGCCGTCGTACGCCCCTAGTCGCCCAGCAATGAGTGCTCATGGGTCCTTTGTTGCTCAAGAAACGGTGGGTTCAAAATGCCAAAAATTAGTATTTAAGACGGATATTAGAATGGGGCAACTAAATTGGTTAATAAAATTTAAATATTTACACTATTAAGTTGCATGCATCGAGTAATCCACCTAAACACCAAACCGATGGGGAATGCAATAGGAGAGCCAGAATTTGAACTTGTGACATCGGCTTTGATATTATATTAAGTTGAATGCACCAATATAGGACAAATGATCAGGCAGGAATATGCAACAATTTCTTCGTTTAATCCAATGTTTTAAGTAGCGGGATATAGGTTTTAGCGGAGCTCTCCTCAAACCGCTAAGACAGCTATAGCGCCGCTATAGCGGCCGCTAAGAGGTTAGCGATTTTCAAAGAAAAGTGAAAAACATGGCATATATATGCCTCCAAGCGACAAAGTTAAAAGTAAAAAAAATGGATTTCAGCTGGTTTTTGTCCCGCCATAAGTAGCATAAAATTATGGCATGATCATAGAAGTTATTATTTATGAGTACACTACATCGCAAACACAAATCCATCACAAACACAAGGAGGACAACAGAGTAGCTGACAAGTACATCACAACAGAGAGTGCCTATTTTGGGCCGAGGCCAGCGCTGAAATTTTAGTGGGCTTCTGTTTCGGCCTACGAGCATCAAACCCTAAATAGCGGCCGCTAAACGCTATGGCCCGCTATACATTTTAGCGCCGCTAAATCGCGCTATTGCGCTTTTGGCTTTGATAGCGGGCATATGTGCAATAGCTTAGCATCTACACATTCTAAACGTTATAGCGGCGATTTATAACATTGGTTTAATCTTGATCTTTTTTGACGAGACCTCAAAAAGAAATAATCGTTATTCGCTGCGAATTATTTGACCATCTAGCTTGATATATATATAAGCATGCCACAAATCGTGCATGACCTTGGGGCCTTGGGGGTGCAAAGCGAAGACCAAGCCAGCAATAGGAGGCTGCTTTTCTTTCTTCCTCTTTGGGAACACAATTTTTGCAACAAAACCTGAGTGGTCTAGCCAAACTTAGAGATTCGTCGAGCCCGCAGCAACGAACTCCGGAAGAGTGGATGCCTCTCAGCAGAGCACACTGAGCGAGCTCGAGCTAATGCCGGATTAATCAACTCCTCCTTTCCATAAATAGCAACCCCGGGCAGCCTAACCACGAACGATTGAGCAAAGGCAATGCCCATCCATCCCAGAAGGGGAAGCAATAGCCGGTGATTAACTACTGCAAGTAGCATGCATCGCCTTCCTGCGTGCCGACGTGTCCGCTAATTCGAACCTTTAGCGCCAGAAGACAGGTGGTTATGCTGCAACTTTTGACCGCAGCAGCAGCAGCGTCGCTGGCTGGAAGAAGATCATCTTCCTGATTTCTGACTTCTGAGCAACCAAGGGGGAAGCTGCGACGTGCTCGCCCAGCCTCGCATCGTTTTCTCCACGCATCGCTTTGGACGCAGCTCCCTGCGTTTGGCCGCTCTCAAGTTTCAAGTCTCACCGGTGTCTTTTCTGAAACGAACACGCAAGGCTTATTTTAAGCTGCGAAGAGACGATTGTTTACCGTAGTGACAGTGCAGCAAGGTTTGCTTGCAACAACTACAAGCAGGTTTGGTTGGGTGGTGTTTAGCAGTTGTGATATCAAAGGCAAATGAATGAGATTTAACGCTGCAGAACCAATGAACATTGTTTTGCTAAAGTAGAAAACGTTAATGTTGCTACAGTGCTCCTTGGTATTGCCTCTATCTATCTCTTATACAACGCGCTAGTGTTGTCCTTGCCTGCGTGACACGCGTCCTTCACCACGTGCCGTCCTGCGCTTCGTTCGCTCCAGGTCGCCTTGCGCGTCGTTCGCCCACGCGCGCTCACATGATCCGACGGATGTGCGTCCTCGCCGTTCGCCTGCGTGCGTAGCACATACTGCGTCCTCGCCGTTCGCTTGCGCGCGACGCCGGATCCAATGGTGCGCCGCGGGTGCGCATACTGTCCTAGTATATTCCATTGTGCTTCCTTAGTGACTTGGCGTTGCTTTAGAGGATATGCATCTCACTCAATCTCTGTGACAGTATTGTTGCTCACCCATGTGTGTCATATGCAATGTCTCATCATCTTCGTCTCTTGAAATGTATGGATGCAGCGTAATGAACGAATTTTTTTTAGTAAAGTTCCGTGATGTTGTGCAGGTACTTCAGGGCATTAGGCAGGGCTTGGTTGATTGGATGTTGGCTTTTGATTTTGATGACAATGGGAGTAGTTCTTTTTCTTGTTCCTTGTTATTTTCTTTTCATCTAGGTTTTTTCCTACAGTTTTTGCTGCATTTTGGCTTGATCCTGTTCTCTTTTTGTACCTGCTTCTTTTTACTCTAATGGCAGAACCATGCCTCCGGTTCAAAAAATAAGTTACATGGGTAAAAAATATATGAAAAACCATGATAGGCGTGGAATAATGGCAACCATACGTGATTACGTGCGACCACAGATCAAATTTGTGTGGAAAGGTTTTAGTCATGTCAACAATGGTAAATGATTTAAAGTTCGTTTAGAAGTCTATGGAATGTTGTGATACATCTATTTGTTCATTTTGTCCGCTGTGGACTCATGAAAACATGTTGACTACGTTGAAAAAGATAAAACTCTCGCACAACTTACCCTAACACACATAACATCTCCCTGGAAGTTCATGTGATCGATCACGTATCCAACAAGAGCAGTTACACGTGGGTAGAATGCTCGGAACTTCAAAACATTTTCCAAAAAACCATGAGCATACTAGATGATGAATAAATAAACATTAGTTGTTGGGCATCATTAATATCATTGCTAAATACTCAAGAGATTAGGTTGAGCCAGCCTTCGTGGTCTTTGACCTACACTCTCTTGACAGTTGAGTGTGTGAGCCATCGAGAAAGACCTATCTCGATGATTTTGTGATATTTCTTGATGTTTTTCGTCATTGAGATTTCGGTTGTTTCCTATGTGAGGAATAAAATTTTGTGAGCTTTTTTCTTCTCCTTCTCTATCCTCTCTAGCAACATGTGGCATGATGGTGTAGATCAGCGACACATGAAACAGCGTTGGCCCACCATTGCGCATGAGCTATAGCGGCCCGACCGACGAAGCTCTTAGACTGACAACACTACGAGCAATGGAATGGCTGATCCATCGACAACCATCAATCAGGTGCCACTTGTAGATGGTGAGATGAGAGCGGAGATGTGCTAGTTTTATCCTCGTAAGGTGGCGGTGCAAAAAAAAAAAAACCAACAGACAATATGGCACGACCGCAAGGTGAAAAAGACTAAATTTTCTCTAAACTCTATATAGTATTTCGTTCATGTACAGCAAAATTCATACATATATTCAATACAAATTGTGACAGTTTCACGTGCGAACAAATTAGCGGGGTTGATCAATCGGAGCTCGAGGCCGAGAGCTAGCATGGCGTATTGGTGTCTTTAAATACGCCGTCGCCGTCGCCGCTCCAGTAATGCAAGTACGGGCGTCATTGCGGTCATGCGCGCGGCGGCCATGGCGGTGCGTTTATGGGGGAGACGACAATGTCAAGCCATGCATCGCGATTCGCGATGGCTGACGCCGACACCCGAGAACGAAGCAACAGCTATCTACCAAAGTACTACTAGCAACTAGCCAACTAGTCGCTACGCCTCGTGTGAGCTCCACTCCAGTTCGAGTAGAATTGTAGTACAAGCGAGTGAGGTGATGCAGCGAGTGGCAGTGTGGCACCGTGGCTGGCTGCACCCCTGCAGGCACCAACGAGAAGCAAAAAAGCCAACCTGCGTGAAGCTTCCCCCGCATTTCCCGGCGTTTCATTACGCTCGCCTTTGGGAGTGGGAAGAAAGGAAGTCGGCAAAACACCATCTGCGGCATGGAATTTACCTGCCCAACTTTGCCAGCCTCCGTCCTTTTCGGTCGAGATGGTGGCAAACGTATTCACTTGCGTCGAACAGAGAAGCTTCGAGCGCTCATCTGGAGCCACGAAACGTAGCGTACGTTTCCCGTTGAATCTTGGGGGTGGGCTGGTGGCTGGCTGCTAATTAGTGCTAAACCCTAGCTAAGCCGCCCCCGTGCTCTAATCGTGCACCTGATGTGTGGATAAACACCCCCTTTCCATCTTTTTTTTTTTTCTTCTTCAAGGAACATTCCATGTTCAGCACGGGAAAACGCCGGGCCATGCATGCGCTACATACACGCAGGTATCGCATCGCCGACCAACACGATTATGCACGAAGCCAAATCCAATTCACACACAAAGCATTAAAGCTATCTGTGATTCACCTTTGATTTTTTATGTTCAGAGGAGTGGTTATTAGTTGGGATAAATTTGGGATCGACGAGTGGCGGTTTTAGCTCGGCTTGGCAGAGGACTTCGCCGTTGGTGTTCATTGTTCAGATCAGTCGGTCAACCACCTAGCCGAACCTGCCGTCAGGTGCACGTGCCATCTTACCGCGAACTTCGGCTTTGCTATTTTCGGCTTTGCTATTTCGAGCGTAAAGTTGAGTTGAGTTTTAATGTAACAAAATTTGTTATTTTTATATAACCTATATGTTGCAATAATTTGTAACAATTTTTTTAAAACATTTAGCGTTCATATTAAAGATCTTAAAACTATTTTTAATTATTTTTTCAGCCTCTTTAGACCCCTTTTCGAGGACTTAAAATTTGCTACAGTAAAACTCAACTTTACTCAACGCTGAAAAGAACATGACCATAACTTCTCATAATTACCAACTGCTGAAGAAAGATTTTTTAAACCAAAAGTAGAGGAGCCCAACCGTTCCATCAGGGAAGAAGAGAAAAACAATTTACAAGAGAGAAGAAAAAGGAAAGATAGAGAAGGGGTAGAGGGAGAAGGCGACCCAATCAAGAAGAGCAGTCAGTGAGGACTCACAAGAACCACCCTCCTCCGTGCCGACCCCAACGAAGCCACCAGAACGCCAACCGCTAAGGACCTCCGTGGCAACGCTAAGAGCCATCGTTGGACCCATGCCCCAAAGCCCGCAAACCGGACAAGCCACCAACGATAGGGCACCGTCTCCCATGCACAAGTTGAAACACCCATCAGTCGCCGTAGCGAGCACAACCCAAACTACCGCTTCTTCAAACAAAGGGGAATGGGAGAGGCAAGGGGGGTGACCAGACCAGATGCCACCTCTCTGATGAGGAGGGGTAGGGCTAGAAAAGGCAGTAGTGGGGAGGAGAGGGGCGCTCCCCAACTAGACTACCGCTCATTCCCTAGCCATAGGAGGGACCGAGTGGAGGAGGGGCACACGACCCGAGCCGCTGCACTTTGAGATAAGGGAGAAGTAGGGGGACTTAGTGGATCGACATCCATCGGGAAGACAACAATGACTAGGCTTGGGAGCAACGCGAATACTCAAAAGAGGGCTTGAAGATATGGTAGGGGCAAGGGCAACAAAGGGTGGCAGGTCACCCCGCATATGCCAGAGGGAGCACATCGCCAAGCAATGCCACCCACCATGCCAGAAGAGCGTCGAGCAACCCGGTGAGGAGGACGACAAGGGGGGTTGCACCTTGCCGACATCGTGGAGCCATTTTCATTGTCGCCGCCGACTTGTCAGCCTCACCGCCGCACACCGCACTGCTCACCGCCAAACGGTTGCTGAGTAGTGAGAGGCAGGAGGACGGGATGGGGGCCGCACCATGTCAAAATTATGGAGCTGAGGCGTGGCACCACCGGATTCGGCTACAACACCGCCTTACACCTCACTGTATCACAG
>SPJY01014460.1:1873492-2086142 GCA_005191435.1 Raddia distichophylla
GCCGTAATAGGAGGCTGCTTTTCTTTTTTCCTCTTTGGGAAGACAATTTTTGCAACATAACCCGAGTGGTCTAGCCAAACTTAGAGATTCGTCGAGCCCGCAGCAACGAACTCCGGAGAGTGGATGCCTCTCAGCAGAGCACACTGAGCGAGCTCGAGCTAATGCCGGATTAATCAACTCCTCCTTTCCATAAATAGCAACCCCGGCCAGACTAACCACGAACGATTGAACAAAGGCAATGCCCATCCATCCCAGAAAGGGGAAGCAATAGCAGGTGATTAAATACTACAAGTAGCATGCATCGCCTTCCTGCGTGCGGACGTGTCCACTAATTCCAATCTTTAGCACCAGAAGACAGGTGGTTATGCTGCAACTTTTGACCGCAGCAGCAGCAGCGTCGCTGGCTGGAAGAAGATCATCTTCCTGATTTCTGAGCAACCAAGGGGGAAGCTGCGACGTGCTCGCCCAGCCTCGCATCGTTTTCTCCACGCATCGCTTTGGACGCAGCTCCCTGCGTTTGGCCGCTCTCAAGTCTCAAGTCTCACCGGTGTCTTTTCTGAAACGAACACGCAAGGCTTATTTTAAGCTGCGAAGAGACGATTGTTTACCGTAGTGACAGTGCAGCAAGGTTTGCTTGCAACAACTACAAGCAGGTTTGGTTGGGTGGTGTTTAGGGCTTGGGGGTTGGGGGGTTGGCAGCGACAGGTGGTATGTGCCATCTCCTCCTCCGGCTCTGAAACCTACAAAAGGAGGCGATTACCGCCATGGGCGCCATCTGCCCATCTCCCTCCCTGGGGCTCGCTGCCTTAACCCATCCGGCCACCTAACGCAAATCTACACGCCACCAACCAAATTGTGCCCAAAAGTAGTAGGCAAGCAAAGGCAGCGACAGGCAGCAAACATGCAGCAACATGTAGGCATGGCACAGCATGGGCAGAGCCGAGCTGATCACTTGCAAATTGCTAATCTATGTTCGATGTTCAGTGTTCACCACCCATGCTCTCGTTTCTTGGTAGTATACTGGTAGTAGCTAGTAGTGCTGCTCCTGTGGGTGGCTTTCCAGTGGGTCTGGGACTCCGGCCGGGTGGCTCCTCAAAAGCAGAGGCAGCGAGGTGCGTAGGCGAGAAGGGGAATTGAAGGAGGCGCAGGCGAGGCGAGGCGAGGAGGCAGGAATCATTGGGCTGCAAAGCTGCCGTCGCCACCTCGTCGGCCCTGTCCCCGCTTTCCTGGGCCGCGTGGGGCCGCGCCTATCCTCTCCGCGGCCACCCCCGCGTCCTCTCCCTCTCGGCTGGCTCGCTGCTGGGTGCTGCCGGCCGCTGTCGTTGCGCCACCACCACCACCACCGCATCGGCGCCACCTGCACCAGCGCAAAGTCGTCGGCTTTTTTTCTCGTTGCTTGAGATGCTCCCGCTGCTGCTTATATCCACCCTCCCGGCCTTCACGCTGCTCCTCGTCGCGCCCGCCGCCTCGCACTACAAGCCCTGCAAGCTCCTGCGGGAGCTCGGCCTCGTCGCGCTGCTGCTCGCGCGGGAGCTGCTCAGGCACTCCGTCCCCACCGTGGGCCGCGCCGGGGAGAAGCTGAAGGGGCCCAGAATGCCGCCGCCGTCCAGGGCGAAGGCGCCGGCGCCGGCGCTGGCGGTGGCGAAGGAGGACGCCGCATTGGCGGCGGAGGCGGAGGCGGCGCTGCCGGTGCTGGACCTGCCGGAGCTGGCGCTGGAGCGCGTGCTGGAGGAGCTCTCCCCGGCGTCGCTCGCCGTGATGGCGTGTGTCTGCGCAGGGCTCAGGGACCGCTGCTCCATGGACAGCCTGTGGGATCGCCACGTGCGCCGGAAGTGGGGCCACGTGCTCGGCGCCGCCGCGCGCAGGGAGTGGGAGTCGGAGCTAGGTGCTAGGAGGAGCGCTGCCGCGCCGCCGCGCTCGCCCAGGCGCCGGAGCTGGGTCGATTCCCTGGCGTGCGCGTGGCCCTTCTCTTGGATCGGCTGCCACTTGCTCAAGGGGGGCGCCGCTGCCCCCTCCGCCGTGCCAGCGCCGCCGCCGCCGGCGGCGGCCGACACGGTGGCCGCGTGGTACCGCGCGCTCGAGTGCGGCGAGTTCCGGTTCCCCGCGCAGGTGTACAACCGCGAGGTAAACTACCAAAAGTTCCTTCTTTTAAAATTTTAATCGTAGTCATTAAACGAGGTAAAAGACGATTTGTTTAACACTGAGGTTAATCTCTTTAGCAGGATGGACACGTAGGATTCGTGCTGTCATGCTACGACGCTCACCTCCGCTATGACAGACGAACTGACACCTTCACCGCAAGGTACGTAGCCCCGAAACCCCCAAGCTAACTCTTGCTGCCTTGAGTTCGTTGTCATGATCCGGATTGAATTGAATGGAGTTTAGGGGTTAGTTATTCTCGTGGGGTGCATCATAAAGGCACGTTAAATCAATGACTCAGAAATGGCAAGATTTCTCCCTCAACCGGAGAAGTAGAAATAGAAAAGCTAAGAGTCGATGCACCAGTAGTAGCACACCAGGAGTACTCGGCAGCAATATCTCTTTTGGATTCATTGCTGCGATCGATCGTGATCGCGTTTAATCGGTGATGGATTCTGGCAGGTACCCGCCGCACGGGCGGAAGCCAGCGAAGGAGGAGGACGGCGTGCAGTGGAGCCGGATCCGCGCGCCGCCGGTGAGCACGCGGGCGCACGAGCTCCACGCGTCGGCCTGCCTGGACGAGCTGCGCCCCGGAGACCACTTCGAGATCCAGTGGAGGAAGAACAAGGACTTCCCGTACGGTGCGTGCTCGCTGTGCTGCCACCGATAAATACAGCACATGCATCAAGCCGTTCAGCCGAAGAAAACGAGTCACAAAGCCAAAAAAAAAAAACGTTTTTGTTTAGCACTTGATCTGATGCTTTGCTGCTGTGGATCACAGGCTGGTGGTATGGTGTCGTGGGTCACCTGGAGTCGTGCAATGCGAACGAGCATCTCTGTCGTTGCCATGAAGACGGTGAGAATGCACTCGGTTTCCTTTGATTATTACTATCCTTTTCACTTTAGATATCGTCGGCAATAGTAGCACGTGTATTAGACATGAGTAGAGCTGACCAACGGGCCGAACCGGTTCGGGCCCAGTTGGTTCGGTTACTATGCGAACCGGGCCAACCGTGCCAACGGGCTGTGGTCTCGACCCAAGTTCGGTTCGCCATAGCCACCGCAAGAGCTACGGCGTCGCCTTCGTGCCATTGTTGTCATCATTCTCACCATTTAGAGCTAGTATGGGGGAGAGACGGACAACGTGCAGAGCACGCTGACAATGAGCGACATAGGGTGGCATGGGGCGACAGACTATCGCTGACACGCGCCAGTGGTGGACGACATCGGGTGGACAACGATAGGAGAGAGTAGAGAAGAATATGAAAAACGGAATTGCTAAATAGCAATCACCTGTTTTTTTTTGAGCGGTCAAACTATTTTTTTCAATTTGTCTACGCTATTTTTCACTTGTTTCGATAGTGAAAATTTCATTATTTTGTATTTACGTATATAAATTGATATCAATTTTTTTAAAAAAATCGTTGATCTGTTTGTTGTTGATTTTTCTAGAAATTTGGTTTGTGAGTTTTGGGGCTAATTACGTAGACATATTTTGTAAATTCCAATAAAATTTAATTTGTATTTCTTATTGTCTTTTACTATATGTTGACTAGTTTTTGACAGGTGACCATGAAAAATCTAAAAACAAATCAATTTCCACTAAGACCGATCCCTAAGAAAAAAGTAAGTCTTAAATTTGTCTCCTGTACCGGTGGTAATATGTTATATAAAAAAATAGAAAGGATGTACTAAGAGATATCGTTTCAACAGTCAGTATGAGAGGCATAATGGACGCTAAAATAAAATAGCTTAAGGAAAGGGGAGGAGAAATATTCGGGCGAACATGCAGGGGCAAGAACATGCAGGGGGCAACAAAGATTCTTGGCCGCTTTCTTCTTTTCTAGGATCAAGATTCGTTGTCCCCCAAAGAGTGAGAGCAACTCGCGAAATTACTCTGTAGCTACACAGTTTATTCCCCTTCGGTGGATTTTGTGCCATTCATGTCAAGCCATTCCCCCGGAGCAGCATCTTCCATAGCATTTGGACCTTTTTTTCTCCTGTCACTTGCATAGTTGATAGCTGCATTCGCATCTCATGCAACAGGGGCATGCCCAACATCACACTGCAAGTCTGCAACCATGCAACTCACTAGATTTCTGATCTCACTGCTGCCTGTCTGTGTGCTCATCTGAATATCTTGGATTTTTTCTTTCTGTTCTGACAGAAATGGTCGTCCTGGAGTTCAAGCACTACGCGCCGGGCTCGAGGTGGCGGCAGACCACGGTGAGCAGGAAGGAGCACAGGGAGAAAGGGGACGAGACGGACGGCTTCTACGGCGGCATCAGGAAGCTCCGGACGGAGGAGGAGGTGTCCACGTGGCGAAGATTCTGGCCGGTCGACGTCCTCAACTGAATACGGATGGACATGTTCGCTGCCTGCTTGCTGCCATCGTCTCCTTTCGTCCCCTGAAATTTTTTGGTAGCTAAGATGGGTAAAGATGAAGCAGAAACGACGTCTTCTGTCCAAGCTCCGTTCGAGGAGCCGAAATAGGGCATGAATCATGTACAGAGCCGAATTCGTCACGGTTTCGTTTGGCCCGTGCGGTGGCTAGGGATCCCCTACCTGAGTACCTGATGAATGCATGCAACATATAGATGTAATTCTTCTGAATATTGTTGTTACTTTTCGGCCAGGAAGAGCTGTTGTTTTGGATATTAGTGGCTAAACAAATTTTGAGTTTTTGGCTATCTATATCTTATTCAAGTTAGATTCATAAAAAAAAAAACTATAGGATCTGAATGAGGCTACTACAGGCGCATTGAATAGGCCCAAAATCAAAACTTATTTCTTTTAAACGACATCCTACACGGGAAAAAAAATTATTTCGAGCCAACTCAAAAAGGGTCATGAATTCTGCGACTTCATTAACAAGAGTGAAAAAGAACATAGAGGGAGAGAGGAAAAACAAGCAACCCAACAAAGCGGGGTCGTCACATACTCACATGATACCACTACGAAACCCTTGAACTATCATTGGCGACATCTAGTTGGAGAATAGACAAAAAAAACGCCTGACATCAACAAACCCTTCCACATAGGACATTTGTCCATAGTGCCACTGTCATCGTCGCTAACTGCAGGGTAGTGCAAGAAAAAGCTAGCCAAGCCATTGACCGCCACCACTTGACGAGATGTTTGGTTGAGACATAGGGTATCAGTCGCCATTGTCGAGTAGGATGCTCGACCGAGGCACATGCCTCCAATGCCAATTGCTATGCAGGGCACATGAAGAACAACAGAGACCCCAGACGCCACCACCATGCGGGAGAGAAGTTTCAACCAGATTTCCAAAATACCTTGAGCAACGCCTTCAACAAGGGTGTGATGACATAGCCGCCGTTGTCGCCCATTAGGATAGAGAGGTCTTGAGGATATAGGGTCACCACTACAATGCCTTCAAAGAGAACAATGATGCTAAAGGGCATCACCATTGTTGATAGAGAAGAAAAGAGAGAGGGTGGAATAAGACAAGGAAACATGAACATTTCCTCTAGTGGTAAAGGGATCGTTTAAAAAAAAAATCAAGCATTTCGAGTACTATCCGTGGGTTGCCAGGAAATCAATTTTATCCGTGCACACTACAAATCAATCGAGCAAGTAGTTTTACTTGAAACGTGACATGGTGCTGCAAGATTCGACATTTCGACATACTACTAAACATAAGAGTAAATTTCACCATCTGTCCTTAAACTTGTCCCGAGTTTTCATCTAGGTCCCGGTACTCTCAAATTGCACTTCTGGCTCCCTGAACTTGCATGGGAGTTTCATATAGGTCCAAAAGCCTATCCAAAATCATAAATTTATTTTAAAAAGAATAAAAAATGTATAGAAAATTATAAAAAATCTAGAAAATCATAAAACAAATTCCAAAAAATCATAAAAAATTCTAAAAAATCATAAAAATTCATAGAAATTTATAAAATCATTAAATATTCTAAAAAAATAAAAAATTGAAATTTCATAAAAAAAATGAAAAATCATGTAAGACAAATTTGTGTGTCAACTAGCCGACATTTGTGTTGGTTGTGTGGGCTTGAGAAGCTTGCCATGACATGTGGGAGCCTAGAGTGTTGAATTTTATGATTTGTACTGACCATTTTTAAATTTTAGATGACCGAACTAGAGCATCCTTACCCCTAGGGTAATCCCATACTTGAGAAATGGCTTCGCCTCGAAGGGAACGTTTCCTGCAATATAGTGAAATACAAATGAAAAATAAATTATTCTATCAAAGCGTACTCCACAAAAAATCAATATATCATTCACCATACTTTTAACTATAATACATAATACACGTATATCATACGGAATAACATTCATCATTAATAGAGACAAATTCACTACGCAATCAACATATCTTCATGCTACGTGTAACCTTAACCTTAACCCAAACCCTAATCTAAATCATTTGAATCGTATAAAAACTTACATCCAAAACACACAAATGGAGAGGGGTTTACCTGCCATGATGAAGTGAAGCCTTTTCCCAAACAAATTTGACCCGATCTAGACAATGGAAGAGGATAAGAGTGGTTAGGGAAGAGAGGAAACGAAGGGAAAATGAGAAAATGAAGAAGAGCTGTGGGAGGAGTCCAAGGACTCGGATTATTCTGACCTTAACGCGCCAAGCGGGGTGGCGTGCCAAGAGCGGCCCACTGTCAGAGCTCGACCGCGCGCGCCGTGTCCACGGAGGCAGCCTTGCCGCGCCAGAGCATGTGGCGCGGCAAGGGTGGGCCCCGCAGCTTCCACGCCAGCGGCTGGCCGGCTGCGGGTGCCTACGTGGCATGCTTTGCCGCGGTAGAGGTTATTAGCCGCGCCAGCTGCATTGACGCGGCCAAAGGGGTCAGATCTGCAAATAGTTTTCACCGAGGGTTAATTTTAAATTATTTATTTAAAAAAGGTTAAAAAAATTTCCGGCGCGCCGCGCGCGTGCAAACACAGCTAGTTTTACTTGAAACGTGACATGGTGCTGCAAGATTCGACATTTCGACATACTACTAAACATAACAAACACAGTACATGTGAATACGTAATCTTAGAATCCGCATTCAGGAAAATTCTCACCTTTACACGACCCGTCGTGCGCCGGTCTGCGTCCGAGCCCCAGGTCTGACTCGAGCTTCCAGAAGTTGCTACCTGGCCGCACCGCACCGGCGCACTGACCCGACCGGGTAACCGAGCCGCCCCGTCCCGTCGTCTCCACCGCCGGCCACCGCGGTCGCCGGCGATGAGCGGTGGGCTCCCCAATCTTAGAACCCGCATTCAAGAAAATTATCACCTTTACACGACCCGTCGTGCGCCAGTCTGCGTCCGAGCCCCAGGTCTGACTCGAGCTTCCAGAAGTTGCTACCTGGCCGCACCGCACCGGCGCACTGACCCGACCGGGTAACCGAGCCGCCCCGTCCCGTCGTCTCCACCGCCGGCCACCGCGGTCGCCGGCGATGAGCGGTGGGCTCCCCGGATTCCGTACGCCGCCTGCCCCCTTGTTTTCTCTCCCCGCGTGAACCGAATTCCCGATCTCTTCTCGCGCGCCTCTCTCTCGTCCATTTGTTTCTCTACTGCTCTAAAAATCGCAGTCTCAGTGGTGGTACGACTGGACCATCCCGCCTGATTCGATCTGCTGCCGCACAGGCAATGCGCCGGTGTCGAGGGCCGTGGTCGTCGCCGCCGTGCTCTTCTCCGTCCCCTTCGGCTTCCGCGGCCGCTTCCTCGACCTCGGCCTGTCCTACGAGGCAAGTTCCCTGCCCTCGCTACCCTGCGCTGTACTGAATGCTACCTGCTCTTGCGAAGACGCTTAGTATTGGGCCAATCCAACGCTTGTTCTGTTATCTAATCAGCAAGTGGAAATTTTAGGACGAATTCTAGTTCAGTGATGTATCATGTGTTGTTCACTTGTTCCGAAGATGCTGGGATGGTATATATGTAGAATACTCGTTGCCTGTGTCAATTTGGTATGGCCTGAGCTTCATTTCCTTGTTTGTTCCAGATTAAAGTTGAGTTTACCGTAGCAAATTTATGACCCCCTCGAAAGACATTTTAAAAATTTCAAAAATTATGAAAAAATATTTTACGAACTCTAAGAAGAACTATTTGAAACCCCACAAAAATGACTAAAAAATATTACATCATTTGGCTTATACAAAAACGACAATTTTTTTAATTTAATTTAATCTGAAACAAACAAGGCCCAATTAGTTAGATATTTATGGGGGTCATTTACTCATGTGGTAATGCTATAAAAGGCAGCTGAATGGGTTCATCATCCCTTTCATTACAGAATGTTTACGAAAAGCTGCGGATATGGAAGGTGATCGCCTCGTTGTTTGCTTTCTCATCGTCGCCTGAGCTGATCTTTGGAGCGGGTCTGCTGTACTACTTTAGGGTGTTCGAGCGGCAAATAGGTTCAAACAAGTATGCTGTAAGTAAATATTGTGCTTAAGATGTTGCGCACAGTCATATACACTTGCTATGTTTCATCTACTGACGCTGTATTTAAACATTTAGATCTTCATAGTCTTCTCCATGACAGTGTCTGTACTGCTTCAGATCCTTGCTTTAGGCTACCTGAAATGTATGTTTCACTTTACCGTCCTTTTCTTTTGTAATGCATCATCCTTTCAGGTGCTGCTTGAGTGTTTGCTACTTTCATTTGTTTGCTATGGTTGTGTTGCTTCATTTGATGGTTGACAATAGTCTGTATGAATGCTTATATACCATTCAGATGCATATAATGATATAAAATTAGAAACTGGTCGCCTTGAAAAACAACACTACGATCAGAAGGGATTTTCATAGGTTAAAGTAGTTTGTCATCAAGACATCAACATAATTTTCAGTGCAGGAAACATCTAGATTTTTTTACTTATTAATGTTTACCATGTTGCTATCTATGTGTTAGTTATGGCTAGTTTCCTGCTATTTTTCAAGGTCTACTATCTACAGTGTTATCATGGACTGTTCATATGTACCCAGTATCATTGATCATTGATGAGCTGTTTGTTCTCATCCAACCATGGTTGCTTAAATTATGTTGACAGTGCTCTTGGCATGGGAAGAATATGTATATCTCACCTACCAAAGCCATTTCCTGCTAGTTCGAGCAAAACAAAATAGACAATAATACAAATAGTTTTCACCACACTAGGTTGGGTTCCTTTCTATCGTTTGCTAACTGTTTTTAACACTTTATATATTATATTTTACTTCTGGCTTTGATTTTTTTCGACTCACACCATTCCTTTTGCTTGCTTCTGATTGACAGAAATTTTGCTGTTTGTGTCATATTTTTGTCTCACATGTTAATGTTTGAAGTGCAGACCCTTCTTTAAATCCATTGACATCTGGGCCATATGGCCTCATATTTGCATCTTATGTACCATTCTTCTTTGACATTCCGATCACAACAAAGTTTCGCATATTTGGACTGTGTTTAAGTGACAAGTCGTTCATATATTTGGCAGGACTTCAGGTTTGTCCTAAGATAACTTCTATCATTGAATCTTCCATGTTATTGTATTGTATCTTATTTGTTTACTTTTCTATCTTCAGCTTCTTTTTTCATCTGGATGGCGTTCTGTTACACCTGGATTTTCTGGTATAGTGGCAGGGGTTTTGTATCGTCTGAATATTTTTGGTATCCGCAGGTTGAAGGTAACTGTACCAACATCTTTCCAGAAGTGTTAATATGTTTCTACATGTGTCAAAGATTCAATAAATAATATTGCTTTCTACATGCAACCACCTCTTCTCCACTAGTCTATGTTCTGCAAATGACCCAGATGATGGCATACTGGTATAGTTAGAATCCTTCATAACAAAAATGATTTTAAATCTTGTAATGGTTGATATTTTGCAAAAGACATTTTACTTGTCTTGATATTTGTTTTTCCTTGGTAAGTTTACATGTATACCATTTGTGATATGTGCCTGTAGTGGTCTTGACAAATAACTGTAGCCACAATGTAAAAGAAACTTTGCATCATTGCAGCTCCCAGATTTTGCAACATCACCCTTCTCGCGGTTATCATGGCCCTTCTCTAATATCTCTTATCAACGATTGCCAATTACAAGTACTGATGGAAACATTCCTTCTCACCAGTCTCGTCAAATGGAGGCAAGTACTTGTACACCTTATGCCTTTATTTGTTATAAGGCCCCATATCAGTATCATGTAGGAATACATTTATTTTGTGGAGAGGTTAGCAGATTTCTGGTACAATTTGAAGATGGCATCCAAAGTTCTAAAGGAATACGCAGTCAGAGGCCTTTCCTTTCAGTTAGTGTGTAGTTCTTGAGAAAAATAAAATAATACTGAATGAAGCCCAGACTATTCAGATGCAACTATATTCATTAGAATTTATTTTAAAATTGTATAATTAGCATCTTGTCTTTTTTCCTGGTAGTTAAAGATGTTAGTCCATGAGACTATGACTGATTTCCTCTACATTTTGAATGTTGCCAGTAGTTCATATACTTCTTCTGGAGAGAACAAATGTATTAGGATTTCATACCACTTTTTTTCGAACATCTATGTATTTGTTGTTTGGGGATAAAAAATATATTGGCTCTGAGGAATGTGATATGGTGCTAGTAACAAGCACCTATAGACATCTGGGTGATGCTGCAAAATAAAAATGAGGGCCTGTTTGGACACAATTTTGAGAAACCATGATTTTGTAATGCATAAAGATTGCAATTGTGTACACGAGAAAATCATGGTTTCACCAAACTCCAAAATATTCTGGTAGTTATTGAAACTATCACCTATTTGGATACATAGTTTTTAGGATGGTAAAGTTGACTAAACACAAGAGCCAATGAGAGCAAATCATGAAAACTTTAGCAAAGAGGGGAGTTTCAAATACTTTAAAAATATCATGGTTTTCAAATGAGTATTTTTTTTGGCCATCCAAATATCTCATGGTTTTGAAAAACTATCTCATGGTTTTGAAAAACATAGTATTCTCAGAAACCATGGTTTTGTCTCGAAACTATGAAAATATTTTGCTCCCAAACATGCCCTATGTCTTCTACAATCTTAAATTGTCTGTACCTTTTCTGTCTACTTTTTTTTCCCCCCAGACTGCTGCTATTGTATTTTCTAAGAACCATAGGTCTAGTTTTTGCCTCTTAATGAAGTTAGATGGTTATCTTTCCTATGTGGTGGTTACTCAGAAGATTGAACACAGTAGATATTTCCTGCTTTATGTGATCCCTCTATTCCTAATTGAATTTTGCCTTTATGTTCTGTATGTTATTCAGGGTGCACATACAACTACTCAAGATCCAATGGAATCTTCAGTGGCTACGCTTGTTTCCATGGGTTTTGATCGTGGTTCTGCAATGCAGGCACTTGCACTGACAAATTATGATGTTAATTTGGCCTCAAACATACTGCTTGAAGCACAATCCACTTAGAAAACATATCCTGGAGCCAAACATCGATGCATTGTAAATTTGAGAATGAAGCGGCTCATTACTTCGTCCGTGCCAGATTTTTTTTCTGAATTTGTTAATGTACCGCAACTACATTCCAGCCACTGTGTATCACATATCATTTATTTTGTTGTGATTTGTTTTATCAATAAAGATACTTTAAACATGACTTCTTTTTTTTTGCATGTTTGCACTAAATTTTTTAATAAGATGAATGGTCAAAGGCGTCAAACAAAAAAAACCAAAGGGAGTAGAATAGAACCAGAGTATATATTTCTTCTCTGATTTGTTCAGGGCAATTTTCTACATCTGAGTTGAAATGTTTACCCCTTCTATATAGCTTATCTTAACATTTTATCTCAACATCCTATCTTTAAATAGGATATACATGTGTTAAATGTATGTTGCATGCAGGTGTGATAATTCACAATTTATTCAAAGATTTCCTTTCTGGAACTTTCCTAAAATACGCCCTCCTTAACTGGATTCCGCCTTCGATGTCACCAACCCATAGTGCACTAAGTAGGTCTCTACGGCCCAGATGTTAATTCACTCCAATCCAACGCCTCTTCCTTGGCCACGCCACCTGAAACCGTCGGCGCCTCCCGTCGGAAAACTCGGTTACGCCGCCACCAAGCACCTTTGGCCGTGGTTTTCTCCCCCGCTGGATAGCTCTCCTGTCGGTTTCCCTTGTCTATCTGTGACATATGAAACTGTTCGACAAGACAGGCCTCAGCAAAGGAAATGTACTTAGGATCGTTAATTGTGATGAGCATATCGTCAATAATGAAAGGAAAGTGTATGACCACGAAAAGATGTGTGAACAAACAGAGCTGAATCATGTTGACCAATAACAAAAGCAGCAACGGTGAAACTGAAGTGAGACGCTCAATGCAAGCACAAGGAGCTTGCTTTAATATGTAGAGAGAATAAGAAAGAAGACACACATGACCATCGGGCAGAGAGTAGTTAAAAAATGGGTGCATGTAAACTTCCTCGCACAGCTTACCATGAAGAAAAACATTCTTCACATCAACCTATGAGATAGTACAACGTCGAGCAAAAGCAACAGCCACAAGAGTGAAGACCATGGTTCATAGTACTCTTGACCATTACTTGTTCTTCTCTAACTCCAGTTCTTTGCAACTCCAAACCTATTCTGGTGCTTCTTGGGCTAGTGATTCTACTGGTACCAATTTCATCTATGCTTATTATGTCTTTCTTGTCTCTTCTCTCAATGTCTAGAAGACCAAGAAGCAACAGACAGTTTCCCGCTTTAATACTGATGCTGAGTTGTGAGGTTTGGCTTTTATCATGGCTGAGGTGACCTAGCTACGCTAGCTCCTAGCGTATTTTAGTGTTGTTGCTTCTACATATATTACAATGCACTTCGATAGTTATGACGCTCTCAATATAGCTCGAAATCCAGTGAAGCATGAGTTTACCAATCATATTGATGTTGATACTTCATATGTCCAATCACAGATGCAGCAACATGTGACAGCTCTTCAGTATGTTCTTTCAAAGTTTAAATTATAGATTTCTTTACTAAGGCGTAGACTAGACTCAACATAGTTTTCATCTCTGCAAACTCAATGTCGTGGATCGACCTTGAGGTTGAGCGAGGTGTTAATGTATAGTGTATGCGAGCCTTTAATGGACTTTATGTGTGTTTATCTACACTATATATTATTATATCGGGTTTGCTCGCTGGCAGGCGATTGCTCTTGCCGCCGGGTGGGCCTGCGCGAGGTGCACGCGTGGGCGAGACACGGGCAGTCGCCTGCCATCAAGCCTCTCCCTTCTTATATATATATATATTTCCGGTGACGTGTCGCGCAGGTAGGCAGCTTGCTAGCGCCTTGTATATAAGAATAGATATTAGTTTATCGTCCACTAATCAATACAATCTGTTTTTTTAACAAAATCAACATGGAGGAGGGACAACTACACTCACTCCGTACTCGCCAGCACTAAGCATCTTATCTTGTTCATTGCCAGGAAAGGCTCTAGGGCGGTGAGCTTCGCTTTTTTTCGCGCTAATTATAACAAGATACGCTATATTTAGCTCTTTTGGGTCGTGGTTTGGTTGATTTCAAGTATGCTAATTTTTCGTTGAACGCAACGTATTATGATTTTTTAAAAAAGGTTTTTTCTCAAAGCTCTGACTTGAATATTTTTTAAAACCTTTCATGCTTTTTTTAAAAGCCCTCGTCTTTTGCCTCAACTAAATCAACATTTTAGCTCAACCAAAACAAAGTGAACCGCAGTTAAAAGGAACATTTCCATGTTACAACCATGAGCCCATGTGGTACACCTTTGGTTCAAACGCAACAACCGTCTATTCTACTCGGCTCAACGATCATTCCTACAGCATCTTATCAACGAATTGCGGCTATGGGCAGCCACATGGGCCCATTTTGTAATCTTTTAATTTTGTTTGCCATTTGAGGGAAGGGCCACAAAACCTCCAAATTTTGTGAACTCTACTCTTTTAGTCGGCGGTTCTTTTGTCCTTTGTAAAAAAAAATGAGCCCATGTGGAAAGCGTTGCATATAATTTGAAGAAAAACAATTACACACAACAATCAAAGCACGAAGGCAAGATTCAACAGAACGCCTTAACATACCCACCAGCACCAAGTAGTAGTAATACAGTACCCAAAGGTCCCATGACAGCATACAAAACAACATTGGGAAAGGTCGGGGTGGCGTACTAGCGGTACTGCGGTGATAATATGTGAATGAGCGAAAGACCAAACGCATCAAACTCTGCCCTAGAGAACCAAGCAAAGCCTCATGAACTACATGTCCTCCTCGGCCTGCTGGTCCTCGTCCTCGTACTCGCCATCCTCATCGGCGGTCGCGTCCTGGTACTGCTGGTATTCCGAGACGAGGTCGTTCATGTTGCTCTCTGCCTCGGTGAACTCCATCTCGTCCATGCCCTCGCCGGTGTACCAGTGCAAGAAAGCCTTCCTCCTGAACATGGCGGTGAACTGCTCGCTCACCCTCCGGAACATCTCCTGGATGGAGGTTGAGTTGCCAATGAAGGTTGATGCCATGGAGAGGCCTCTAGGCGGGATGTCGCAGACGCTGGACTTCACGTTGTTGGGGATCCACTCGACAAAGTAGGAGGAGTTCTTGTTCTGGACGTTGATCATCTGCTCGTCGACTTCCTTTGTGCTCATCTTCCCACGGAACATGGCAGAGGCTGTTAGGTAACGGCCATGGCGGGGGTCGGCAGCACACATCATGTTCTTGGAATCCCACATCTGCTGCGTGAGCTCAGGTACGGTGAGGGCACGGTACTGCTGCGAGCCACGGGATGTCAGTGGAGCGAACCCGACCATAAAGAAGTGGAGACGAGGGAACGGGATAAGGTTCACTGCCAGCTTCCGGAGATCGGAATTCAGCTGACCAGGAAACCTTAGGCAGCATGTCACTCCACTCATGGTGGCAGAAATCAAATGGTTCAAATCACCAACTGCAAAAAAAAAAAAACAAACAGAATATGTGGAGAATGTTATGAGTTATGGCATACATGCAAAATTGCAAACACAGATTGGAAGTGATGCATGTATATGTTGAAGGTAACATAATCAAACGTGATCAAACAGCGGACATATCCCATCTTAATTGTCTGTAAATAATATATCAGTTTGCTTCAAAGTATTCAGTTATGAATAATCCACTTTGTTCTTCGCTCAATTTTATTGTTATTGAACACCTAGTCTTAACAGTTCATTAGCTTAGGCGGTAAAGGAAGTTTCCTCGAACATAAGGCACCTACTAGATTTGGGCTATGTTCAACTATTCCCAACTATCTGAAAAGCATGGCTTCGAGAATCATATATACATAGATAATCAAGAAAATAGAAAGTGTAGCATCAAAGCTAGATCATATGTAATAAAATACTAAAGGCCAAACAAATTTCTAGAACAAGCAAGTGCACATTTTGCAATGCTTTACGAAAATGGATGGATAAAGAACATTTTATATGCACCATTTCATATCCACTATAATCTAAAACTGAGATTAGTTGAGGTGGCTTACAGCTAGGTGTGGTCAGCTTGAGAGTCCTGAAACAAATGTCATAGAGAGCCTCGTTGTCCAGAACCATGCACTCATCAGCATTCTCAACCAACTGATGGACTGAGAGAGTAGCGTTGTATGGCTCAACAACAGTATCAGATACTTTTGGTGAGGGGAAAACTGAGAATGTCAGCATCATGCGATCAGGATACTCCTCCCTGATCTTTGATATCAATAGTGTACCCATACCAGATCCAGTACCACCACCAAGAGAGTGACAGACTTGGAATCCTGATCACAGAAATACATGGCTTTAATGATCACGGTAACATGATAAAACGAAGTATACTTTCTTGGGCACCAAAAACACGATAAAAAATTCAGTACTTTTGCTGACCAAAATGCAATACAAGCATGGTGTTTCTTAATATGGCAAACCTATATCCATTGTTGACCACTAGATTGTCTCACAAGAGCTTATAGGTTGTCTCACAGAAGCATATACAACGATACAAGGGCATGCTACGGTAAAATATTTGGTTGACCAACAAATCTAAAGAATACAAGCCCATTTTGGGCTATAATGGATTATAAACATAGTAATGGCATGTATTAGTATTAATGTACAACCAAAGTTAACTATAAGCAAAAATACTAGCATATCAATAGTAGCATGATTTACATCATACAGTGCATGTAGTGGCATCTAAAATGATTAATGCATTTGTAATCAATGTCATTGAGATCAATACAGAATGTGCAAGTATATAGTAACAGATACATAGTGCCTGGTATAGTGTTACACAAATGGTGTACTACAGCCACATGCATAGTAAAAATATGGGTATCTTTGCATAATCATCTGCACTCTAACCTATTTAACAGGAATTGATCAGCAGGTAACATAAATTTTGTTATCAGCAAAATATTACCTTGCAAACAGTCACAGTTCTCAGCCTCCTTCCTCACAACATCCAAAACAGAATCGATGAGCTCAGCACCCTCAGTGTAGTGGCCCTTGGCCCAGTTGTTACCGGCACCAGATTGCCCAAAGACAAAGTTGTCAGGGCGGAAGATCTGTCCATAGGGCCCAGTGCGGACACTGTCCATGGTACCAGGTTCAAGGTCCATAAGAACAGCACGGGGCACAAACCGACCACAGGAAGCCTCATTGTAGTAGACATTGACACGCTCCAACTGCAGGTCAGAGTTGCCGGTATACCGCCCAGTAGGGTCAATGCCGTGCTCGTCACACACCACCTCCCAGAACTTGGCACCAATCTGGTTGCCACATTGCCCACCCTGGATGTGAAGGATCTCTCTCATCTTTGCCCTGAAAATTTAAGGGAACCACGCAAAAGAATTAATCTCAGATGTTGCAGGAAGCACAGCTAAACTAAGGGTTCAAAGTAAGAGTAGTAGTTGCTGCTGCTCAAAGTTACTTAAAACAAGCATTTCCAATCCATCTACCACTTGCTTCAAACTTCAAATCATGAAATGAGGGTGCAATCAGGCTCAAGTCGTCACTACAAGTCAGATTCTCATAGGAGGCGACGGTCTGAACCAATCCAACACATGAGGACTAAAACAGAACCATACAAAATGAATGGCGAATTTCTCATCGGTTAAGGCCCGTTTAGAACACGGGAACTTTCCTGGTTACCGTGAGAATTGAGCTGTTTTATGCGAAATTATGCCAAACAGGGCCTAAATGTTTCTTCCATCAAACCATGTTGATTCAAATCTGACATATGTACCGACATCTGCTTGTCAGGGAGAAATGGAGAATCATTGTTTCAGCACACAGATATGACCAAAATCGCTACATATATCATGTTAAACCTAGCCAGATCTGAGGTTTCATATGCTAAAATGCAACAAAGCTACTGAACACAGCCAAATCACCTACCATTACGTGCCGCAAAATATGCCCGAAATGCCTCATATGGATCAGAATCCAGAAGCAGCTTTCAGATCTCACAGAAAACTACCCGTCAATCAATAACCCAAAATCCTACGCTATCTACTATAGCCCTGCTCCGGGATCCAGATTAGACGACACTAAATGGGCAGGACCATCCACGAATCGTGCCGCAAAATGACTTGAAAATCCACAGATCCAACGAAGCTACAATCGCTTGCACCAAACAAATCAAAACAAATTATGACGGCGGGATGAACAACTAATGGATCAGGTCATTACTCTACGAAAATGGGGAAATCCTGACCAGATTCGAGCGCATTACTGGCTCCATTGCCCGAAACCATAAATTCAAAAAAAAGGACAAAAATCGCACCAACATCTTCGCAAATCACCGTGACATTTCAAATTCAAACCTAAGGTGTCGGCACTTCGTAGGCAGTAAAGGAAGGCGGAAATCGCTCACGCGAGAGTTCGAAAATTTTGCTTACGGGGTACGAGATGATGCACACGGGCGACGCGTTCGGCGGCGAGAGAGATCGAGATCGACACCGATCAGCGCGGAGGAGGAGGGGGTAGAGCGTGGAGGCCGAGGGAGTGCGCCTTTAAATAGCCGTGGGCGGCGGCCAGCGATCCAACGGCCCACATCCCCGTCCCTCCAGCATCGGACGGCCCAGGTCTCTCGGCCTCGCGTTTTTTCAAACCTCCCTCCTCGCGGCGAACTGCCCGAACTGCCCCTGTGATATTTCGCCTCGCTGGCCCCCTCCAGCCGGGGCCAGCCCGGCGACCCCACGCTAACAGTGACTGACAGCCGGGACGCAGTTATCTCTGGCCCCACGAGTCGGCGAATGCGGTGCCTGTGCGAGCGTGGCCGTGGGCCAGCGCGCGGCTGGCTGGCTGGCTGAGCCATGTGGGTTCAGTTGGGCCGGGTTGAGATGCGGTGCGGGGTCATGATTGGCTTACCGTTGCGGTGGTGGGTGCCGGTTGGTGCGCGGTCCGGTCCAAGCGTCCACCCTACGGGAACTGGGAACAGAGCGGGGGTGGGCCCGTGGGGACAGAGACATGTGACCTCTCGGCTTTTCCGGGACCACAGTATGGGGCACGTGCGGCGGCATCAGTCAGCTCCGTGCGCTTCTCTTCTCCTCCATGCCTCGCTTAGACCTGTTCATGGGGCCCGGCCCGGCTCGAACGGTGCATCGGGCCAGGCTCCCGGGCTTCGGGCTGGGCTTTTGGGCTTCAGGCCGGGTTCGGGTCCAAAACCGAAGCCTGGAGCATCGGGCCGGGCCGAGCTCGGGCTTGGTCCCGCTGGACCGGGCTTTTCCAAGCCCGGCCCGAAACCCGGCCCGGCTCGGTGGATGATCAGGTCTGCCCTCGCTGTTCTTCGGGGTAGGGACAGCGATGAGCAGATTGGATCTAGAGGGACAGCGATGAGCGTGATCTATATTTTCTGTTCTTGAGTCTAAGCCTTGTTTGTTTTAGATTAGATTAAATTAAATTAAATTAAATTTTGTTATTTTTATATAGACCAAATGTTGTAATATTTTTTAGTTATTTTTGTAGGGTTTTAAATATTTCTTTTTAAAGTTCACAAAATAATTTTTTAAACCTTTTAAAACGTCTTTCATGTGGGTCACAAATTTGTTACAGCAAAACTCAACTCAACATTAATATGAAACAAACAAGGCTCTAGTTTGCCCGCGGGGTGGTGTAGTGTAGCCTTGCACTAGTTGTATAGTTGTCGGTGAGTGAGATCGGCTGATCTGGTCGGTGTGTGGTGTCTGGCGTGTACATGGTGAAGATGCAACGTGAGGTGCATTTGGTGAGGGGGAGTCGGGGATGGGCAGGTATCCTTAGCGGTAAATCGTGTTCGTTTCTGCAATTTACCTACAATGGTTGCAACTTCGCAAGATGGAGCAATGAAAATGCATTTCCAGCTTACTCGATCGACAGGGGATTTTCGGTGGTGTCCAATCGTCCCTCTCATTTTTAAACTTTTTTAGAAAGTTCCAAATAGTAAAAGAAGATGGTATTGTGATAATTGGCTCTAGTGTTATGGTGAGTTGTTCGCGGCGAAGGTTAAGGCCCTTTTTTTACTTATTTGATTTATCTATCTGTCCGTTATTTATTAATTATTTTAATTAAAAGTAATTTCTTTTTTGAATTTGGTTTAATCCTATTTGAATAATCGTCTTAGGCCTTATTCTTTTTAGATAAAAGTTGCTAAGGTGGTGTCCAATCGTCCCTCTCATTTTTAAACTTTTTTAGAAAGTTCCAAATAGTAAAAGAAGATGGTATTGTGATAATTGGCTCTAGCGTATATGGTGAGTTGTTTGCGGCGAAGGTTAAGGCCCGTTTTTTTACTTATTTGATTTATCTATCTGTCTATTTGTTTATTAATTATTTTAATTAAAAGTAATTTCTTTTTTGAATTTGGTTTAATCCTATTTGGAATAATCGTCTTAGGCCTTATTCTTTTTTGGTAAAAGTAGCTAAAAATTTTAATTTGCAAAAAATACGATATTTCGAGGAAGATCTTGAAGAGTGCAAAAATTATTTAAAGAATTATTTAAGAATTCTAAAAGGAACCATTTAAAACCCAAAGTACTGCATTGTTTGGTTTGTACAAAAATTGATAAATTTCTAGTTGTAGGTTTTATTTTTAATTTAAACGGTAAAGAACAAGGCATAAAAGCTATAAAACACAAGTATGACAAAATGAATCTAACTCCTGAGGTTACCTTGAAAGGCTATTAAAATTAAGGGAAAATTAGATCTACACCACCGAAAGATCCCAAGTTTCAGAATATACCACCGAAAATTTTCCTTCCCACAATCTACCATTCAAAGTTAGCACCGTTCGCATTTTTACCATTCCGTCGCGAGGACAAGCCGCGAAGAGGACGCCGTCGCCGCCGGCCGCGCGCGAGGAGGACGACGATGGTGCCGCCCGTCCACCGCCGCCGCCGCCACCGCCCGTTCCCCCTCCACAGCCGCCGCCGCCAGCCGCCCGCGAATCCAGCCCCAAAACCCACCCCGAATCCCCAAATCCACGCACGAATCCCCCCAATCGACCCCCAAATGTACCTCCACACGAGGAGGAGGACGCTGCCGCCGCTGCGAGGAGGAGGAGGCCGACTCCGCCGCCGCCGCCAGCCGCGCGCTAGGAGGACGCCGCCGCCGCTCTGCGAGGAGGAGGAGGCCGACTCCGCCGCCAGCCGCGCGCCAGGAGGACGTCGCCGCCGCCGCCGCTTTGCGAGGAGGAGGACGAGGAGGTTGACGCCACGGCCGCCGCCGCGAGGAGGAGATGGGGAACGAGATGGCGGCGGCGGCACCTCAACCCTAGCGCGAGGAGGAGATGGGGAACGAGACGGATGGTGGCGCGGAGTGATGGAATGGTAAAAATAGGAGGACGGCGCCCTTTCGATGGTAGTTAACGTGACGGAAAAACTTCGGTGGTATATTCCGAAGGAGACGTTCTTTGGATGCTATAAAACGAATTATTCCTAAAATTAAAAGACAAGCTTAATAAATAGATAAGTCAAATAAAATAAGTTAAGAACAACAGGGTCTAAACCTACCACGTACTCGCTTTTAAATCCTCACGGGACCTCATGTTTTTTTATATGGCCATGGGGGACTCAATTGCAAGATTTTGGAGTCCTTTTATTTTAAAAAATAGATGTTGCCTAGCATAAAACTTGCACGGAAAATTTGATGAATGACAATAAAATGGCACGCTTTGTCCAAAATGCCATTAAATTCATTTGCTTTCATAATATGATCCATTACAAAAATTTATTCTTTTTTGTGATATTTGTGACATTCACTTCCCAAAATGCTCGTGTGGGGACAACATAGCAGCCCTTCTCATTCTCTTTCATCCCTTTCACTCTCTTCTCTCATCTCTAGTGGTAGCCGACGCTAAGGCGGTGCTGAGAGGTGATGCCAAGGTGAGGTGGCTGCCGTCAAGCAAATAGGAAAATAAATTTATAGTAACACAGGGGATGTTTTTAGTTAATTCAATAAAAATAGAAATATTTTAAACTCTTGAAATTTTATGAAATATTTTGTTCTAGGATCCTTAGGCGACTAAGTTTTTTTCTATTTCAGAGTTTAAAAATGACTAATTATGTCAGATGTGAAATCAACAGATAAAAACTCTATACCACATTATCAAAATCATCATCCTAAATTAACGAGGATGTAAGATGACCCTCTTTTTGGTAGAAGAGGGCAATTTAAACTGGTGTCGTAGTTTAGGCATAAAATATATTTTTTAGATTGCCGAGTGGTGTAATATGGACTTAGACGGCCGAGCCCAAATCTGAGCTCAGGTCCAGTCTTGCCCGGCTGGTTTGCTTCCTCTATACGTACAAGTGCACTCCCATAGATCTTGAAGGCTTCATTCTTCGTTCTTGCTTCAGAAGATGTCATTTAAAAATAAAATTTGGTGTCTGGATGTTATTTTAGAAAATAGAGACGAATTAAGTATTATTTTATTTTAAGCTAACCAATTTAGTGTCATTTAAACAATTTTTCCGCGGCCGCCAATGCTAACAGCCGAGCTGAGCTGAAAGCATCCACACCAGGGCCTCTATCCTCACCCTCTATTTCGCTATTAACTACTCACTCTATCCTTTTATCTAAATTTTCTTCACATTTTACACTACACTTTAAGATTTTTTTTTTCTCCATCAGACACTCTATATAAAGTTACATGTTTTGGGGTCACTGCTAAGTAGGCATGGGCATTCGGTTTATACGGTATTTTTGATTCGGTATTTATAAATTTTGGTATTTGAGATTTAGGTGCCAAAAATTTACAAAAAAAAAATTCTCCTACCAAAACCGAAATACCTAAATAATTCGGTTTCAGCATTTCGATATTTTGGTATTCGATGGGGGAGTTTTCGTGGAGGCACTGACTATTGGCGCTGATGAGAACGAAGTCGGGGGTGTCGTGTTGAGGTCGTCCTTGGCGAACACAGAGGCGGAGTGGAGGAGGAGAGGGTCTCGTGCGCGCGGGGGAGTGGAAGAGGAGAGGGGCGCCGGGTGCGGGCGGCGGAGTGGAGGAGGAGGGGAGGGGCATGGAGGTGGGCGGTGCAGCGGCGGAGTGGAGGAGAGGGGCACAGAGGCAGACAGCCCGTAGCCGAGTTGAGGAGGAGAGGGGCACAGAGGCAGGCGAGAGGCGCCGCGACGGAGTGGAGGAGGAGAGAAGCGTGGAGGCAAGCGACAGAGTGGAGGAGAGCCTGAAAGGGGTGCGGAGGCGGGCGGTGGGCGGCAGACTAGAGGGGAGTAGGGGACTGGAGCTTAGGTTTTGGAGAATTGAAGGTGGATCGCAGATGGGCATGATGAATCGGAGTTACGTGCGGTAGTTCGGTTTTTTCGGTTTTCTAACGCTACTACCGAAACCGAACTGACTATTTCAGTTTTGTGCAGATTAAAACCGAACCGAATACCAAGAATCGAAAATATCGAAATTGGTTTTTTTCCCACCCCTACTGCTAAGCCAGCTGCACCACTTCCCGGGCCCCACACGTCATCCACCGCCACAGCTTGTGAGGCACGCAGCTCGCTCGTTCGCTCGCGCAAGGGAAAAAAAAAACTTTTCTGCCCACTCCCCACTGGACGGGAGTACTAGCTGTTGGAAATAATCTAGATAAGGCAGTAATTAGGTGGTAAGAGGTTGTCTAGTTTGAGTAGAACTAGATTTATTTAAAAGTGGAAGTATTAGAGATAGAGTTTGTTTAGATTTAGTTGTTCTAATTTGAGTAGGACTCTTGTAATTTCTCTAGTATAAATATATAACCAAGGGCCAAAGAAAGGTGCAAGTTTTAGCACCAGAAAAATATGTGAGCTTACCGAGCAGTTTCGAAGGATTGATCTTGGCCTAATCTAACATCTGGTATCAGAGCCTCGGTGTACGTTCAAACTTCTGCGGTGTTGACCCATGCCGATTGTTCCTTCAAGCTCGGTAGTGAAGAACGACGGAGTATCGTTCTACTATCCACAACTCTCGACGACGAACTACACGACATGGACGATCAAGGTGGAAGCTCTAATGGAGGCCCAGGGAGTCTGGGAGGCTGTGAGCCCGGCGGAGAATGCCGTGGTTGATCCGAAGAAGGATAAAACAGCCAAGGCCCTCCTGTTTCAAGCTCTACCGAAGGATCTTCTTCTTCAGGTTGCGACGAAGAAGACGAAAAAGGATGTTTGGGATGCACTCAAGACACGATTCGTCGGTGCTGATCACGTCAAGACGGCGCGACTTCAAACGCTGAAAAGCGAGTTCGATGCTATACGTATGGAGGGAGAAACTCTAGATGAATACACTAGCCAACTCAGCGGGATGTCTGCAAGGTATGTTAATCTGAGCTCCAAACTTGATGATGCTGTCATGGTAAAGAAGTTATTCAATACCGTGCCAGATAAGTACTATCCCATCATCGCCGGAGTAGAGCAATTCTGCGATCTCGACACAATGCCTTTCGAGGAAGCAGTGGGACGTTTGAAGACATACGAAGAGCGTGTACGTGCACGCACATCGGTGGGGAGCACCGGTGATAGCCAGCTTCTGTTAACTCAGGCGGAGTGGCAGGCACAACAGAAGATGAAGATGAC
Organism: Raddia distichophylla; assembly: GCA_005191435.1. Taxonomy (NCBI): domain Eukaryota; kingdom Viridiplantae; phylum Streptophyta; class Magnoliopsida; order Poales; family Poaceae; genus Raddia; species Raddia distichophylla. Next base: position 1,897,644 of record SPJY01014460.1, read on the forward strand.
AGCTGACAACACTTCATCAAACGAGGCAGTTTTGTCCTCATCCAACGACGATGATGAGTACTGCGACCAGTGTGGTCGTGGACGTGGTAATGGAAGCGGTCGTGGGATCGGTGGCAGCAGCGGCGGTGGTCGGGGTGACTACAACCGTAACAACGGTTCTGAAAATCGAGGCAACAAAGTGCGCGACAAAAGTCACATCAAGTGCTTCAATTGTGAGAAGATGGGGCATTATGCGTCGGAGTGCAAGAGCAAACCACGAGTTGAGGAGACGAACCTCATCCGTTCTGAAGATGATCAAGAACCACTTATACTGTAGTTTGGCGAGGTGGCGCCATCTACATGGAGTTCGTTGCGGTGTGCAACAAAGGTCTGGGATTATCGGTGTGGTAATCTCCAACAAAAGTCCGAGATTATCGGTGTGGTAATCTCCAACAAAAGTCCGGGATTATCGGTGTGGTAATCTCTAACAAAGTTCAAGATTATCGGTGTGGTAATCTTCATCGTTACGCGGCGTGTGTGACGGGCTGACACGGTGTGTGTGACCTCATATATGACGGTGTGTCATACGTTGAGTCTCTTTAGATTGGTGTGATCGTCAGAGTTTTGAGTTTATATTTTGCAGCCTAATCTAGATTAAGGGGGAGTATGTTGAAAATAATCTAGATAAGGCAGTAATTAGGTGGTAAGAGGCTGTCTAGTTTGAGTAGAACTAGATTTATTTAAAAGTGGAAGTACTAGAGATAGAGTTTGTTTAGATTTAGTTGTTCTAATTTGAGTAGGACTCTTGTAATTTCTCTAGTATAAATATATGGCCAAGGGCCAAAAAAATACAAGTTTTAGCATCGGAAAAATATATGAGCTTGTCGAGCAGTTTCGAAGAATTGATCTTGGCCTAATCTAACACTAGCGGAGCAGCAGTAGGTGGGCCGCGACGAAGGCGTCGCGCTCCGCCTCGAAAGCGAAGCGCGCCGGCGACCGGAGGCGGGGGAGATGTCGGCGGGGCTGGTGACGGACGACGCGATGGTGGGGCGGCTGGTGCGGATCCGGAAGACGGTGATGCAGATGCTGCGGGACCGGGGGTACCTGGTGGTGGAGCACGAGCTCGCCATGGGCCGCCGCGACTTCCTCCGCAAGTTCGGCGAGTCCTTCCACCGCGAGGACCTCCTCATCAACAAGTACAAGAAGAACGACCCTTCCGACCAGGTCAGATCAGATCAACCCCCCATGCTTGATGCTTCTCTCCCCGACCAGAGGCATAGATGCGTATGCGTAGCTGGTTAGCTACTGCTCGATCGATCCGGCTCCTGAGCTCTCTGTTTTTTTTTGTTCCTCTTCGTGGATCGATCGGCTCCTGCTGCTATCCGATCTCGATCGATAGGCGCCCGATCGAATTCGCACGCTTGGATTCGAGTCGTAGCACGTAGAAGCTCGATCGATCGGCTCGATCGAGAATTGGTTTGCAAATCGAGTAGCTTAATTGGGTCAGATCATGCTCATGGCGTCTACTGTTTAGCTTGGGGAGAAGCAATGGTGGTGCTCCCCTGTGTCTGCTACGTACGAGGACTAACCTCTACTGAGCTCTGCAGCATCACTGCATGCTCTCTGGATTCTAGAGTCGGTGTTGCAGAAAAGCGGCTACTATATCTATATGTGACTATTTTTGGCAACATTTCACTGGGCAGCTCGAGCATGCTGCCTGACGACTGAGTGATGACAACTAATAATTCATACAAGAGGTCGAAATAATAATAATAAAAAACATATTTTACCTTTTTCTTTGCACCTTAATTCAGCATGATCATCAAATCCCAATTCACATGCCACATTTGCATCCCCACGCGCATGGCTTCTTGCGGTGCTAAACTGCTGCAGCGAATCCTATGCTTTGTCTAGATGTCGGTTGTTGCGCTGCTCTGCGTTTTGAGGCCAAGAGCGATACTTCTAAAAGGAGATGTTTTACTCCCGAGTCCCGAGAGGAACACTTCATCTTCGTATAAGCTGACACTGACAGAGGTCTAAAAGTGATGCACAAAAACTTGAATGCGTAGAGAGTGCTCCTGCCAATCTCTTTTTTAAAAAAAAAATTTTGCAGAAACCTTTACGCTTTTGCTAATCACCGGGCAACTAATTTTTAGATAAGTCTCGGTTGATTTTCTCACATGCCTAGATTATCTCGTTGGATCTTTTATATGCCCTATGGAGGTGTTTGATCTGTGGCCTAAAAGATCGACTGAGAGAGTTAAAAATTCTCACTCATCTGATGTTAAATCGGTCCCAAATCTGTAAGTTGACGGGAACTACGAGACTGAACAATCAGATCACTGACTGCAAATTTGGTCAAATTCAGATGTCAAGCATTAAAATCTTCTCTGCCATAAGTGCAAACTTATGTACTTCTTAAAAGCAAGGTTGTTGATTGGTTCAATTTAGTATTTACAGTTACGTTTTTAGCAGTACTCTTTAATCAGTTCTTCTTCTTTTTTACTGGAATCAGATATACGTCTTCTTCCCCAACGATGACAAGGTGGGGATGAAACACATAAAGAAGTATGTCGAAATGATGAAAGCTGACAATGTCTCTAGAGCTGTATTGGTTCTCCAACAGAACCTCACGCCATTTGCAAAGTCATTTCTTCTAGATCTAGAGCCAAAAATCCACTTGGAAGTTTTCCAGGTTAGCTTTGCACACCGAGAAGCTAAGTATTATTACTACATTTCAAAATTGACTGGCAGGACAAAATGAGACGGAATTGGTCCGCATACTATTTCGCTATGAACTTTTACTCTGGCCTGTATTATAACTCAAGCAATGGACAGGATGCCGAAATGCTTATAAATATCAAGGAGCATGTTCTTGTTCCTGAGCATCAAGTGCTTACTAATGAGGAAAAGAAGACGTTACTGGAGCGGTATACATTAAAGGAAACTCAGGTACTGCTAGCTGTTGGCACTTGGAAATTCACTGTGTACTTTTGGCACCAGTTGACTTTCCTAATGTAAGTGTAAATGTTAATAGCAATTTATCCTCAGTATCCTGAATTGAGTGGCAGCGGCAAAAAAAAAGAAAAGACATTTAGTAGTCAATTGCAGTCATCTTTGCTCATCTTCACTCTTCAGTTCCAGTAATTATGTGTGCTTCAGGCACTTCTAGAAGATATTACCTAATCAGGCTATCTGTTTCATCAGCATGCATGGAACCCACTATTTTCGTAAGTGGCAAGAACACTAATTATGATTAATTTACATGACAAGACAGTCATCAATGTGTATAGTAAGAGGATGCCTGATCACCTTATTCTCCACAACCAGCGCCAAGAAAATTGATCAAAATGCCTGTCAGAAATGCACAAGATTAACCACTGAACCACTCCTGTTTACCTGAAACACACCTGCATTTCTCAGCACGTTTGCACATGCTCACTTGTCTAGTAGCACTCATCTCTCTTCTGAATTCTATTGGATCGAACAGCTTCCAAGAATACAAATTACAGATCCTATTGCAAGGTACTATGGTCTCAAACGAGGACAAGTTGTGAAGATCATCAGGCCCAGTGAGACGGCCGGCAGATACGTTACATATCGCTATGTTGTATGACATCACTCAAGTGAATTGAAGGAGACAACCATAAATATGGCGATTTTTGCAGGTATACACGTACTGATACAGTGATACCCATGTGCTTGGAGAAACCGTATTGTTTTCTAGCACCAATGCTAATGATCGCATGTATGCTATGTCAGTCAGTCTTAATAAGCTCAGCATATGGGCCATACATAAACCCTCATGTTGTACACTTTTTCGCGAACTGTATAAGAACTACAGAATATATAAAAAAACACTTGTTTTTTCCGATAAATAAAATTAATTCCTGCGGTTCTGGTTAGTACATCATTTGCATGAATCAATCTTGGAGCTGGTGTATTTCTGGAGTAATTAACATATATAGACACTGTGAGTGGCGCCGTCTACGTTGCCTTCAGGTCAAATATCATTCACTTGGCTTTGCTTGCCGGGTGCAACAACTTCATAGGAGATGTATGGTTGGTGTAACCGTAAGGTTGATGAATTAGGCCATGTTCTTTTGAGCTGATATGAACGGCTGAAATGACCGAACTTCGAAAACTTCTTGAGATAGTCTCCAGATTCGGATATAAGGTTGGCCGCTATTCATATTTTTAGGCTTTCAGCCGCTATTTATATTATCAATGGCATCCTAACTTAAGATATTTCAGTCATTATTCATATTTTCCTTTCATTATTCATATTTTTTTCTCTACTATTTTATTTGCTACAGTATTAGAACATTTTTTCTCTATATTTAGTTTTATTTATCTATCTATCTATCTATTATATAAAACAAAGTTAAACGGAGCCACCACATTAATCCTAAAATCCTAGAAATTCTCACATTAATCAAAAAATACTAGAAATTTCCACGTTAATCAGAAAAAGAAAAGATCTACATCGTTGAATGTGGATAAAAATTCTAGAAATTTCCACATTAATAAAAAAAATACTAGAAATTTCCACGTTAATCAGAAAAAGAAAAGATCTACATTGTTGAATGTGGATAATATTATGTAAATCCAGCGGTCAATATTGAAAAGATCTAAATATAGTAGATCAATATATTAGAGATAAACTATAAATCTGATCTAATATATTAGAGATAGATTATGATTGAAGATTATCCGACCAAGAGCTATGTATAATTAACTAACCCCTCCTCTTCTCCCCGTCCATCCGCCCGACCTGATAAAGACGCGCGCAACAAATAAGTCACCTTCGCACACCGATGCATCGATCACACATGCATATGCATATATCACCAATGGTGCGTACGTGAAAGTGTGAAACAATTCATACATGCATGACGCATGCTTCACTGATCCACCCGTCCATGTGCAGTGGTCACTTGGAGGCGTACTTGGCCACGAACTCAGGTGATGTTCTGGTCCGAGCTGCCGCCCTCCTGGCTCACCGCCTTCGCCTTCTCCATCCAGCCGGCGGCGTTGCTCCGGTACTCGGCGCTGCGTTCGCCGTCCCTCACCTCGATCCTGGATCCCACTCGCCACCTCCTCCCGCTGCGCTAGCCCGTCCGCTGCTGCCGCCAGCCACACGTACGACCTCTATGCACTTGTGTTTCATTAGCTGGTTGGTGGAAAACGGAGCCACCACAATACGCCATATGGGCTAAAAAACCTCCACCGTCTGATTACTATCCAATATATTGATCAATATCCACTAAATCTGATAAAGAATAACTATTAAAGCCAATCTAATATATTAGAGATAAACTCTAAATCTGATATGATATATTAGTGATAGATTATGAGTTGTGGATTACCCTAAAACAAGAATTACGAGTTAGAGATAAACTCAATATGTTCACGAATCTAGTCAAGCAAATGCGCGAGACACACCGTTCGATCAACAGTGGGACCAAATTATAACGGCCTAGATCAATCAAAGAAATTCTCACATAAATCAAGAAAAAAAAGATCTATGCCACTTATTGCATTTTTGTGGAGCCGGATTATAACAGCTTAGATTAAAATAAAAATATTAAAAATTCAGATTAAATACTAAAGATGATATAATATGATTATTCTAGCGGTTCGATCAACAGTAGGATTACCAAATTATAATGGCATAGATTAATCAATGAAATTCCCACATAAATCAAGGAAAAAAAATAAAATATCTACGCGGCTTATATTAAAAGAAAATATTAGAAATCCAGATTATATACTAAAGCTGATATAATATAGTAGAGATAAACATCTAAATCCGATCTGATATATTAGAGATAGATTATAAGTTAGAGATAAACTCTATATGCCGAAACAAATCTAGCCGTGCAAACGCGCGGACCACCTCACTCGTTGTTATAAAAGCAAGGTCAACTCACATTTTAGCAAGGTTATAAATTGTATTTTTCGCAGCTTAGTGAGAGCTCCGAAAAAAGCTATAAAAGTTATCACGACCTATTGCCAAAACTATCCTATAAAGCGGTTTAATATAAAAATATATGAAATGTGAAACCTATGTATTATTATATTTAATCAGTTAAACGGAGACACCACATTGATCCAAAATAGTAAAAAGTTTAGAGTTTAGGTACATCACATGTTGCTTATTGTTTGTAATTAGTAGCACCTATTTAGTTAACAAACTTTGGGAGTACACAGAACGAACAAGGGGTGGAAAATGGAAACGAAAATCCGTATTGTGCGGCATCTGTATTTGGAAAAAACACTATTCATATCCGATGTTATCCGTATTGGGAAAAGCACTATTCGTATCCGACGTTATCAGTACTCGAAAAAACAATATCCGTATTCGCATTATTCCTATATATCCGTATCCGATGTTGAAGTCTTGATTTATTTATAGGATGAGACAAAAACATCCGAAAAAGGTGATATCCGAAACTGTATTCGTATCCGAGGATATCCGGATTTGTATTTGGGTATATCCATATTTAAATATAAGATTATCCGAATCCGTATTGTACTGGCAGCTGCAGCGGACAAGTCCAATGAGTCTCTATAGTGGTAGTGCATTGGATTTCTAGTAGCAGGCATCATTGGCCACCAACCCAAGCCACCATTAGGAATCTAAAAAAGAACGGAAAAGGGGAAGAGAGAAAGGAGAGTTGGTGTAATGGTGTGGCCTGATGGAATTAGTATAAGCACAAAACTAGTAGTCAGAACTCACCCAGAAAAAAAAAAGGCGCTTTGAGTTCGTCCTGATCCTCTCTCTTCAGAGTTCAGACCCCTTAATCAGCGGGCACATCGCAATCATTTGTTCGTTAAGCTCCTTCTCCTCACTAAAATTATATTAGGGCGTGCAACTACAAACCAATCGACAGCTTTTTTCTTTAATCAAAGCATACTTGCACGGCTGAATTGATGCTATCTATAAACAAATAAACCACGCAAGCCTGTCCTAAAATATATGTTACGGCGTCGTCCTCAGCCGGGCGACACGGGCGGCGCCCCAACCCACCACCAAACCCACCACCGGAGCCCTAGCCCGCCGGCGGCGGCGGCGGCCGCCGCCCACCCCTTCCCCTCCTCCTTTCCTCCTCCCTTCCTCCCTCCCTCTCCTCATTACTCCAGATGGCGGTAGGATTTGCAGATGTTTGGCTGAAATTCGATGATCTTGTGGATGAAACAGGAGATGCAAGCCAAGATGCGCGCTCTTGTTGCTTCGTGAATCTCTCTTGCTGTCCAGAAATTTTCGCCGAGATTAGTCATCATCAAACCCCGGCCTCCTAAACGATATCAACGGATCAACCCCTTTCGTGGATGGATACCGCCGCCGAACTGCTTCCCCTCTCTCTCTTTCAAGGTGACACGAGGCGAGGAAAACGAATCAATGGTTCAACTTTGTACGCTAACCTTGGCCTAACTGTTCAACTACTTTTCGATATTACTCAATACTGTATCTTTACACTTCTCTCCTTTATATTTTATTATCTACCCTGCTACTACAGTGTTAGATATTATAGATGGACACCAAATAAGCATAGTATTGATTATGCCATTACCATTATTTTTTTTCAATGACAGATTATAATCTGAAAAAGTTGTAGGCCTTGATAACGACATGGAGTTTTGAAAAATTTAAGAAGAACTACTAAAAACCACAAATTGCTACAAAGTGCAACAACATTTCACTTATATAAAAAAATATGGTAGTAATTTTGTTTTTTTTAAAGAAAAAGAATTTATGGTTGACATAGTGAAGAGTTAGGGAGCGAGGTCTTTGGAAGATTGGGCGTCGAGCCGATTGTTGTACCATAAGGATGTGCCGGTGTCATCTTTAAACAAAATTGTGGTGGACACTAGAAAAAATGGAGGTTTGTAGGGCTGCAAGGAGGGTTAGTGCCGATCCAAGGTCTTGAGGCTGAGGTTTTTCTCATCCAAAACCAGCGGAGATGGAGAGCATGAGCGAAAGAGCCAGGTGGAGGATGCCTAGGCCACCCTGTTCCACTGACGAGCAGGTGAGTTTCCAGTTAATTTGATGGTGACCATTAGGTGCGGGTGGCCCCCCTTTCAGAGCCAGGATCTTTTGATCTTGTCGATGTGCTTGAGGCATGCAGAGCTACAATCATTGTGAGGATGTTGGTGAGCATGGTGGAAAAATCAATTTGAGCAGAGTGAGGCGACCTTCTCTAGACATTAGGGGTCCATTCCAATTTTTAATCTTAATTTAAATTGAAACCTTAAGCCAAATGGTTTATGGTCATGCTAAATGGTACCTTACAGGTTAAAGATTTACTCCCTACCCTCCATTTCACAATATTTGTCTATGGTCTCGAAAGTATCTCTTTCAAATAGTTTATCCAATTGATAACTAAGGATGTTTTGTGATCCATTTTAATTGTAAAACTGATCAAATTATTTTTTTATATACCTTAAATGCATGTAACTAATCAAATTCATGCATGAAGTCAATAAAATTCATTAATTCGAAATAGTATGGTCATCCCATTTACGTTCTTCACTTAAATTTATGTTTTTTTTATCCGTGTGTAATGGTGGACGTGAATAAATACAGTGAAACGGAGCAGCACAAAATGACTGATTTTTTTAAAAAACGACGATGAGTCATATGCAATGAGCCGTTCTAGTAGAAGCTGCTGATGACTCGAGGAGAATTAATCAAGTATTTAGTTATTAGTATCGCAGCAACGTGTCGATGCCAGCGGCCGCAAAGCGCCTCGCCGACCTGCACCGGCCATGAACAAGTCGCTGGCTTATCTTCCTTGCAGAATCAAGCATATATGTCTACGCGTCGCCGGCCGAAAGGGAGATGGTTTTGGGTAGCTGTCACGGCCGCCGGCCTTGCGCTTGCCGCCTCGCAGACTCGCAGTCGACCACAGCCCACAGGATGAGCAACTGTTTACCTGGCGACTTGGCGAAGTCGGAGGAGATGGCATGGGAATGAACACTTGAACAGTGTGTCGATCGATCGATCGATCTACAAAAATAGGCGCATGGTAAGGACGTATTTGTAGACGCATAAACTTTTGAAGGGATTTCGCATGAATTTCATAGGGATAGCGTTTAATTGCAGTGTGAAAGGAAAAGGGATTAGGCTGACAGGTATTGGTGTCGATCGTCCAGTCCGCAACCGCAAGGACAACGGCTCAACAAGGACCTGGGCGTCGAATGAAACTGTCGCTGCCAACTGCGAACGTCGGTCCACGGATAGGTGCAAATTGTTTTGGAACATTGTGTGCATCAGAGCTGGTTTATAAGGATAGACTGTCATTGGCCCGGCCATCGCCTACGAATATTAGGGATGTGTAAGTTTTATTTGGGTCGAACTAGCCATGGAACGTCCAATCCATTTTAAAAAAATCAGACACTTGTTTCATTGGCAGTTCACTCCATTTGTTCCTACGGTATACTCCGAAAGTAAAAATGTACTGAAATATGCACATTGAATTAATGGAACAACTGAAATGTACTCCTAAAACAAATCAAATGAGTTGAACTGTAGGACCAAGGCAAATATGCTACATATAGAAACATGCATATTGAATTACTGGAACAAGTGAGATATAAAGCTAGAACATACACTTTGAAATATTAGAACAAATTGATGAATTGAATTACATAAGAAAGACAAGTGTGCTATAAGAAATGAAATGTGCACATTGAACTAAGGGAACAAGTGAAATATACCGTTGTAACATGCATTTTGAACTACTGGAACAAATCACCTTCATCGATGGTGTTGGATCAGACCGAAACATCCGATTGGGTCGAATGCCCGACCACATGCAATTCCATTTTTATTTTGTAAAAATACTATGCATCTTTTCTCGGGTAATGCTTTTCACTAATTCTTCGACACAAAACAAAAAATAAATTGGACGCATGGCTATCGCCAACCAATTCAGGTGAGGAGTAATTGCTTGTGGGATCCACGTTTTTTCACTAATTCATTCTCGATAACTCTATCTAGACACTCACACATGACCACCTATTCAAGATAATCTTGCTATATCTCCACTCACCGTCTCTTCTCTACTACCTTTTCCTGCTACCATTCTTGAATAGAGCAACGATGAGCAGGTTGCCATGAGACAACATCCAAATTGATGATGTTGTAAGGGAGCTTAGGCCTGTGACCATTCTCCACCTTTTGCTATAATGTTGGGATGGTGTTAGCATATTCCAAGTCAAAAACCTTACGTTTGGCTCAAGCCTCGTAACGATAATGAGCCGAGTCAACTCCAAATTTGTCCAACTACGTTGTCGCCCACTCATCACCATCTTCTTGCCTAGTCTTTATCTACTTCTACAGTCCTCGACGCGTGAGGCTTCCGATGCTCCACCACCACTACCGCTAGGTACTAGCACCCTCCTCGACGTGTAACGCTTTCGCTGCTCCATCGTGCCTCTTCATGCAACAACGCAACGTGGTGTAGTCACCTTCTCTTGTGCAGGATTTAGATATCATTCTTTTTGTTTATCTTAGGCCTCATTTGTTTGAGCTGAAAATTATTGAAAACTTTAATCTGGAAAAGTTGTGACTTTTTGAAAGAGGTTCATGAAAAAGTTATTTTTACAAATTCTAAGAAGAACTATTTAAAACTCTACAAAAATAACTAAAAGGGAAAATTGGTTCTATACCACTCAAAGTTCCTCACTTTTGGATTGTACCATCAAAAGAAATAGTTGCACATTTATACCACCCAAAGATTTAGCGTCCCCTATTTTTACCACTCCGTCATCTTCTCCGTTCGTCCCTGACGTCCACGCTCAATCCCCTGTAGCTAGAGCACGTCCGTGCTCCTTCCTCGGTCTGCCGCCGCAAGGAGGAAGCCGGCGCCGCTCTCCTCGCTCGTTCCACGCGGTGGCGTGGGTGCTTCTCCCGCCGATCCAGCACGCCGCCGCCTCTTCCACGCATGGGGCGCAGCCTTCTCTGATTCCACGCCGACGCTGCCGCTCATACATCACCGTCGCCGTCCCGGTCCGACGCCGTCTCTCCACCACACATGGGGCGCCGCCGGCCTCCTCCTCCACGCCGCGTCGCCTCTGCTTCTTCTCCACCGCGCCGGCGGCGCCATCTACTGCCGCCCCCGACACCATCTACCCACGTTGCGGCAGGAGGCGCCGAAAACACCGCCGTCTTCGCCGCCGCGCCCCGCGACGTCGCCGTAGTCTACGCCGAACACCGCCATCTTCTTCGCCATCATCTCCTTTGGAACACGTCGTCGCCGGCCCGGAGCACGCCGTCGTCATCGCACCGCGGCCGGGCGGTGCCGGACGCACTCTGGCAGTGGCAGGGTAGAGGCGAGGTGGGGCTCGAGAAGCGGCTCCAGCAAGCGGCGGCTCTGGCGAGCTCCCGATGCAGGCGCGCTCTGGCGGCAGCTGCAGGGCAGAGGCGAGGTGGCCAGGTGAGCTGTGGGGGCTCGAATAGCGGCTCCGGCGAGGGGGTCAGTGGCAGTGATGTAGGTCTTGTAAAATGACCCCGCGAGAATACTTTATTGTGTGAAAGCGACTCCCCCATAAAACACGTTGTCGCCCCCAACCGTTGGACGCATCCTCTGCCTTCTTCCCCTTTCTCCCCTACGGGCGGCGGCGATGGGCCTGTCCCGTCTTGTCTCAAAGTCTCAAAATTCTCACGCCCTACGACACCCCCACTTCCAGGCAGAGTAGCACGGTCGAAGTGGCGGCGGAATCGTTCCCTGCCGTCGTCGTCATCGTCGCCGTCGCCGTCCTCCTCCTCCGCTCCACCGGACTGGCGTGGAGCGGAGATCCATTCAGGGTTGGACTGGTTTCTTCTCTGGTCGGTAAGGAAGCCCTATCTTGCTTGGGTTGACATACTGAGGATCTTTTCTTAACCGCCTTATTGCAACCCATAGAACACAAAGCACGACGACTGCTTCGGCGCCAATCTGGCGAGCAGCTGCTCCGGCGAGGTCGCGGGTCTCTCTCTTTCCCCAAAATCCATCCTGCGCGCCCCATCTGACCTAGTCGCCGCCGCCGCCGCCTCCAGGTCAGCCACCGCAGCCCCACATCCTCCTCCAGCGCCGGCCGCCTCACCGGACCAGCCGTCCTCCTCCCGGACGTGGCCTGACCGGACCGCCGCCTCCTCTCACGGCAACAGCGCGCCGTCGCCTCTTCCCCAGTACCACCGTGCCGTCGCCAGAGGGCGCACGACGATGGCTTCGGCGCGGATCCGGCGAGCAGTTGCTCCGGCGAGGTCGCGGGTCTCTCTCTTTTCCCAAAATCCATCCTGCACGCCCTATCTGGCATAGCCGTCGACGCCTTCTCCAAATCAGCCACCGTAGCCCCACATCCTCCTCCAGCGACGACCGCTTCACCGGACCAGTCCTCCTCCTCCTGGTCGTGGCCTCACCGGACTAGTTTGTAAGATTAATTTCGCAACATAGTCCTCATAGGGGAAAACATAAAAGATATACGAATTTTCGGCATTTTGTCAAACCTCGACGAACTTTTGGGCATTTTGTCAATTATCCCTAGTTCGAAGGTTGGTGATTTATCCTGTTAGAAATTTGATGTCAGTGAGCTGACTAGACTTGGTACTTAAATTACAAAATTTCATCTGTTTTAGTTTTAAAACTTTTTTTGGGGCTGCAACTATTCATTCCAAAGTATATTTGGATGTTGATTTAGTAAGTTTTGGTGTGCTAGTTACTAGGAATTATGGAAATCACTTCCTGGGTATTTTGCTTGGATGTGTTTCTGAAATGCGTACTATTCCAAATTTTTAAAAGAACATAAATTGAAGCATATCAGATTCGGAAAGGTACACCAGCTCGAGCAGCTCCTTGCTTTATATAGGCCTAAGTTGCTTGTGCACAAGACAAACCTATCATCAACTGGCTGTTACTAATATACAACTATATGTGTGTAGCAAGCACTGAGAATTTATATTCTTGTTCAGTTTTGGACCAGAGCATGAGAGATGACAAGGGTCATGCATGACTCTGGAGACGGCATGCAGAAGGAGGCGCTTCATATGGTATCATCTGATGTCAACTTCCCCAAGGGCCATTTCCCGGACTACAGGATTGGGCCGAACAACCAGATCATTGACCCAGAGGACAAAGATGAGGTTGTGCCTTTGAAGGAGATTGTTGCAAAAGAAACAGCGCAGCTGCTAGAGCAGCGAAGGCGGCTTTCAGTGCGTGATCTCAAGGAGAAATTTGAGAAGGGTCTATCTGGTGCCTCCAAGTTATCAGAAGAGGTATTTACTCACTTTACAACACTTGCATGAGGGAATTCTAATTTATAAATGAAAGCTGTTGTAATTAGCTAACATTGCTAATACAAGATACACTCATTCAAAATTTCCACATGCTTTCATTGCGCAAGAATGATACAGTTTAACTACAATTGATAGAATGATTTTATATTCAGTTTATTTGCCAATAGCCGAGTGGCTGTCAGTATCACCTCAGTAACATCATTAGCATTCTGCAGAGCTTAGATTTATTCATTCAGTCACTGTTGATCTCTATTCTCATGCTTCATGTCTAGTTTGCTTCTCTTTCCTGAAATTGATTCTGTTTTCAAAGCAGCATATTGTTTGGAATCAAATGGATAAACACATGGAAAGTCATTATAATAGTATGGGCATAACATGAGCTGCATTCTTTAATCGACACCTTACCTTACTAATTGGGATAAATATTCACATGCTAGTGTTAAGTAAGTAACTTTGTCATGATGTTCGTGCTTCAAATTTCAGGCTAAGCGGCGAGAAGCAGCTTCATTGGACAGGCAGGTTCTTTTGAAGAAGCTCAGAGATGTTTTAGACACACTGAAAGGCCGTGTAGCAGGTCGAAATAGAGATGACGCTGATGAAGCAATCTCACTGGTTGATCTCTTCTTTTGACATTTTCTGCATTGCTAATATTAGTTTCTTGTAATCCAATCATTTGCTGTTAATTAGACCATGATTTTCCTGTAATTGTGCTTCCTTGAAGTTAGGATCCTATAGATAGCACCAAAAAAGCCTATAGTCTTATATAGGCATTAAAACTCTTATTTGCTGTACTGTTGCCAACACAATTAAAACTATTTGTACTTTATAGTTATTTATGTCTTTATGTTTATATATATGATGCTTTGAGCATTTGCGAATTGGTGAAAATACTCAGAATTTGAAAGTATTTTAAGTTCTGAAAAAAAGTGACGACGATTTTCTGTTGTACTTTGTTGAATTTAATTTTGTCACCTACTAAAGGATCAAGTCTAACCGTGGAAGAAATCTACCATTTTTCATATTTTGTTAATTTGATGCTCCTTTCTCTCTCTCTCTCCCTCTCTCCCTCTCTCTCTCTCTCTGTTAGTTGAGAGTTATTCTGACAAGTGATGTGCTACCAGGTGGAGGCACTAGCAGTCCAGCTGACTCAAAGAGAAGGGGAATTAATTTATGAGAAGGCTGAAGTAAGAAAGTTGGCTAGCTTTCTTAAGCAGGTATACTTCATTCCTTGATTATGTAATTACTAATTAGTTGTTGGTGCCTGTTTGAACTGTGTAATGAACCAGACCTGGAGACCGTAAAGATGTTAGGCTTCATAAATGATAAACAATATGTATTTTAGTTGTCACTACATTAGTACATAACTCATTAAGACATACATGATTCCATTGGGGAGTTGGTGTTTCATTTGGATGACAGATGAAATCTATTCATAAATCTTTATTCTTGGCTAGAGCAATAACAGCCTAGGAACATCTGTTGCTCTTTATGAAAGGCCTTAATTCTTTTTTGGTTATTTAGCACAGACACAGTGACCTAACAAGCCTTATTGATTACCAGAACGATGTATGCCATAATATTAATTTTGATGAAAATTTTCTGAGAGCTGAACCTTTTTTTATATAAATTCCTTTAATGTAAGGAAAATTGTCCTATCTCTCACTCACCTGAGTCATTTCCATTGTCTATACAGTTTTGCATATGCAAATATCAGATGATCCACAACAATCTGCTGAATGCCTATCAGCCTTTGCTGTTAGTATGGTAACTTTGTTTTGTTGTTCTCCTGTATATTATAGGCTACTGAAGATGCCCGAAAGGTGGCTGAAGAAGAAAGAGCTCTTGCACTTGCTGAAATTGAAAAGGCTAGAGCTGCAATATCACAAGTTGAGAAAACATTGCATGAGCACGATTCAGCATCTAGTAGCAGGGAGAAGGAGGTGCTTTCTCACTTCATAGCGAATTTTGATGTTTCTCTAATATTACGGAAACTTTGTTTTTTGTACTATTTTAGTACTGCATTTCATTGGCTTTGTCATGATGCAAATGCACGGACATGTGACTGTTGTATTGTTGTGATTAAAGTTGTTGCCGCAATCTTCTAATAATAAAGTGTTGTTGCCACAGTTATTCTGCATCTCAATATATTTTTCTCATATCAGGAGATAGAGAAACTAAGGAAAGAGGTTCGAGAGGCTAGACGAATAAAAATGTTACACCAACCAAGCAAGGTTTGTTTCGCATCATTGCCTCATTTTTTATGTATGGAGTTACTTGTTTTTGTGTTTTGTTAATCTATGATGTTACTTCTCCTTTGTTTCTTCTCTCTATCAAGTTCAAATATGTTTTTCCTCCTTATATAACCCTTTCATACAAATTGTCACATCTTTCATTGTCAATGCTATATCATTTCCATCGTTCATCTTTCATGTAGCCAGTGATGAAATAAGGCATCTTCTGGTTATTTGCTTATCCTCTTGTATCTATCAGTATTTATATCGGCCATGCAAAAAATCGTAGGTAATGGACATGGAGTTTGAACTCCAGGCACTGCGGACACTCATATCAGAAAAAAATCAGCTTTGCAATCAGCTTAAGAAAGAGGTTTTTTTTTGTCAACACATGATTCATATTATTTCAAGTCATGATCAAGTAATGTATGTCAAGCGCTTCTCACTTACACTATTATCTTCAGCTTGCCATGATAAAGAGGCTCGAAGAAGATAGCTCTGATCTTTTGGAGCTTGAAGGTTCTCATACTCTTGGGTCACAATTTCGTATTATCCCACGAGTTAATAATGCTCTAGACATATCAAGCTGTCCGGCTCAGTGGTACCGTGTAATTTCTGGAGACAATAGAGAGCCCATATCAGGTATGTAATCATGTTAATACTCAATAGCAAATAAAGCTATCTAAACTTACAAGTCCATTGAAGGAAGGGAAATTTACAGCCATGCCATTATAAAGTTGATGCTTCACAGAAATGCCACTCCATGTGACAATGTCACAATGACATGTGGGTCCTGGCCTCTTGGCCCCATATGTCATTGTCATGAGTAGCTGCAAAGCGTAAATTTTATAATGGCATGGTTGTATAGCCAATAGCACTCAAGGAATAATCATTTGCTAGCATATTTTTCAGTAAACTATGTTTCATGATATCCTCTATACCATTTTTGTATATGTATGGAACTCAAGAGTTAATTTTCCTTGCTAAATGTATACGTTCCGATATTTTAATATCTTGCTGCAGGAGCGATAAAACTTACCTATGCTCCAGAACCATTTGATGTTGGCCGATTGCTGCAAGCCGAGATAATTTTAAACACAGAGAAAATTACAGTTCAGACAGATGGCCCGATAAATCCTGGTTAGGACTTTTCCCAACTTTCTTTTAATGTGGTTTCAACATCATTTTTATATGTATATTTTAATCTGGCTGATTGATGCGGTAATGCGGGTAAATGTGTTTCTTCCATAAAATAGCTCTGAACTGTTTAGTTTTCTTATTGCAAAGTCAACTCTGACATCCCAGACCCAATCATTTTTTTTTTCTAATTGCGGTCACATTTCTATATTTGTGTGTACTTTCTACATTTGAGGCTTACAACTTTTCTGCATTTGATATGGTAATTTATGGTTTAAGTTGTCATGCTGTATGTCTCCGTTGCTATTTGTTATCTGACCCTCTCATTGTAGTTTCGTGTTTAATTGCATTTGTGGTGTCACCACAACAATCTTACAAAGGCAACAACGTGAGGATACAAGCTTGTACTGCCACCAAAGTTTCACTTAAATGGCTGACTTTGTCATACTTTTAAACAGCTGCCGGACTGGACCGTTACGTTGACTCGCTAATGAGAAAGACAGATGTTGAGTTCAATGTATGAATTCTTCTTGCCTATAGCATACCTTCTCTTTGAATTTTTTAGAAGCCAACTCCCATGATTTTAAGAAAACTTTCTACCTAGGCCTATTTGGATATGAGGGGATTCAGGTTCAAAAATAAATTCACGTCAATCCCCAATATCTAAACAGGCCTTTCATTTACCCCCATGAACTGAAGCGAAACTGGAAGCTGTGTTTACTTGAGCTTTAACTTAATATATACTGAATTGAGGTTTGGACCCGTTCTGCATTGTAGGTGGTAGTCACCCAAATGAATGGGAATGACTACTCATCGAACACCATCCATGTATTTCATATTGGAAAGCAGAGAATAAAGCTTCGAAAAGGAAGGTCTACGAAAGCAAAAGAGTCATATTCCACCATAATGAAGGTGAAGTCTGTTCAAAGTATATAATACTTTCTCAGCTGTAACGTTTTGCTCCCTAAACACGTGCAAGGTTGTAATAGTAAATCTCTCCCTGTATCTGTGCTTGTTCATTTCAAAGATTTTTTTTCCTTTCATGGCTTCTGGATAAACATTTTCTGTCATGGGTTAGTTCGCTAAATACGCAAAAGGTTCTATTGGAATTGGCAACTGTAATGTTACACCCCAAGCTTAACATTTGAGGCCTTATGCTGGGGGTGATTTTCTAATAATCTAGTTTTCCTTGGCCAATCACCAGTTATGTGGGAGCCGTGGCGGTGGCAATGCTGTGGCTAGGGCAGTATTCTGGCAAGCTAGGAAAGGTCTATCCTACACATTAGCATTTGAAACAGACAGAGACAGGAATGCTGCAATTATGCTTGCTCGTAAATTCGCTTCCAATTGCAATGTAAGCATGTCTCTGAATTCTTTTTGACATTTGGTGTTATTGTGCTCAAGAATCTGCTTAATTTTATGAAACTTAAAAAACAAGGTGTTTTACAGCCTTTTGTCCATCTTTGCAGGTTGTGCTTACTGGACCAGGTGATCAAGTTCATGGTGGCAGCTGATGAACTAATTATGCACGGTTTGACAGCAATACATACATAATTAGGGTGTGAGTTAGGCACTTGTCAATTCATGTTTGTGAGAGTAGAGTTTGTACACGAGGCTTTCTCCTTTTGATACGTCATGTGAAGGCATTCTTTTTATTTGCCTACCCGTAGCTGTACAACTTGGTGGTTGTCTTGTGTATTACATCTTGTGCTATTTGTAAAAGGGAAAAGCTCAGGGTGAGCTTCCCTAAGTTTTCGAGAAATGTACAGAGAGAACCATGATGTGTAACTGATTTCAATATTATTGATGATATTTAGGAAATGTGATATCATGGGCAATATATAGGTTTATATAGGCATATAGCAATGCATTGAACCAATTTAATAAAGGCGAGACCACTTAATCATGGGTTTTATCATGCAAAGCATCTTATCTCTTTCCTTTCACTTGAAATAATAGCGTGGCACGATTTAAGGAACAAGCAAAGTGATCACTGGAAGGGCTCTTGCAAGTTATCTTGACGATCCCCCCTAACTCCGCGTACTTTGTTCAATCTATGCCATTGGACAACAATCTGATAAACTCAACTAAAATGTGACTTGACAATGGCTATCGATGGTTCCCTTAACAATATAGTTTTTTTTAGCAAAACAATAAGAGTTAGAAGGGTTTGATCAATTTCTCTTTCAGAAATGCTTCTGGACGAGTGTTCGACGTGCTCGGACGCGGGCCATCACCCAGCGAAACCCATCACATGTCGCAAGTTTCTTTCTCTAATCTCTTCTTATTTTTTTGTTATTTTCCAACCACACACACGAAGAGAGACACAGGGGAGGAGAGGGGGGAGAGGGAGCTGGGAGGCTCCAAGGTGTGGAGCACACATTCTTTTCCTTCGTTCTCAAACATTTTCAATAACATCTTTTTGAAAATTTCGTAAGGAAAAAAAAGATTTTTTAAGAAAAATACACGAAGAAATTTTTTCTAAAAAGAACCGTAAAGAGAAGGTGTTAAACATTTAAAAAAATTATAATCTCTTCTCTGTGGGAGAAAATAATTGCCCAGAGATAGGTTTGGAGTTGGTCTCACAACCTCGCTCCCTATCCACCCCTTGGGAAATTATCCTCATGATACCTAATTCATATGCCAATTTTTATGTGAGTATGACATGTGACTATCTAAATGTCACTTAATAGGCTGTTTGGTTGCCTTGTCTCATGAGCCTGGCCCGTCCAATTCATCCAGGCTGGTGGGATACGGGATGTGTAGATGCAGCGACAGTGTTTGGTTGAGTGTTTAGTAGGCAAATATTTTGAAATTTATATAGCGAGTGTGGTCTAGTTTTGTTCGAAAAAAATGTCAGGAATCCATTTTTGAAATTGGTTTGGTAATCAGATATGCTAATAAAAAGATTAAAAAAAACATGCCTACCATTTAGGAGCGAATGCATGGCTTGATATGGTGATTGTGGCCCCTTGCACGGAACATGAGGTGTTTCTCCATAGCCAGGCTATATGAAGAATTTTGCATTCACAGAGATAGGCTCAAAACCAGATGCAGCCAATCAAACATAAAAAAAGGAAAGATTCTGCATCTATAGATGAAAATCTCTTTGAATTCAGTTAACCAAACAACCTATAAAAATGAGTAAATTTGAATTTTAAAAAGCGTCACCAGTGTAACACCCTCGGCGCCACGCACTACGCAGCCACCTCTCCCCCTTACCTCCATGCGTCGCCACTCGCCGGCCCTCTGCGGTGCGGCCGTCGAGATTGCAACCGCCTCCTCACCACGCGCCGCTGCCGCTTCTTCAACCCGGCTGTCGCTGCCTCCGCAGCTCCACCGCCATCCTTGGAGATGCCACTTCAATCTTACAGCCGCTGCCTCCGCCGCCACTGGAGACGCCGCCTCCACCCTCCACAGTCGCCGCCTCACCAGCTGTGCATCCCTTCCCGTGTTCCCGGTCGAACCAAAGCCTTCTTCGGAAGAAGTTCTTCCACCACCGCTCCACAGGCTCGGCTCTCTCATCCCTTCTCCCGTGCACCACCCCTCTCAGTATCAGATCCCCGCCATGCCGCTGCCACGGCCGATTCTCCCCTCCTCTTTCCGCCATGGCTCCGCCGCCCTGTTGGCTATCCGCCATGCTGTCGCGATGGATGTGCCTCGCCCCCTTGCAGATCCATTCTCCCCTGCCCTCTTCTTGCTGCAGCCTGCAGCCTCCCCTGCCTCTCTAGCGACACGCACACTCCACCGCGCCGCCCTACCCTGTCATCCGCCCTCCTTGAACCATCTCTCCGGCGGTTTGCAAGCAACCGCCACTTCCACTGCCCAACTGACTGTCTGTGTGTGCTTGGCGGTTTCAGGAAGAACGTGTGCTCATGGCCACTTTGGTGGGAAGATTGACCTCATTGACACCCAATTCGACAGCCTCGTTGTAAATGACATTAAGTTCGAGCACCTTAACGCACATGACACCGGGCACACCAATTTGTGATCTCAGTGACATTTTGCATTTTTCCCCCAATGTACCGTCGATTTTCCCATTTTCTATATGTGACTTGACCATATTCCCCTCATGTGGCCCATAAGTCAGTGAGAGAAGGCTGCCGTGCTGGATTGGGGGAGGCGGCGCCAGTGTCGGGGAAGGAGGCAACGGCGGCGAGGCAAGGCGGCAGCGTCGGCGTTGGGGAAGGAGGCGGCGGCGAGGCACGGCGACGCTGCGGTTGGCGGCGGCGGCGGTGGCGGCGTTGGGGAAGGAGGTGGCGGCGAGGCACGGCGGCGCTGTGGTTGGCGGCGCTGGCTAGGCGGTGGCGCTGAGCTCGAGGCGTCGGCAAGGCGGTGGCGCTGAACTCGAGGCGGCGTTGAGCTCGCCGACCACCGGAGTAGGAGAAGAAGGGAGGAGAAGGGATGCTAGTTGAAGAAGACGGGGCAAAATGGTAATTGCACTAGAGAAAAACAGTGTAAATCACAGGTAAAATCCGAAAAATAGACAAAATGTCACTGAGGTCACAAATTCGAGTGCCCGGTGTCATACGCGTCAAGGCGAACGAACTTAATGTCATTTAGAACGATGCCATCGAATTGGATGTCGGTGAGGTCAATCTCCCACTTTGGTGGTTGCCTCCATCGACTCTACATAACCAGCGAGTCGTCATTCTCCTCTTCTTTCATATCTCCCACTCCTCTTTCGATAGCTCGGTCAGGCAGATGATCATAGGTTGGTGTGTGCTTGTAGATGATGCCTTCTCCCTCTTGTCGATCATGCTCTGTGGTCTGACCATGTGTGGCTTTTGATTGAATTGCAATGTACACAGCTTGGTGGCGGAGAAGAATAGAAGATAGCAGCAAGGTTTCTGCATTCTTGCAGCTCGAATATCTTAGCAAGTATCGAAGAATTGAAGCTTCTCTGTATAGAACGATTTGGATCTTGATTTCTACTCATACCTTCTTTTCATTTGCATCTTTATGGAGTTGAAGCTTCTCTGCATATAGAACTACACGGAGATATAAGAATGGAAAATATGCATGTCTATTACAGCAGTAAAAAATGAGAGAGGAGAACCAGCAATTGCTATCCTCCTGATCTGAACTTATTGTTTGCTCACGAATGCAAGGAGACATTAGTTATTCGGTCTTAATGTTTGTTCACGAATTCAAGGAGACATGGCTGTCCATTTTACTTCTGCAATAGCCATGTTACTAGAGTTACTTTTCTGAAAATATAGCCATCGCCATAGAGCTATCTTTAGCTTTGAAAGATTTTGGATTTCACTGCTACACCATTAGATGCAACTTCTTCCCTGTCATGGTTAAGCTATTTACCTTTCTGTTCTGGGCAAGTGTGACTTGCTTTAGCATGGTACCAATCTCACTGACAGAAGAGTTAGTTTTTACTGATGATTTTATAATTAGCATATCAAGATCTCCACATGTGCACAAATCATCTTCCTATGTATTTGGTGGTACCCATTTATCTGTCACTTCCCAAACTAACAATGTTAGCCATCTAACATCTGAATAATAACCAAACAAGCTATCATCAGTTGATGCCAACAGTTAGAAAATTGTAGT
The DNA here is from genome assembly GCA_005191435.1 of Raddia distichophylla. Taxonomy (NCBI): domain Eukaryota; kingdom Viridiplantae; phylum Streptophyta; class Magnoliopsida; order Poales; family Poaceae; genus Raddia; species Raddia distichophylla. Next base: position 1,919,841 of record SPJY01014460.1, read on the forward strand.
AGTCTCTGCATGATTATTAAGTTTTCCCTATTCAATTTATGAGCAGATCAGGAATGGAAAACCTCTGGTTCAATTTTTCAGTAACCTCAAATGAGTGTTTTACCATGGGTACAATGCTGTGAGCGAAGCATATTGTTGGTGAGTTCATGTCACACCTCATTTTGCAATAACCTGATGTGTAATTAATATGTAAATCGATTGAATTACATGGTGCGTATGTGTGTTTTTATCTTATTTCTAGATCATAGCTTGCACACTACAATCTTTAGTAGTGTGTACTTTGATCCAAACTTTGGAGTTGCCCATGATTTGAGGCTGAGGTAAATCATGCTTCACCATATATATTGCAGATATATTAGCAATTTGGCGACACATTAACTTTTGCAAATACTTTTTGTAGCGTTACTAATTGATTTACCTGATATTCAAGACCGTTGGATTAGACTATGGGAAAGAAGAAATTGTAGTAATGATGTTTGTTGAATCAGTTGTCCCCTGCAACATTGTAGGCTGTTGGTCATCTGAATGGAGACATAAATAGTGTTTTAGAGAGGGTATAAAGGGGCCGCATGGGACATGAAATCTTGATTTAGGTTAATTATTATTCTATTTTGTTGGTGACTTATGTAATAGAAGCCCAATTTTTTAACACTCCGTAGCATGTCATAAGCACTCACCTATTCTCTTGGTTCCTTTTAATTTGTCGTTGTTAACTTTTAGACATGCTCTTTGATCATTCGTCTCATTCAAAATTTTAGTATAACTATGCAAAAATATAAGTCATATTTAAAATATTTTTAATGATAAAAACAAAGCATAGCAAAATAAATGATATTTAAATAGTTTCTTTAAAATAAGACGAGGCATGTCTAAAAGTCAACAACGATAAATAAAAAGAAGAAAATAGTAAATTATAGAGTAAAATGCACCGGCGGCCCTTGAACTTGGCAGAAGGTGTCATCCCGGTCCCCGAACTCAGAAACCAGCTATTCGGGTCCCTGAACTTGGCACGGAGTGTCATTCCGGTCCCCGAACTCAGAAACCAGATATTCGGGTCCCTGAACTTGGCACGGGGTGTCATCCAGGTCCCCAAACTCAAAATTTTTTAGAAAAAATCATTCAAAATCTAAAAAAAAAAGAAAAAACATAAAACCCTGCTACGATTTTCATAAAAATGTTATTAATTCATTTCTACATTTTCTTTAAAATGATCTTTTATGATTTTGAAAATCATGGCAGGGGTTTTCTGATTTTGAAAATCATAAGCGTCTTTTATGATTTTGAAAATCATTTTTTCTTTTCATTTGCATTTTTATGGGGTTGAAGCTTCTCTGCATATAGAACTACACGGAGATATAAGAATGGAAAATATGCACGTCTATTACAGCAGTAAAAAATGAGAAAGGAGAACCAGCAATCGCTATCCTTCTGATCTGAACTTATTGTTTGTTCACGAATGCAAGGAGAAATTAGTTATTCGGTCTTATTGTTTGTTCACGAATTCAAGGTGGCATGGTTGTCCATTTTACTTCTGCAATAGCCATGTTACTAGAGTTACTTTTCTGAAAATATAGCCATCGCCATAGAGCTATCTTTAGCTTTGAAAGATTTTGGATTTCACTGCTACACCATTAGATGCAACTTCTTCCCTGTCATGGTTAAGCTATTTACCTTTCTGTTCTGGGCAAGTGTGACTTGCTTTAGCATGGTACCAATCTCACTGACAGAAGAGTTAGTTTTTACTGATGATTTTATAATTAGCATATCAAGATCTCCACATGTGCACAAATCATCTTCCTATGTATTTGGTGGTACCCATTTATCTGTCACTTCCCAAACTAACAATGTTAGCCATCTAATATCTGAATAATAACCAAACAAGCTATCATCAGTCGATGCCAACAGTTAGAAAATTGTAGTAGTCTCTGCATGATTATTAAGTTTTCCCTATTCAATTTATGAGCAGATCAGGAATGGAAAACCTCTGGTTCAATTTTTTTCAGTAACCTCAAGTTGGGCTGTATTACTGATGTTTGCTCAAAATCTTTTCATATATTTGTTTCTTACCAAAAGACTGAAACATATCACATAGTTCTGACTTCCACATTTAACACAATAGTCGATGAACTATGACATGTTAACTATTCTAATTCTTTTTGCCTTTTCCAGCATTTTAATTCTTTTGCTTATTCAGAGAGGGTGCTCAAGTTGAGCTTTTGTATTTCAGATAGTCAAGTGCATGTACGTTGCAATGGAATCCAACATGAATACGACAATCTCAAAATACGATAAGAAGAAAGTTCAGTTTATTAGGTTGGTAAAAAGTGCATTTTGAACAATTCTAAAGTATTTGTTCAAAGCATTGCAAAATTGTAGCGAATGAACTAAATGCATTTATCCATGTACAATGAGGAACTAATGAATCTTACACTGCTTGTGTATTCGAAAATGCAATCCACATGTATATGTAGTTTCATGCACATCCATTGCTCTCTAACCTTTGACGGGATTTCTGCGTGGCCTTTCACCTCCTCTCTCATGCACTTTTGCAAAAAAAAAAAAAAAAGGCCCTCCATTTATGTGATTGTTGTTCAAGGTCCCTCCTAAATGGATGTGAATTATAAGGGTATTGTACAACTGGATCTTGTCTAGGGCATATACCTCTGCAAGAAAATTAGTAGTCACTTCATTGAAGAAAATAAATAACAACAAATCTAATACCACGTAGCAATTTTGAGGTAAAAAAAGGAATAGTATAGTTTTATGTGTCAATGAAGGTAGTAGAAAATAACAAATTCTTTCTTGAAATTATAAACTCCAAGGATGCCTCATGTTGGTCATTATATGTTCATTTATATAATGATTTCTTGTGTTATTCTACTTGAATATCCTTTATTTTTTCAAGCTTTGGTGAGCTGATTGAGTACTAGATGGATCCGAAGCTCAAATGAGTGTTTTACCATGGTAGCTACAATGCTGTGAGCGAAGCATATTGTTGGTGAATTCATGTCACACCTCATTTTGCAATAATCTGATGTGTAATTAATATGCAAATAGATTGAATTACATGTTGTGTATGTGTGTTTTTGTCTTATTTCTAGATCATAGCTTGCACACTACAATCTTTAGCAGCGTGTACTTTGATCCAAACTTTGGAGCTGCCCATGACTTGAGGCTCAGGTAAATCATGCTTCACCATATATATTGCACATATATTAGCAATTTGGCGACACTCATTAACTTTTGCAAATACTTTTTGTAGTGTTACTAATGGATTTACCTGATATTCAAGACCGTTGGATTAGACTATGGGAAAGAAGAAATTGTAGTAATGATGTTTGTTGAATCAGTTGCGTCCTGCAACATTGTAGGTAAATAAACAAAGCATAAAAAAAGATATTTATATAGTTTCTTTAAAATAAGACGAATGGTCGGAGGCATGTCTAAAAGTCAACAACAACGATAAATAAAAAGAATGGAGGGAATAGTAAATTATAATACATGTATACATCGTGGATGTTCCCACAAATTTCTCTCCATGACGCCCGCCCACTGTCAGTCTCACATGCGCCCATTGAAGAAGATATCTTTCATCCCAACGCCAGTGCCTTGTAGTACTGAGCTTTTTGTCAGCGCTCGTTCGGACTTTGGACCACATACTCACATGCCTTTCAGCCATTACAATCCATGGACTAATGCCAATTTCCCAGAACCTCTCTGTTGAAACCAGCACACTAGCTATTGAACCTTGTCAAACTTCTGTAGTGGTATATGCAATATGTCAGTAACACAAGTCCTTAATTTCGTCCCACCACGTTAATCGCAAGCACATAGTAAGTCCTTAATTTCGTCCGACCACGTTAATAACCCAGTGCAATCATGGTAGAAGTAGAAATGGCAGGCAGTAAAAAAGGCTAATCCCTTTCCAGCTCGGAAGCGACCGGAGGAGAATCTGGCCATGTACGCACCCGCAACGGCTAGTCTCCTGGGGGCGCTCGTGCGATCCTGGCCGTCCGATCGCCCTCCTCCCGACCGTTGCGATTCGAATCCCTCCCGACCGTTGAAGCCAAGCCGCTCCACCCCCGCTCCTCGCTCGGTAGAAGAGGCCACGCCGCCCGACACCGCGCTGCGCCCGTCGTTATATCCGATCCTCCCCACGCGAAGAACTGTACCCATCGAATCACATGCCATTGATTGATTCCGAGGCCAAGAACTCAAGAAGAGCTGGAGTGGTAGCGAGGGGGAGCAAGAAGAAGAAGGGCCTTGCGCTGCTGCGGTGGCTGCGCTCGCCGGCGGCGGGGAAGAGGGGACGCGGGCGGCGCGCCTCCAGTCGTTCTTCGCCTCGGTGCTCTCCGGGCTCTTCGGCCAGGGCGGCGAGGAGGAGGAGGAGGGGGCAGAGCAGGAGGAGATGGCGACGCGCAACCAGAACGCCGCTGCCGCTCCGCAGCCGCCGAACAGAGGTGAGCTCGGATCGCTGTGCTTTGCCGTGGTTCGGGGGCGTGTTCTTGACTTCTTGGGTTTCTGGTTCTTCCCGTGGGGTTTTTTGATTGGGGGAAGATGGTTCTTGGCATTGGTTGTCTGATTCGAGTTCTTGATTCCTTTGTTCATCACGGTTTCTTGCTCGAGACTTCTTATCGTGGGGTTTTCTTGCTTCGAGGAAGATGGGTCTTGGTATTGGTCGGCCCTGTCTGATTCGAGTTCTTGATTCATTTATGCCGCACGGTTTCTTCCTCGAGATCTCTTCCCTACGTTCTCTTGGGTTTAGTAGTTCAAGAATCGATTTTTGTGTGTTCTCAGGGGCTTCTGGACTCGGTCTCTTTTCTTTCTGACGAACCATATTGCACAATTCACTACTTCTTAGGAGTACCTGATTACACCAGCTCCCAAATTCATATTCTGAAGAAAAGTTTCGATTTTCATGGCGAATCTCCTTCTTTCTCCCGCAGGTGGTGTCGTCGCCGCTCTGGGAAAGCAGAAGGCCGCCGTCGCCGGCAGGCCTGACGCGAAGAACCGCCGAGCGCTGGGCGACATCGGCAACCTCGTCAACGTCCGCGTGAACGAAGGGTACCGTACAAAACAGCCGAGCACTTCCTCAGTTATACAGCATAGCATCGCCATTTCCCGTTCTCTCTCTGAAAAACTCGGTGGTTCTTGGGAACAGGAAGCCGCAGCAGCAGGAGCCGGGGCACCGCCCCGTCACCAGAAGCTTCGGTGCCCGGCTGCTGAAGAACGCGCAGGCCAACCCCGCCGCGATCAAGGTGCCGCAGGTGAAGCCTGCGGCGAGGCCGGCCAGGAAGGTCGTCTCCCAGCCTGCTGCTCCTCCCTCTGAGCATGTCATCGAGATCAGCTCTGATTCCGACGCGAGCAAGAGGCAGCAGGAGGGCAGCTCCAGCTCCGTCCGCAAGTACTCCAGGAAGAAGGTCATCAACACCCTTACTTCTGTGCTCACAGCTCGCTCGAAGGTGATCTATCTGTGAAAAACATCTCAAAAGACATTTTGCATCCTAGCGGCATATCATAAACCTGTGTAATTAAGTAGTCTGATTCTCCGTTTTAATGCCAGGTTGCTTGTGGAATTACTGATAAACCTCAAGAAGTGATTGAAGATATCGATAAGCTTGACGGCGACAATCAACTGGCTGTCGTGGACTACATTGAAGACATCTACAAATTCTACAAGGTTGCCGAGGTAACAGCAGAGCTACATGCTTGATGTGGATTGACCATCCGTGTATGCTTATCTCTGAAAGTAATCTTTCCTGCATTGTTGCAGAATGAGTGCCGCCCGTTGGACTACATTGACTCCCAGGTTGAGATTAATTCGAAGATGAGAGCAATACTAGCAGACTGGATCATTGAAGTGCATCACAAGTTCGAGCTAATGCCGGAGACACTCTACCTCACCATGTACATCATTGACCGATACCTGTCGATGCAGCCCGTGCTGCGAAAGGAGCTGCAGCTTGTCGGCGTTTCAGCCATTCTGATCGCCTGCAAGTACGAGGAAATCTGGGCCCCAGAGGTAGAGACAGAAAGCCTCTCTCTCCCTTTGTTTTGCAGTGTTGTCATTCTAACTTTATTCTTTGTACTTGCAGGTGACCGAATTCATCTTGATATCAGATAGTGCTTACAGCAGGGAACATATTCTTTCAATGGAGAAGCAGATTCTGAATAGGCTTGAATGGAACCTCACCGTTCCTACACTGTACGTCTTCCTTGTGCGCTTTCTGAAGGCTGCTTCTAAAGACAAAAATGATAAGGAGGTAAATAAGCATGCTCTTGTTTTCTCTGTCTTGCATGGTTGCACTTTGAAGCAGAGATTTTGTACCTAAGTTCTTTTGGCTGATTGCAGATGGAGAATACGGTCTTCTTCTTTGCCGAGTTGTCACTGATGCAGTACGGGCTTGTGACGTCCCTGCCTTCCATGGTTGCCGCTTCCGCCGTCTTGGCAGCCAGGCTCACCCTGAAGAGGAGCCCTCTATGGACTGACACACTGAGGCACCACACTGGGTTTACTGAATCACAGCTAATGTAAGCACTACACTGGCCTTACTGGATCTAAGCACATTAATGGTCGTGCCTAATACTGACCTTTCCTGTGATCGATAATTTCAGGGAGCATGCAAAGATGCTTGTCAGCGCACACTCCACTGGCTCGGAGAGCAAGCTGAGCGTGGTATACAAGAAGTACTCGAGTGAGCAGTTCGGAGGGGTAGCACTGCGCCCACCAGCACTTGAATTCTTCAAATAAATGGAAATTTGCTTCGTCTAGGCTTTGTTGGCTTCTTTAGGTTGTTATGTTTGTTTGTTTCTAAGGATTAACTTGATGGCTTGTCGGGAGTCAGGAGTATTATCTGACTTTTTGATGGGAAGTTGGATTTGGCACTTCAGCCTATTATGTGATAATACACCTTGGTGTATATATCTGTCATCTGAATTTTATCTGTGACAGTTCTTCATAAGCATGAATGATGAATTGGAAACATTTGCAAATTATAATTTTTTTTCATAAATTGTCTCCCTTAAGATTTCAAGTTTACTCTTCATAAATCGTCTCACACTCAAGTCACACACAACTCACAAACATCTGAAAGCGTAACAATTTATCAGGATTTTTATCTGTGACAGTTATATGTATGAATAAATTGTCTCCCTTACGATTTTGACTTCACAATGGTTTCCATAAATTGCAAAATCTGAGTGTTACAATGAACAATTTATCTGAATTTTTTCTGTGACAGTTCTTCTTAGGTATGAACGATGAATTTTACTCCTCATGATTCAGACAATGATCACATTCAATTTCTATGTTTATCGTCATGAAATGGTTGCCACTGGCCTTAGCTGTGATTTCAGTAAGCCACAATTTCTATGTTTATAAACATTCAGAGAGGCCGTGTAAACACTCACAATTCTAATCAGAGACGTACATGATACAGGTAATGTAAAACATAGAGGTAATCTAATGCATAAGTTACAGTAATACAGGCACGCATAGAGGTAATACAGAACAGCAGAAGTTACAGGCAATACAGGTAATCTGAATTATCTGAAAGATATTCAAGGCTTTTCAAGTCTATTTACCCCGAAAATACAGCTTAACAAAGAGTTGATATTCCTGCACGAAGATCCACCCTCTTCGACCGCTCTGAGAGAGGCATCTCTCCATGAAAGAGCTCTTCTTTTAACTTCCCTGCTCTCTTTTGCATCGGAGCTCATGAGCGTCTTGATAGCCTCAGCACTCTCCTCCCTTCGGATCATCCCGTCCGCTCGCATCTTCTCCTTGAGACTAAACCCGATCTCCCACGCGTCGACGATAAGCCGGCAATTGGTCGGCTGATCGAGCGCTATGGGAAGAGCGAGCATCGGCACGCCGGCGAACACGGCCTCCAGTGTGGAGTTCATGCCGCAGTGCGTCAAGAAGCCCCCAACCGGGATGGCATAGCACCCTCAGCTGATCGCACCACCGCACGAGCAGGCCGCCGCCGCCGCCGCCTAGCAACGGCCGCACCTGTGAATGCAGCTCGTCGCGGAGCACCCACAAGAACCTGACGCCGCCGGTGATGAGCCCCATGGCGAGCTCGGTGAGCTGGGAGGGAGGCACCGAGAGGAAGCTGCCCAGCGACACGTACAGCACGGCGCCTGCAGGCTGCGTGTCCAGCCATGCTAGGCACTCGTCTCTCGTCCTGCCCATCGCCGGTTGCTCCTGGAGCGTCATGTAGGGAATGCACGGGCCGATCGGGTACATTCGCGGGGACGAAGGCTCTGACTGCAGGGAGTCTAGGACGCCCGCCTCGAGCTCGTAGAATGAGGAGAAGAGCACGGCCTGACCTGCCTTGACACTGCGCATTCTCGCCATGAATCTCCTCAGATTGGTCTCGTTGGAGATGGCTGCCTCAAGATCGCGGTATGTGACGGATGTTTGGCCAGGGATGGGCTCATTCCACAGCAGATCATTCGGGTCTGCAAATTCATCGAGATGGAGAAATATTACCATGATCACACACACACGCATACTAAAAGGTGTGTCTGACCTGTGACGGCCAAGCTGCCGGCGGCGCCCGTCGTGCGGTGTGCGGCGGCGAGGCGCTCGAAATGGTAGAAGCCGGCGAAGAGGGTGGCGGAGACGGGGCAGAACGAGCAGGCCATCGTGCCCATCCTCAACGCCATCGGCACCGCCCATGGCAAAAGGATATCGGCCACGACTACCGCGACCCCCGGCGTCGGCAGCATCTGCTCCAGGAGCCGCTCCACCGGCGCCTCCATCTTGGTGTTCACGGCGTCGAGGAAGCCGGAGAAGTCGGCAGCGCGGCCGTGCTCCGAGGGGACGACGTTGGGGATGGTGGCCACGCGGACGCGCTCCGGCAGGGGCGGCTCGGGCAGCGGGCCGAGCAGGCCGAGCCACTCCTCCGTGACGACGACCGTGACGGCGATGCTTCCGCCGCCGCCGCCGCTGTCGCTGCGTGCCGCGAGCAGGCGGCACAGGCTCAGCATCGCGTTGACGTGGCCTCGGCCGGGATAAGGCAGAGCCACGACATGGCGGTACGGCTGAGGCTGATCGCCGGCCATGGCCATCTCGTCGCAAGCTGACAACTGATTGTGACCATCCGCGCCTGTTCCAGAGACTTGCAACTAAATTGCCACCACTTGCAGAAGCAGTGCGTTGCAGGTAAGAGCACCGTGTCCTCGCCGAAGCCGTATCCCCGGCAGTTCCTCCCCTATAGTTGGATCACTGACATGTGGATATGAGGGCAAGTGGAGACCTCATGTCAGTGACCCAACTGTACCGTGCAGTAACCGCAGAGTATCTGTTTTTGACATATCTAGTAACGGTTGAGGATCTGCTTTTGACATATCTATCTCTATTTGGGTACCGTATGGACCTCTTTGGTCTTCTATTGAATCAAGAAATTGGATTATGAACCCTGTGGACCGCCCCCGAAGAGAAAGCCCCCATTAGTAGAAACATAAAAGTACTTCTATTAATGCGGAATAAGCGGAGCTAAATTAGTCAATTCAAGTCAGCATTGTCAATTTATCTCTTACCGAATTGGGAGATGATTTTATGATGCTGATGTTTCCAAGTTTTTTGTGTTACCTTCTGCTATTATTGTCTGGCATTGAAGCAGGCTCGTGTATATTAAAGAGTGGTAGGACTGCCCACAGGAAGTCTCTCTGAAACAATTTACATATTTGCTAATTCTCGAACGCCAGAAATTTTCTTGACTATTGGTTACTTTAAAGTTACACACTAGTAACACTAAAATTGCACTGCTTACCAAGGTGAAACTTTGATTTTTTATGTTTCATTCCGATGTAAATTTATTAAATACGTATGCCCAAATACTTTTCTCTTATGTTACCATTCATCAAGGAAGAGGAATAAGTACAATATATATTTGCAACCGAGCAAATAAAAGAGCAATGCCTCAGTAACCCCTTGTCCTCTTATATCATACTCATACAATGTAGATCTATGTAGATTGTTCAAGTTTTCAAGATCAAATTTTCAGTAGTAATCTTAAAACTAGAAGGATGATTTTAATTTTCAACTGCATTGTTCAGAAACTTTTCATGGTGCCATTTTCCCTCTTTACTGCAAAATATATAAGGTTCTCTAACAATTTTTAGGGAGACCAGTAAATTTAAAGCTTTAGGTTACCTCACAAGATTCTTAGTTTGCCATAATATCCTACAGTAGAGTGTAAGATGAACAACTTTAAGGAGGGGAAAATTTTCCATTAAAGCAATCTTTTTGGCATGCAGGCCTGAGGTGCAATCTCTATCTAATAAAAGTGAGAGTATTATATGGAATAGTAAAATAGGGTACGCTATCCAAACAGAGCTATTACAAACAAAATGGTTGGATAAAGTTGCATTTCAAGCATAACATTGAACATTTGAAGCATTGCTAGTCGATTTTGGCACATACCAAATAGGCAAATACAGGAGTCCCAATTATTGTGAAGAGCATACAAGCTCCATCAATGAACTGAGATTGTGATCTGAAGATCCACCCTTATTGACTGCTCTGCGAGAAACCTCTTTCCACTCAAGGGCACGTCTCCTTATTGCCTTCGTCTCAGCTTCATCACTGACCATCAGCTTCTTAACAGCCCTTGCAATCTCCTCGCTTTCAATCAGTTGATCCCTATCAGTCCGATCCCTAAGCTTCAGCCCAATCTCCCATTCTTCCACAATTAGGCGGCCATCAATTGGTTGATCAAAGAACAGTGGCAGGGCAAGCATAGGTACACCAGCGAAGACAGATTCAAGTGTTGAGTTCATCCCACAATGCGTCAGGAAACCCCCAACTGAAGGATGGCACAAAACCTTCAACTGCTCACACCAGGGCACTATCATGCTCCTATCGGTGTCACCAACAAGTTCTCGCACCCGAGGAATTTGTTCACGAAGAATCCACAAGAATCTGACCTCACTTGCTGCAAGGCCCAAGGCAATTTCATCAAGCTGAGAGGTTGAAACGGAGAGGAAGCTTCCAAGGGAGACGTATAGCACCGAGTTCACAGGCTGAGAGTCCAACCAGGTGAAGTAGTCTCCTGGGCTGGTAGTTTCTCCATTGGACTTCGTATGATGGTCATCAAGGGTGATGTAAGGAACACAAGGGCCAATTGGATACACTGGACATGATAACAGTGATCTTAGTGAGTCAATGATACTGGCCTCAAGCTCGTACATAGTAGTGAAGAGGAGACATTGTGCTTTGCTGCTGCTAGACAAAGCTGCTAGGACATGCTTTACCGCTCTCTTGTTGTGAATTAAGGGTTTGAGATCAGATAACCTTATTGAACTCGAAACCAGGTCGGAGATATAGTGGTCAAGTCTTTGATCGGATTTATCTGCATAGAAAAACAGATGAGTGAATAATGCTGCAAGCTGCCATATGAATGAGTTAGACAAAACAATTACCTCCTGTCACTGTTAAAAAAAAGAAAACCGCAAAATGAAAACCACGAGGTACAATTACGTGTATATCAGTGGAGTGGCTACAGAGTCGTGGATATATCAGTGGAGTGGTCTGGCTGAGAAATGAAAGGATGGGATTGAACAGGGATGCGAAACGGGCTATTTCTGTTGGTACAAACGGAATAATAATTTACCAAACATGCTTCATGCTTAATTTTAGTTGTTTCATGTATGTCTATACCTGTTAGGATAAGAGAGATTAGATATAATTTAGTTCAAATTTCAACAAAATCCCAACCAGATCGCCTCATTCAAGACAGAGTTAATTCATTTCTCAAATCAAATTGCCACCTGAGCGCACATCCTGACTGCAGTTATGTCCTGTCTTGGTGAATTATTTTATTGCGGGCTAAAATAAGTAATGTGGTTATGGTTACCAGTGAAGATTCTGCTTGCTGGCGAATGTGACAAAAGCTAATCTGTAAGAATTTGCAGTCACATGTGATCCTAACATTTTTTTTCATATTGATCGATAAAAAAGGTGTTTCCTTGCCCATACCTCTCACACCATTGCACATGGAGCCATGGATCCGATCTTAGCTGCAAGCTCCATTAATTTAACATCACGGTAAAAAAAAGGTGCTTCATTGCCCATAAATCTCACAACTTTTCTGTTTGATGGATTCTACCGAAAAATCAGAAGATCGGAAATATCAGTCCTACTGGTGACCTGTGATAAAATTTCAAAACCAATTATCAAACCCTTGCTACTATAGAGGGCAGTGGGTCCCTGACATGTGGACCCTGTGCATGTGGGGCCTACATGTCAGTGATACAACTGCAGAGGGCAGTAAGTCGGAGGATCCCATTCCCTTGCATGGAGTTGCATTAATCCTAACACTTCAAACGCTTTACAATGTGCATATATAAGTAAAAAAGCTAAGAGCTAGCTCTGGGTATAGCAATAGTTTGTAACAGCCTATGACCGGCATTTTTTTTGGAGGATTATCAAGTGTGTAGACTTCATAAACATGAACAATTTATGTAACTAATCATAAACAAGGCCCAGGAACCTCCCAATTCATTGCATAGATGCACAAATTTGATAGATTGATTCGAATGCAGGTTATTTCATTGATCAGGACAGGGGACGCTTGGAGGCAAGAAACCTCACCTTCGGGCGCACCGGAGGCCAGACCGTGGTCGCCGGCAAGCCACGGTGGGAGGCGGTTCAGGTGGTAGTACGCCCAGAAGAAGGCGGCGGACATGGGGAAGAGCGAGCAGACGGGCAAGCCCCTCCGGTTCCCGACGCCGGCGACCCACGGCACGAAGGCGTCGGCCACGAGGGCCGCGACCGGAGGGCCCTCTCCCTCCCCGAGCCGGTCGAGCAGGCGTTCGAAGGGCGCCTCCATGTTGGCGCCGACGGCGTCGAGGAAGCCGGCGTGGTCGGCGGCGCGGCCTTGCTCGGAGGGGATGACGTTGGGGATGGCGCGCAGGCGGACGGCGGGCGGCGGGGAGCCGGAGGGGGAGAGGAGGCCGAGCCACTCCTCGGTGACGACGAAGGTGACCGTGGCGCCGCGCGCGGCGAGGAGGCGGCAAAGGTTCATCATGGCGTTGACGTGGCCGCGCCCCGGGAACGGGACCGCCACGATGTGGCAGCGGCACGGCTCGTTCGCCGCGGCGGCGCCCATCTCTGCGCGGCGAGTGGCCGGGTGCGCGTGTGGCTTGGCCGTGGCAACGCCTTGAGCAGCCTGAGCTATGTGTTGTATGTGCTGTACACACAGTCCTGGAGCTGATAGCTGCTGTAAAAACCGGCCGGGTTCTACGGTTTTTTCATGGGAAACCGAGAGGGGGAACCGATAATCGGGCACATTGCATTTGCAGAGAGGATCAATGAACTGGTGTGTTCTTGACACAATCAAACCTCTTTCAATTTTGATTGGAGTTTGGATGATTTGCCAATGTAGAGATAAATCAATACGGCTTGCCACTCCTAGTGTCACATCGGGAACATTGCATTTGCAGAGAGGATCAATGAACTGGTGTGTTCTTGACACAATCAAACCTCTTTCAATTTTGATTGGAGTTTGGATGATTTGCCAATGTAGAGATAAATCAATACGGCTTGCCACTCCTAGTGTCACAGGGAGTAAAAAATTTTCAAATGGTAACGTTCAGAACAGTAAATCATCAGCTAATCCTATTTTGACAGAGGAACACAAATTTGTCAAGGACTCGTGATATCAGATCATGAACTCGACAAAAGGTACACATAACATATACCACCAGACAACAAACAAACAATGGTATATTGGGGCTTTCAATTTTGGCAGTCAACACTCAACACCTTCGTTAAAGATGAAAAAAATAAGAGAAGTTAACACAAGGCGAAGAGAATGACACATAAGCTGTATATTATGTTACTTGTTTCAGCAGAACGCCCAACCTGAACTTATTTTCAAATTACAACTCGTTACATGGAGTGTGTTTTTTTCTTGCCCTTAAGCAACTTTTTTTCGTCCCCCGACTGCACTCGATGAAGCAAAAATCACTGCGAAGTGTCTGTAACATTTAGTCTTCCTTTGATGAGATCATTAACAAAACCGTTCAAGGAACGATGTGATGAACCACCCTCCTGAACAGCACTACAGGATGCCTCGCGCAATTTGGCGGCTCTTTTTCTCATTTCTTGGCTAGCACCGTCATCCAAATCCATTAGCTTCATCGCAGCGGCACAGATTGCAGCCCGGCTGACAATGCCATCCTTATTTCTATGTTCCCTCAGATTGATGCCGATCTTCCATTCATCAGCTACAATCCAGCCATCCACCAATTGGTCCCAATTAATAGGGAAGGCAAGCACAGGCACTCCGGCACACATGGCTTCAAGCATCGAGTTCCATCCACAGTGGCTCATAAAACCACCAACTGAGGGATGGCACAGGACTTTCAGCTGATCACACCACGACACCACCAAGCCCTTGTCACCGCACATTCGCTGCAGGTCAGTGGCTTTGTCTCTGGCCACCCAAAAAAACCTAACTGCACTGTCATGCAGACCCATTGCAATCTCTTCCAATTGTGAGCATGACAACGAAACATAGCTGCCAAATGAGACATACAGCACTGAGTTCTTTGGCTGCGCATCCAGCCAATTAGAGTGTTCCTCATCGTGTATCTTGCCCAAGTCACTTTTCAGTGTCATATGTGGAATTGAAGGACCAATTGGATATATGGGGCATGGAACCACTTGCGTTATTCTGTTGATGGCAAGGGGTTCAACCTCATAGAAGGAGGTGAACAGGATACACTGTGCTTTGCGCAGATTAACGAACAGTTTTGCCGCTATTTTCATTGGCCCCTCCCAGGAGCGGAAATATTTGATATCAGACAATCTTACTGCCGAGAGGCCCGGAACATATTGCTCCAAGGACTTGCTGGTCAGTTCTGTAGAGGATAGAAGGAGAACTCTCAGTGATCTACAATTACTAAGGGAGCAATTGGAGATGTGATTGCAAAGGGAGCAATTGGAGATGTGATTGCAAACACACTAAAACGGTAACTGACAGCAATGAATGAGCATTTGAATAAATAGAAAGGCATTGCATATTAGCTGTATACTTTCACCTTCTAGAATTTGAAAAGGTACTTGTCTAAAAAAATATCCTTGAAAAAAGAACCTCCCATTTTTTTGTTATTAACATGTGATCTTTCCCTGTGAAAGCAATACTTTATATCTTATCCAGGAAATTAAAATGGAATTGGAAAGCACATTAATTATTACTCTTTCCAGTTCACAAAACATGTTAGGAGACATGCAGTCAGACTTTTGAAACTCTTACCTATCAGTATATTTTTTAAATATCTAGATTGGATATATGAAAAATTATATTATACAGATTTATCTTGATGTAATACTATAACATTATTAGGCTTTATTTACATATTGCAATATAGATTAGTGATCAGGTTTGTGTTTTGGGATTCTATTGATGTCCAAAATAATATGTGTTTGTGAATTAAGCGAATATATATTTAAAAATTATGTGTTTGTGGGTCTCATTAAATCTATTATATATTAAAAAAACAAAGTTAAACGGAGCCACCACATTAATCGTAAAATACTAGAAATACCCATGTTAACCAAAAAGAAAAAGAAAGATCTACACCCTAGATTATCGTAGGCCCGAATTACAATGGATTAGATTAAAAGAAAGAATTCATAAAACTACAGCAAAAAATATAAAAAAACAGAATTTATAATAACAGAAATAGGATTCCATGCCATTGTATCGACAGCTACAACAAAAAACAATCATAGAAACTCGAAACAAAAAATAACAGAAATAAGAGTCCAAGTAAGATAAAAAAGGGTTCATATCGCCTACAGTAAAAAATGCATTAATTTTAAAAATAAAAAAATAGAAATAAGAGTCCATGTGAAATAAAAAATAGTCACAAATCTAGCTGCGCAAAGCCGCAAATGCGCAGGACATCCTGCTCGTTCAGATGAAAATACTGTATTTGGCATCAAAGGTAACTGAACATGCACGGGCAAACATTCATAAAAAATAACCATCATAATAATCAGTCTTATATTTTTGTTTGACTAAATAAAAGTCAGTCCGGTGCTGTTACGGATGAACAACAGTAATAGGAGATAATTTTAATGGTAGTTTTCTTCACAAAATTTAGGATATTGATGTTCAATACCTGCAATTCTCATCCTACATGTTTATTCAAGGAAGATGTAACTTTGGTGTTCTGCTTAAAGCATTGTGAGAAATTCAACTGAGGTAGGTTGAAGTAAAAAGGTTGAATTAATTGGTTTTTAGCTTGAATATTTCGAAGCCACAAACTTTTAAATAGATTATGATTCAGTTGGTCTTTGCATCATCGAAGTTCTTGGAAGCAGATCATCTATTTGTCTGACCTAAAACGAATCATAGTCCCCAATATCCCTCCCCTAATCCATCTAACCATCTGTCACAATTTTGTCATAGACGTCTAAAAACAAATTGAGAGAAAAAAAAATTGTCGTAGGCATATAAAAATTAATTCAAAAAACGTATTAAGATGGCGGATTGGAGACTAGGACTCATCCACCCTACGGGAAAAATTCAAGGGTTGTTGTCGGTACTCTACCTTCATCGCCTTCTTGGTCATCCACCGGCGGCCATAGTTCGTAGTGGTAGAGCGCCAGGAAGAAGGTGGCCGCCATGGTCCACAGGGAGCACACCGGTAGCCCGCGCCGCGCGCCGGCCGACACCCCCCACGTCAGGTAGGTGTCGACGACGAGGGCCTCCGGCCTCCGCTCCAGCACCAGGCGGTCGAGCAGCCGCTCGACGGCCTCCCCCATCTTGGCATGTACGGCCTCGATGAATCCGGCGTGGTCGGCGCCGCGGACGCGCTCCGAGGGTATGACGTTGGGGATGGTGGCGAAGCGGGCGCGGTCCGGCAGCGTGGGGGGAACGCCGGCGGAGGCCAGCAGCGCGTGCCACTCCTCCGTGACGACCACGGTGACGGTGAGGGCGCCGTCGGCGACGGCGAGCTGGCGGCACACGACAAGCATGTGGTTGATGTGGCCGCGGCCGGGGTACGGCACCGCGACCACGTGCCGCGCCACCGCTGTTGACGCCATTGTCTGTGTGTGTCTGGGAATTGGGATGAGTAGATGATGAGGATTCTGTCACTCTCTGCCCACACATGGTGGAATCTCTGGTCTCTAGGAGTAGGTGTGGTTCGACTTCAACCCAAATGCCAGTATGGAGATGTCAAATATCATCATTTTGCTATTTTACTATTTTTTTAAAAAATATTTTTTAAAAATTATTTTCTTCCTTCTTTTCTATCAATTCCAATTTTGTCGTCTCTCAACTTTTGACACTAGCGAGCTCCCGAGCCACAACAACAACGAGCAACGCTTCCCTCCAACACCGGCTCGCATTGACCGTTTAGCATCAACCCACTCATCGTCGTCCCCTAGGCATCGCAGTAGCCCCCCACATCGGCTAAGTTATAAAGACGATAATGAGCTATGACGATGGCGGGAGGTTGTGGCGGTGGCATAGGCGACGATTTCACATGTGGGGCAAAGTAGGCGAAAAACCATATAGCCAAATCATTGTATTTTTCAAGTTTTTGGGTATTTGTAACTCCACCCCTAATAAAATTAGATAGCTCACTGCTTACTTTGATAGAGTTTAATACTCTCAAAAACATATAAACGAACACTCATAGTTCTAATGATTATAGTTAGTTAAAATCATTTTTTTTCTTTCGTACATACTGAAAACTCTATGTATTAGAAAACCATAGCTAAAACCATGTCTTCAAACGTGCTCTTGTCATGTTGCGTTGCATACCTTTGCTAAGCTGTCACAATTCTCTTGCGCGGCCACTATTTAAACATGATCAGTAGTGAATCTTTTAAAGCATATGATCAGTAGTATTGTAGAGCATGAAAGATGTTACTGCGATGGAAGCAATAGTTTCAGCAAAAACTACCTACCACCAACGACGTGGAGCTGCAGCCAACCGGTCAATAAGGGGCTATTTGAACTTGCATCGTGTTCTCCCTGGACCGGCCCACTTCCAGCGACATGCTTGCTTCTGGCTTCGCATGCACAGCTTGCTGGAGGTGTCAGGTAAAGTCTTTTTCTTTTTTATTTTTCTTTTATCTTTTTATTAACACATACGATTATCGAACCAATTTCAAAAATGGATTACTAACATTTTTTCGAACAAAACTAGACCACACTTGATATATAAATTTTAAATATTTGAAATTCAATTTTTTTGGCTACTAAACGGACAACCAAACACCATCTCAATTCATGCATGCACTGAGCCTGCTTGCCCTCAGCCAGCTTGAACTTGGCCAGGCTGAGCTCGACACTCAACCAAACACTAGTAAACCATCGAAAACCTTTTTCATATCTTAGCATCCATAGGTGAAGCTATAAAATAGAGTGCAGAAGGATAGAGTGTCTGCTAGAGAAAAATAATTTTTTATAGTATAGTGAGAGTGATAATTTTTTAGAGAGGTGGATAGATCATGGAGCGAATAGTATTATAGAATATGTAATTAGAATTTCAGATGAAATTGCTTTTTTTTTTGAGAGCCTCTTACAGGGGTACAGCTGTAGTATCTGTTCTGAGTGAGCACTCACACCCCACACACACACGCACGCACGCACACCCGGGAAGAACCACACACCGCACAGCATCGAAGGCACAAAGCGAGGCCCAATCCAATATGACAGATAATAGAAAAGAGTTCGTAAATATAAAATAAAATTAGAATAAAAAATAATAGAAAAGTAGAGTTCATACTCAATACAATAGGTAATAGAAAAGAGTTAATAAATCTAGCCGCGCAATTGTGCGGGTCATCATGCTAGTTTATCGTAAAGACCAGTTTTTTAGTACTTAGTTACTTCAATTTTTATTTTTTAATTACTCCATCCGATCATAAAAACAAGTCGCCGTTGACTTTTGAACATATCTTTAACCATTCGTCTTATTTTAAAAAAATTATGTAAGTTATCATTTATTTTGTTGTGATTTATTTTATCATTAAAGATATTTTAAGCATAACTTATATTTATGCATGTTTGCACTAAATGTTTTAATAAAACGAATGGTCAAAGATGTGTTCAAAAGTCAACGGTGACTTGTTTTTATAATCGGAGGAAGTACTTAGTTATCTCATTTTCCCAGTACGGTTTGGTGAAAAACTTATTTATTCGATATGGAAGAATTTATGTCTGATTCTAAAGTTTTCATATGGATTATTCAATCACAAAAAACCTTATAGACTGAAATTCTTCTAATTATGTTTGGAATCAGTCCAAAAAACCGTAAATCAATTGTGTTTATTTCTCTCGTCATAAATAATTATTATTTTAGACATTGACGTGATCTTCAAAATATATCTTTAATTACTAATTACTATCACAATTCATTTATCATACCCACTAAAATTACCATACTATGAAAGTACTCTTCAAGACGAATCTAAACATACAAGTTTTAAAATGTTCAACCTAAATAATTCAAAAAAAATTTGTAGATAAAAATTTAAAACTCTGACCGCACGTATTTGAAACATGTAAACAGGCCAAACAAAGAAGCACAAGAGTCAAACCACCGTACATGATTGCATTGAATTCTTGCTACATCCAAGTTTTCGGGTGTTCCTTTAAAACTCACACGTCTAGGCAATAGACAATCCCTTGTCTTTTTTTTTTGTTTAGAAAAAAGAAAATTGTGAAGTTACTTATGAACTTAAACTTAATTTCTCATCTCACTAAACTTATCTCCGTTTGCACAGTTGCGTCCAAACCATTAGAAATATCGTTAAACGATGAGGTGGCGTCTACGTGACCGTTGAGTGATGATGTTGATGCCAAACAAATGTTAGGCGTTGATCTAACTAACTACATGCACAATTAAACGTTTAAGAAAATGTGAAAATTACTTTAAAAATCAAATATTTAAATTTAATTTTTTTAAATTCAAAATTTCAAAATCCAACAATTCAAAATCTTGAATTTCAAGAATTTCAGATATAAAATTTTAAAAGCCCATAAACTTAATATTAAAAAATTGAATTTCTATTATTTTTAAATATAAAAAATGAATTCCCAAATTACATTTTTAAATATTTTTAGTTGTTTAAAATTTTAAAAATGAACTTTAGTTTTAAAAAATTTCAAAATGGTTTTCAAAATTTTAGAATTCATTTAAATAAATATCTAGTATGTCAAATTCGTAAAATTGAATTGTAGAAATTTTAAATTGAATTTTGAAAAAAATAAGTTGAACCGTTTGAATTTCTATGATTTGGAGAGTGAAAATTTTGAAGTTGGAAAAATTTAAAATTCAAATATTTTAGTTTCCAAAAAATAAATTATAAAATTTGAGCTTTTGAATTTTTTAAAAATGTTTCTTGTTTTTAGAAAAAGGATTCGGTGCATTCTAAAATCCATATATTTATATTTTGAAAAATTCGAAGTGAATTTCACATCATTCTTAACTTTATTGTATATGTGGCTAGTCATATCAGCGTCTAATGTTTATTTGGCATTTATGTCACCACTTAACGGCCACGTGGACATCACCTAATCATTTTACGGTAACCTAACGGTTTTAGAACAACCGTGCAAACGAAGACAAGTTTAGGAGGTCAAAAAAGTAAAGTTGAAGTTTAAGAGACTAAGTGAGATTTGTTACAGGTTCATGGTAATAATAATTCTCTCTATCGATAATTTAAATAGGCTCTGCTTAACACATTTTGAGATGAACAGGCCGTCAATCTCACACACAAAAACATGTGTGTTAACCCAACTCAGCTGGAAAAATGCATACATAATACAAACGACAGTACCGAAAAGGGAATCCTGTTTTTAACTTACGAGCAGAAGATTAGACTTATTGCTCTTGCTGAACACAATTTAATGTCCCTGTTATTAACATCTCCTCTTCAATAAGCTTCAGACACCAAACGGTCGCACGTAAAAGGAACCTATATACATTTAAAAGTACTCAAAAAACAAGTAGAATTTTTCTTGGCAGGATAGTACCTCGGATTTCAGATGAACAAACTCAACACTACGAACCTCAGGCCAAGGTTGCCAAATACTCTGTTGAAGTGAAACACTGCACAAATTGCACTTGCGGCAGTCACACATTAAACGAGTCTACTATGGTCTTCAGAACCTTCTCAGACGTTGGACACTGTTTGTCATTGGCGCTCGCGACGAATAGCACCACTGTGCTCCCCTTGGCAGTTGCCTTGGCCAGATTGTGAGAGCCGGTCAGGGCTAATGGAGTCTCCAACACATAGCTATAGTACTGCATTGCAAGAATTCGTGCACACGCATCAGCTTTCAGCAGCATGATCAGTAACAAACAACTACCTTGAGAGAAAGAGGAAGAAAAAAGCTGTGCAATGCAAGTTCAATTACAGTTTGGTCACCGATCTTCTCCACAGGGGTGTTGATGAGCTCGTCGGAGTTGAAGGTGTTGCCGGTGACGAAAGGGCCCAGGGAGGTGATCAGCCTCTCGGGGCTGCCAATGTCCTCGATCGTGGCGTTCGGCTTGTTCGTCAGGCGGATCAGTGGCGACGCCACCACCTGCACTTTGCCCTGCTTCTCGTCCTTGAACTTCACCTCCACCCATGGCTCCGCGCACTTGGGCTGGCAATAGTTGCCGGACAGTTTGTTGGCCACTCGCGTTTGCTTCCAGGTGGGCGGCAGGACGAACTTGTAAGGTTCCACATTGCCTAGAATTGGTGAAGATAAACTCAATCGATGAACTGAGAGGACACACCTCCAATGCCACAACCAAATAAAGCCATGTACCATGCGAAATCATACTGCCGTTAGTTGTTCTAAATGCAAGGTAAGCAAAAAAGAAACAATGCATGGACATAAGAGGCTTAGAGCGCAGGAAGAAGCCAAGAACCGAATCATCACCAGCTCGGAGAGCAGGGGTGTCCTTGGGGGTGGCTCGGAAGACGACGAAGCCCGGATTGGACGGCGCCGGCGGCAGGTACGTGCCGACCTCGACCTCACGGGCCCCGGCGGGCCGCGGCGCCTTCAAGAGCAGCGTGCTCAGTGCCGTCCCCAGCACCAGCTCCCTCCTGTGGCTAGCCACCACGAGAGGCGCCGGCCGCGCGGCGGCGGCGTCGAATGCGACGGCGCTGTCCGTGGTCGACGGCGACGGCGACACGGCGTGGGGAGCAGAGCGGCGCGCGCAGCAGGAGGCCCGTAGCCGGAGGGAAGACGAGAGCGGGGCGAAGATGGAAGAAGCAGCCATGAGGGCGCGCGTCAGGTTCGCGCGGGAGAGACGCCGGGACGGCCACTCTTATCCAGACGGGCGCGATATTTCGCTTCAGAGTTCAGATAATCAGAATTGCTGTGAACGTACGCGCGGCTCTTGTCTGGATAAGATAAAGGAGCCGGGTGCGGTGGAGAGTCTGGAGACTAGCCGGCAAGCATGGCGCCCGCAGCCCTGGCAGCTCCCATCGCCTCCATCTCCCCACACTCCAGCGGGAGGGCGGCGCTCGCCGGCAGCCCCCACCGCTCCGGCAGGACGACTTGCCTCGCCGCCGGCCATTCCGGTACTTTTGCTACGGCTCTATGCAAGCTCTATGTTCTTTCCTTGCGCCGATTAGTTGATCAGCACAATCTCCTTCTATATGCTGCTGCTCTCCTAAGGCAAGATTGTACTGCGACCGAACGAGCTGCTCAGATCAGTGAGACCGAGGCGGCGTTTCGCGCTCGGGAGCAGCTCGGATGACTCGAAACCCACCACGGAGAAGGTAAAACCGAACCGACCCTCCAACGCCACCGCGGCCATGAGTACTAAGCAGCCGCCGGCGTTCGCATGTGCAGACGCCTTTCGGGTACACGAGGAAAGACGTGCTGCTGATCGGCGTCGCCGTGACCCTCGTCGGCGTCGCCCTCAAGTACGGGCTGGAGGTGAGGATCGAGCTGCTCCAAACCTCTTCTCCACTTGCAGCTGCTGCTCGGCTCCTGGGCACATATCAGATATCACTCACAAGCCACGGCCTCGCGTTGGCCGCGACCCCTTGCAGCTCGCCGGCGTCGACCCCTTGCAAGCCGGCAACGTCGTCCAGCTGGTGATCGTGCTCGGGATGACGGTGGGGTGGATCTCGACGTACATGTTCCGGGTGGCCAACAAGGACATGACCTACGCCAAGCAGCTCAGGGACTACGAGAAGCAAGTCATGGAGGTGACTCTTTGAAACTCTGCACATTGCTGCTTGCAGCTTCCGACATGTTTCGACTGTTTTGAGCCTACACAGTCACAGAGAGGCTGTTACATTGTAAACTGACCTTTGATTTCGTTCCAGAAACGACTGGAGAGCTTGTCGGAGGTTGAACTGCAGGTTCTTCTCGAGCAAGTGGAGGAAGAGAAGCAACGACTGGAGCCAGTGGGGGATCAGGGTGTCACCTTCAATAGAAAAACGGAGGAACGACAGTAGCACCAACAAGATCCCCAATTTCTGAGATTAACCCCTCTGCGCTGTTAGGATAGCCTGAAATAATGCTGCCTTTTATGGCTGGTTCCCTTTGTAATGGTACCGATTTAAAATGAATTACAAAATTTGTTTCGTACAAATTAAACACCGTATGACATATTTATAGAAGTTACAATATGTTTTCAGGTCAAAATGCACACCGTGCATTTACAGTAGCAACTGCAGGGGATCCCAATTGTTCAAAAACATGGTTTCGAGTGGTTAAAAAAGATTAAATTTTTGTAACCGAGCCTAGACGCCCCCACACTACCTACCGTCGTGTGGGTCCCACAGTACTCTTCTTCCGCGGGAACGGTTAGAACCGTCGGAGCGATGATCTGAAAACTTAGTTTTTGGCGGTTAAAAATGATTAAGGCCCAGTTCTTCTCAGCTTAACTACTTAACAGCTTAACGACTTATCTACGCTTTGAAAACACATATGGTTTGAGTTTTTTTAGTCCGTTCTTTAAAAAGCAAGTCAAACGAAATGTATCCGAATCTCGAGACTACCTCGAGAAGCTCTCAAAATTCAGTCATTTCAGCCGTTCAGATCACCTCAAAAGAACAGGGCCTAAATTTTGTAACCGGACCTAGGCCTTGTTCTTTTTAGCATTGAGTATAGTTGAGTTTTACTGTAGCAAAAAATAAAAGTCCTAAAAAGGTGGTATAATAATTATAAAACAAAAATTGAAAAATATTTTACAATCTTGAGAAAAACTACTAAAAATCTCAAAAAAATCATTACAAATTACTGCTGTTGGTGATTGATAAGTGGCCCGTCCCAAGAAGGGCCTTGGGCCGATGCCGTACCGGCCCATCGCATGCGCAGAAGGTCCAAAAGGCCGCCCTTGACCGTACTGAAGGAAACGTCTAGCCCGCCGGGGTCTTTTCCGGGCTTGACCAAGTCAACTGCGCCTCCCTGGGTCCCGACCAGGGGCGTGGCGCGGCTCCCAGGCTATCCTTAGCTCGGGAGAGGGTCCCGCGGTAGCCCGCCTATCCCCGGGCGAGTGGCGACAACTGTCGTGTCTAGGGATGGCAATGGGGCCCCATTCCCCGATCCCCGGCGGGGAATTCCTCCATTAGGGGACTGGGATGGGGGAAAATCACTCCCCGCGGGGATGTAAATGGTACATAACGTCTCTCCGTCAGGGATGGCGGGGCCGGGTCCGTTCCACCCCTCCCCGTCCCGTTCCCCGTTCGGAGCCCCGACTTGTGTATGACAGGTGGTCCTCCCCCCAACCAAGGCCCATTGCGCAGCTGCTCGGCCCAAATATCCCAGCCGCCGCCCGCCAGCTCCCACTCGGCCACTCCCCACACCGCAGTCTCACCCTCCCTCCTCCCGTTTCATTAACCCTAGCCGCCGCCCTCCCGTGACTCACGCCTCCTCCTCCTTCTTCAACCCTAGCCTCTAGATCCGGATCCCCTAGCGTGCGGCACGCTGGCATGACGAGCACGACGAGTAGTGGCTGTAATGCTGTATGGAGCTGCTTCCCTGAGGTGCTGACCCCTAGTTCTCTGCATCCTCGTCGAGCGGTTGCAGCACAGATCCACGGTGGCTACACCGAAGGACGACCGTGGTGGCTGCATTGGAGATTTGGAGGACGGGCAGGGCTAGACGGTTGCAGCTGCTGTACACCTGCACGGAAAGGTAAAGCTATTCTACACCTGCACGCAAATGAGAATCATGCATGGACGATATAGCGTTTTTCAATTGTAGGTTTGGTTTTCAATCTCCCATGCTAGTTTGGTTTTAAATCGTACTGGAATTTTAGATATTTTCTATAAATGGACAATAAATACCTTGCATCTGCGGCACCATTGAAAATGGACAATAAAAGTTTTGGTCGGATATTTGCCGGGTAAAAATACCCATCGGGTCCCCACATACCCGACGGGGAACGGGGATGGGCAGATTTGGTCCCCGAGACCGGGGACGGGGACGGGGGGCGGGGGGAATTCGGGGGGTCGGGGACGGGGTACCACTCCCCGCCGGGGATCAGCCCCGTTGCCATCCCTAGTCGTGTTTTAGCACACTTTCCCCAGCGTTGACCAGGAGGAACTGTATCTCCCCGGGAACCCGCGGCCGGGGGAGAAGTGTGCGGGCAGCCTGGCTTGTCGTTGGTTTCCTTTGGCAGGCGGCGACAGTTGTTACGCTACGCGACGCCCCCAACGGGCGGCGCGGGGCTGCCTCAGTCCAGTCAATTGCTATTTTGGGGATAAAGGGAAAGTGCTTTCTCCCTAAAGAAGGTTTTCTCCCCGTATCGGCATGTTAAGACAAACACGTGTCCTGTACTAACCTAAACAGCTTCTCCCTGCAGGCTCCGGACCAGACAGAGCCCTGGAATGAGACAAAAACGTCGCTACTAAAGCAAAGACCAGCGCGGGACCCGCCGGATCAGCTCCGGGCGACCTGGGCGACCCGACGCGCCTATAAAAGGAAAGGCCCCAGACCAGTTCAGGCCAAGCGATTCAAGTGTTAACAAGCCACCCAAGCAACACGCGTCCGAAGCTTCCTTAGCCATAGCAGTAGTCCTTAGCCATCCTTGTAAGCTCGGGATCGGTGCCTTCAAGCCCGGTCTCGGCACCCTTGTACTGTTTTCCACCATATAATCAACAAGGATGGAGTAGAGCTATTACCCGGCAGTGGGGGCTCGAACCAGGGTAAATCGCTTGTGTCTTCACGGTTCGTATTGTCTTCTCTCTTTTCCCCCTCTTCCCTACCGTACGAAGGATCTCCACCCGGATCGCCAAATCGCAACAGGCCTTACCCGGGAATACCGCGTGGCCTGAGCCCCCGTAGGCTCGGCTGTCGCCCCGGACTGCTGAGAAGGGTGGTCATTGGGCCTCATACAAACTACAAATTCGTCTGCCGGTCCTTGGACCCGCTGCTCTTCAGGAGCGCGATTCCCAGACACCGACAGCTGGCGCCCACCGTGGGGCCCATGAGCAGCCCTCAGCACTCCGTTCCCTCAGCATGCCTGAGATTCCGAGCAACGACGAGGCCCTGGACCTCGAGTTCAATGAGTGTGATGATCTGGACGACTTGGTCCCATCGTATGATGGCTGGCGGGAGGAATACCTCGCCGAAGCCGGGACCGACGAGATGGAGGTTGACACCTCTCTCGCCCCTGGGGCAGATCTTCGCCCCGAGGAGTCGCTCCCTGAGCTGGACCCCTCCGTCACCCACGTTAGCGAGACTCCCATGGAGTTCGAGCTGCTTGGTGACTACGCTGCTTCCGCCGGCGACATTGGGACGTTTCCCCCGGCCTCGCGCACGTCCCGCTGCGTCTTGGCAGCCGCAGCCAACGATGGCGCCGAGAACGAGGAGGCCCAGGAGCAGCTGCTCCACCGCGCTGCAGCCCGGGCTTTCTTCAACGATGCCGTCCGTCGCGTTATGGATGGGATCTGCCCGGAGGACCGTTGCCAGCGCTCCCCGCGGGGCCGCAAACCGGTCGACTCCCTCGTTGAGACGATGATGAACCCGCTCCTGCGCAGCCAGCAGAAGGCGCGCGCCATCACCACGGTCGTCCGCGACCTGGAGAAAGACCCCCGTGGCTTCACCATGGTGGACCTGTGTCCACCCATCGCCGAGGGCGTCGGTGCTATCACCTGCGGCATCGCCCAGCATGAGGAGCAAACCGGCAGCGGCCGCCCGGACATCTGGCACGGGAACCAGTCTGACCACAGCGGCACTCAAAACCGCTCCGACCGCGATGGTACTCAGAACCGTCCCCGCCGCAACCGTAGCCGCTCGCGCCAGACCCAGAAGGCCTCCTCCGCCGGAAGTCCGTCACGTACCCCAGGCGGAGTGTTTTCCCGCCTAGGCCCGCGCCGAGACGCTTCTCCCCCGAAGGCCGCGCCGGGTTGCCCCGCCTTCTCCCACGCTCTCCGTGAAGTGCCATGGCCGCCGAGGTTCAAGCCCGGGCCAATCGAGAAGTTCGACGGGAGCAAGAATCCCGAGGAGTTCCTCTCCATCTACACCACCGTCGTCCGGGCCATGGGGGGAGACGAGGCCGTCATGGTCAACTACTTCCCCACAGTGCTCGAGGGCATGGCCCGAACCTGACTGTTCAACCAACGGCCTCGTTCCATCCGCAGTTGGGCTCAGCTGCAGGATGCCCTCCGCACGAGCTTCCAGGGGTGTTACGCTCGCTCTGGGCGCCCCCAGGACCTCAAACTAGTGGTGCAGCGAGACGACGAGAGTCTTCAGGATTTCGTGTGCCGGTTCGTCAGAGCCCGCAACACAATTCCCTGCATCTCCGACGAAGCCATCATCGAGGCCTTCAAGGACGGCGTGAGGGACCGGCGCTACACCGAGGACCTCGAGCTTCACCCGGTCAACACCGCGAGTGAGCTCTTCCGCACCGCGGCCCTCTACGTCAATGCCTCCGAGGCGGTTGAGCGCAAGAGGGGCCGCGCCAAGAAGAAAGCCAAGGTCGTCGACGGCCCGGGCAAGACCGAGGCGGACAAGAAGAAGAAGAAGCGGCCAGAGTAGCCCGCCAAGTTCATCGCCGCTGTCGAGCCCGACCAGCCCGAGTGCCCGCCACCACAGCGCCCTCCGCCGTTTGGCCGGACTTGGAAGTGGGTAAGCAGTTGCGGCTTTCGGGCGTTGGGTTCAGCAATGTCGCAGGAGGAGTCTACAACGATGAATAAATGGGCTGCTTCAACTTGTGGGCTGAATTCATTTTACCCGGCCGAGATTCAGGCGAGAAGTGGCCCCGTGGTCCAGAATACGCGAGCAGGCTTGAATGGGCCGAGATTCACTTAGGCCGAAGGGCAGGCCCAAACAGCTCATCTAACAGCGTCCCTCTCCCACCAGCCACCGTCCACTCCGGACTCTGGGAGGATCTCGGCGATGGCTATCGGCGGCGGTATCCGGCTATCCGCCCTCGGAAGGCAGCCCTGATGGGCGCCTCGGCCTCCCCAGTTCTCCTGGAGCAGCTTTGTCTTGTCCTCCTCCACATCCTCCGCCTCTTCCTCCCTCGCGTCGCTCTAACCTAAGGCCTAGGCGTCGTGCACCTTCACGTCGGCCTCCTCGTTCGCCGGTGAGACATCCGCTCCTCGTGACCTCATTACTTGTTTTTGTGTTTTCTTGTATTGCCGTGCTAGTTGCGTTGGTCTTGAGAGCGAATTCATTTTATACGGCCGACATTCAGGCGAGAAGTGGCTTCGTGGTCCAGAATAAACGAGCAGGCTAGAATGGGCCGAGATTCACGTAGGCCGAAGGGCAGGCCCAAACAGCTCATCCAACAGCGTCCCTCTCCCACCAGCCACCCTCCACTCCGGGAGGATCTCGGCGGTGGCTATCGGCGGCGGTATCCGGCTATCCACCCTCGGAAGGCAGCCCCGATGGGCGCCTCGGCCTCCCCAGTTCTCCCGGGGCAGCTTTGTCTTGTCCTCCTCCACGTCCTCCGCCTCTTCCTCCCTCGTGTCGCTCTAACCTAAGGCCTAGGCGTCGTTCACCTTCACGTCGGCCTCCTCGTTCGCCGGTGAGAGATCCGCTCCTCGTGACCTCATTACTTGTTTTTGTGTTTTCTTGTATTGCCGTGCTAGTTGCGTTGGGCTTGAGAGCTAGGTCGGAAGTAACCAACGGAGGGGAAGTGCGGTTTGAACCTCGGAGCCGTGTACTGATTTTGCGCAATGGGATTATGAGTATTGAATCATGGAAGTGTTTTAATCTTCTGGGGTCATGTGCTCTACAAGATCTAGTGATTCAAAAAAGTAAAAAGATATCCAAGATAGAGGGTCACTAATTAGCTTGTTGCGTTAAATAGGAAATAGAAGAACATATAAACAAATCACATGTGTGCCTTGATGTTCGTTTAGTGCATGGAAGGAAGATATACCCAGAATAGGTGTCTAAAAATTCTGAACTTCCGCAACAATTCTCTGATAAAACAACGTATTTGCATTTTGACAAGCGCCTGCATGGTGCCAAATCATGCAGTCGCTTGTTGTTCCAGTAGGTTTCAACTGATTTTCCACTTTTTGGTTAACTGGAAAAAATGTATAGTGAAAATTCCACTAAAATTCTACTGTTTTTCCATATTTTCATTTACTGGAAAAAAAGTTTTGTGATAATGGAATTTTTTGTGCGATGTCTGATATATTATAGATTTATTTTGTTTTTTTGTTTATTATAGATTTCTTGCGCCTTGCCCGCCATGGTGGCGTGGACGGCGTCGACGGCACGTCGGTGGTCGTGTCTACAGTGCTGCTAACGGCGGCGCACTGCTCGCCGGCGTGCTGCTTTTGCGCTGGTCGACGGCTTGCTGCTCGCCGGTGTGCTGCTCGGCGCTCGCGGCAGACGCCTGTTGTTGACGCCTGCATGCTGCGGCAGACGTGCTGCTAGCTAGCCGGAGTCATGCCCGACGACGGCAGCAGCATCCATTGCTCGTTGCACAGGCCGGCTGCAGCATCCAGAAGCGCGGCCGCGCGCCTGCAACAAACTCCCGACTTCTGGGGTCCTGTGCTCTACAATATCTAGTGATTCAAAAAAGTAAAAGATATCCAAGATAGAGGGTCACTAATTAGCTTGTTGCGTTAAATAGGAAACAGAAGAACATATGAACAAATCACGTGTGCCTTGATGTTCGTTTAGTGCGTGGAAGGAAGATATACCCATATTAGGTGTCTAAAAATTCTGAACTTCCCCAACAATTCTCTGATAAAACAAACGGAATTCATCACTGCTGGACCAGTTGGTTTATGTGCATGATTTAATGACTAAATCTGAAATGTCTTATCTAGAATCAAATCCCGTATTTGTAGCTTTGATTGGATTCTTATAATTCGGATCTGCTACTTTGGTATCAATCTATTAGGATAGTTTTACATAGTTATGGTTCATTTAGATGATGAGTCTGCAAGTGAAAGCCCGCAAATTTGTTTTGAGTTGTTCCTGATAAAGTTAGCATGTCCCTGTAGACCTGTAGACCCAGTTTTTATTTCAGTGTCCTAATGTGAAACCTATGAAGTCCATGTTTCAGTGATCAGTTTGAATGGATACAAAAACTAGGAAAGCAAAACGAGCCTGGTGTCCCACGTGTTTGCGTGAGTAGATTTATCTCAATCCTTAAATTTGACATAAATTTTTATTCTATTTTTTATTTCAAATTTATACAATTTTTATTTTTTGTTGTAGCTGATACAAACTTTTTCTGAACTTTTATTTCTATTATTTTGTATTCTGGTTTATTTTGTAGTTCATATAAAATCTTTCTTTTAATCTAATCTATTATATTCTAGGCCCACAACTATCAGAGGTGTAGATATTTCTTTTTCTTTCCGAGTAGTGTGGGAATTTCTAAGATTTATAGGATTAACTGGTGGCTCCGTTTGACCCTATGTTAATTATATAATAGATGGAAGGTTTCATTTTTGACATTTTGTTCTTCGTGCTTGTGATTTCTAGTAGGTTGGATGGCTTGTAGTTTGTAGTATATGTATCTAAATTGCCAGGCTTGAATCATATAGGCATTGCGAAATCTCACAAAACAGTCCCATAGAACCGGAGTTCTTGTTTTCTTAACTAGTGGCTGCACATGGCTGAGTCATTAACTTACGAAATATATCATCTAACACAACTTACTCATAAAAACTAAATTCAAAAAAACATAACTGCCACTTTTAATCGAAACAAAGTTATCTACCACCTAAAGGAATCACAGGTACTCCAAAACCAGCACAACGATGTTTAATAATTAAGCAAAGATTATTTTCCATGTAGAACCAAATAAATCTAAGGGAACAAAAATATAGTCAAAGACTGGTAGATAATCGATTTATGAGTATGCTGTTCTATTTAGCAAACTCTTGATTTTCTTTGTGAAACCTCTTTTTGGTTCCAATCTACAAATGACGGGAAAATTGACTTAATAATACATATTTAATTATAAATTTAAAAAGTATGCCACTTCTTTTAGATATTGTGGAAATGAGCTCCTTTCCGCCACGCCACAGGACGGAAGGCGGCTTCCGCCATGCCGCACGGCACAAGCGCGGCTTCCGCCACCGCGCACGGCACAAGCGATCGGGTTTCGCAGACGTGCATTAGGTACATGTCCTGTCGGATTAAAAAATTGGGTCGCATGCAGATTTAAAAAATTGTGCCGCATGCAGTGCTGGCTGGCACGCACGCACTTTAACGCGCGAGCAGAGGAAGGCGCAGCGGGCGAGGCGAGGCGCGGCGCGGCGCGGCGGGAGCACGCGGTGGCGGCGACGTGGCGAAACCCGATCGCTTGTGCCGTGCGGGGTGGCGGAAGCCGCGCTTGTGCCGTGCGGCATGGCGGAAGCCGCCTTCCGTCCTATGGCGTGGCGGAAAGGAGCTCATTTCCACAATATCTAAAAGAAGTGGCATACTTTTTAAATTTATAATTAAATATGTATTATTAAGTCAATTTTCCCGTCATTTGTAGATTGGAACCAAAAAGAGGTTTCACAAAGAAAATCAAGAGTTTGCTAAATAGAACAGCATACTCATAAATCGATTATCTACCAGTCTTTGACTATATTTTTGTTCCCTTAGATTTATTTGGTTCTACATGGAAAATAATCTTTGCTTAATTATTAAACATCGTTGTGCTGGTTTTGGAGTACCTGTGATTCCTTTAGGTGGTAGATAACTTTGTTTCGATTAAAAGTGGCAGTTATGTTTTTTTGAATTTAGTTTTTATGAGTAAGTTGTGTTAGATGATATATTTCGTAAGTTAATGACTCAGCCATGTGCAGCCACTAGTTAAGAAAACAAGAACTCCGGTTCTATGGGACTGTTTTGTGAGATTTCGCAATGCCTATATGATTCAAGCCTGGCAATTTAGATACATATACTACAAACTACAAGCCATCCAACCTACTAGAAATCACAAGCACGAAGAACAAAATGTCAAAAATGAAACCTTCCATCTATTATATAATTAACATAGGGTC
Source organism: Raddia distichophylla (assembly GCA_005191435.1). Taxonomy (NCBI): domain Eukaryota; kingdom Viridiplantae; phylum Streptophyta; class Magnoliopsida; order Poales; family Poaceae; genus Raddia; species Raddia distichophylla. Next base: position 1,952,248 of record SPJY01014460.1, read on the forward strand.
AAACGGAGCCACCAGTTAATCCTATAAATCTTAGAAATTCCCACACTACTCGGTTATGACTTTTGAATCATGGAAGTGTTCTAATATGCTGGGGTCATGTGCTCTACAAGATCTAGTGATTCAAAAAAGTAAAAGATATCCAAGATAGAGGGTCACTAATTAGCTTGTTGCGTTAAGTAGGAAATAGAAGAACATATGAACAAATCACATGTGTGCCTTGATGTTCGTGTAGTGCGTGGAAGGAAGATATACCCAGGTTAGGTGTCTAAAAATTCTGAACTTCCCCAACAATTCTCTGATAAAACAAACGTAATTCATCACTGCTGGACCAGTTGGTTTATGTGCATGATTTAATGATTAAATCTGAAATGTCTTATCTAGAGTCAAATTCCGTACTTGTAGCTTTGATAGGATTCTTATAATTTGGATATGCTACTTTGGTATCAATCTATTAGGAATAGGTTTACATAGTTAGAGCATGAGCAGCAGGCGCGCTATCAGTGTGCGCCTGCATCAACGCGCTCATGCAGGCTCGCGCGGCAAAAATTTTCAAATTCTGCAGCTCATTGGCAGGCAGGCACGGCCGCGCGGGATGGCTTAGCGCTAATGCTAGGCTGCGATGCAAGCCCTGCTGGGCATGCTCTTACGGTTCATTTAGATGATGAGTCTGCAACTGAAAGCCAGCAAATTTGTTTTGAGTTGTTCCTGATAAAGTTAGCATGTCCCTGTAGACCTGTAGACCCAGTTATTAATTCAGTGTCCTAATGTGAAACCTATGAAGTCCATGTTTCAGTGATCAGTTTGAATGGATACAAAACTAGGAAAGCAAAACGAGCTTGGTGTCCCACATGTTTGCGCGAGTAGATTTATCTCAATCCTTAAATTTGACATAAATTTTTATTCCATTTTTTATTTCAAATTTATACAATTTTTATTTTTTGTTGTAGCTGATACAAACTTTTTCTGAACTTTTATTTCTATTATTTTTTATTCTGGTTTTTTTTTGTAGTTCATATATAATCTTTCTTTTAATCTAATCTATTATATTCTAGGCCCACAACTATCAGAGGTGTAGATATTTCTTTTTCTTTCCGATTAGTGTGGGAATTTTTAAGATTTATAGGATTAACAGGTGGCTCCATTTGACCCTATGTTAATTATATAATAGACAGAAGGTTTCATTTTTGACATTTTGTTCTTCGTGCTTGTGATTTCTAGTAGGTTGGATGGCTTGTAGTTTGTAGTATATGTATCTAAATTGCCAGGCTTGAATCATATAGGCATTGCAAAATCTCACAAAACTGTCCCATAGAACTGGAGTTCTTGTTTTCTTAACTAGTGGCTGCACATGGCTGAGTCATTAACTTATGAAATATATCATCTAACACAACTTGCTCATAAAAACTAAATTCAAACATAACTGCCACTTTTAATCAAAACAAAGTTATCTACCACCTAAAGGAATCACAGGTACTCCAAAACCAGCACAACAATGTTTAATAATTAAACAAAGATTATTTTCCATGTAGAACCAAATAAATCTAAGGGAACAAAAATATAGTCAAAAGACCGGTAGATAATCGATTTATGAGTATGCTGTTCTATTTAGCAAACTCTTGATTTTCTTTGTGAAACCTCTTTTTTGGTTCCAATCTACAAATGACATCATTATTTTGATATTTTAACATTATGTATGTTAGGTTCTTTTTTGGGATTTGAGTTCAGCTGCAGCAGAGTAAGATCAGAAGTATTTTGTGGTCATCTGCAGATTATGGCCAAAAAAGGTGCCCACTGCTTGACCATTAGGTCAAGATCTGGGAAATCGCTTGTCCATGTACTCCCACTATATCACAAAATGTTGATGTTTTAAACATCGACACGGTCAAAATACAACTTTAACCACTCATTACCAATGTAATTTATTATAAAAATCACATCAAGTATAATATCATGGAAGTGTTATTTGAGATGAATATATATGTATAATTTCCATGTACTCAATCCAAATAGTTTAAAAGGTTTTCGTAGATAAGTTATAAAATTTTAACTTATAACAAGTTTAAAACATAATGTTTTTGTGATATACAGGGAGTACATGGTTTCCACAGACGGATGCATGATACTGATGAAAGAATGGTCCAAAAGTGTAGACGTCCCGAAGGTAGGGAAGTTCTCTGCACTTTTATTGTGATTGCACTGCAGTTTGAGGCGCTCAATACTTAAGTCCTGCTGTAAGTTTCATCTTTTGCATGCCATGTTCCCAGACTTGCTCGTTTGTAAGAGTTGCTGCTCAGTATGTTATTTTGCTGCTCAGTATTGTTTTGGTTCATAACTTGTGTCTCAATAACATTCTCACCCCAATGCAATTTATCATTTTTGTTGTGGCAATCTTTAATACTATGTTATTTTGTTATAAAACACATTTTCTTGAATACCGCATCATGAATATGGACCCCCAAGAACTTATGTCTGGTAGGACAAAATCGTTATTATACATCTTCATGGTTTTGAGGAATACTTGAACAAATGATTGAATATATTGGTCATCTTTGTCATGTCCTTATTCTTTGCTGGGACAGTCCTTCCTGCCAATCTCCTATTCTCGTCATCACCCTTCTTTTGCAACAAATTTTGATCTCAGATGGAACCAAAGATCTAGAACTAAAATAGGATAGCTAGGCCTAGCAAATTGGATCCTCCCTCTTCATCACCTGCATCGGCAAGCCGCCTTCCATCCGCAAGGTCACCGAGAACACAAGCCCTGGCCGCTGCTCGCCGCCGACGAATCGGAAGCTGAACCTCTCACCCCAATAACTTATGTCTGGTAGGACAAAATCGTTATTATACATCTTCAGGGTTTTGAGGAATACTTGAACAAATTATTGAATATATTGGTCATCTTTGTCATGTCCTTATTCTTTGCTGGGACGGTCCTTCCTGCCAATCTCCTATTCTCGTCATCACTCTTCTTTTGCAACAAATCTTGATCTCAGATGGAATCGAAGATCTAGAACTAAAATAGGATAGCTCGGCCTAGCAAATTGGATCCTCCCTCTTCATCACCTGCATCGGCAAGCCGCCTTCCATCCGCAAGGTCACCGAGAACACAAGCCCTGGCCGCTGCTCGTCGCCGACGTATCGGAAGCTGAACCTCTCGAACACGCACGCGACGATGGACTTCATCTGTATGTAGGCCATCTCCTTGCCCAGGCACATCCTTGGCCCGGCGTGGAAGACAGGGTACTTGAACCGTTGAACGGGCTCTCCGGCTGGAACGTGCCGTCGCCGTCGAGCCACCGCTCCGGCCGGTACTCCGCACAGTCCTCGCCCCAGAGCTCCTCCAGCCGTGCCATGGCGTACGTGCTGTAGGTGGCCTGCCACGCTCTCCCGACGAACGTGCCGTCGGGCAAGCGGTCGTCGTGCTGGCAGCAGCGCGAGTCCATGGCCACCGGCGGGTACAGCCGCATCGACTCCGTGATGGCCGCGTGCAGGTACTGCATCTCCCGGAGCTCGTCGAAGCTGAACGCCGCCGCGGCGCCGCTCGACGCGGCGCGCACCGCGCGGATCTCGCGCACGATCGCGTCCTGCACGTCGGGGCGGCCGGACGCGAGCCAGAAGAACCACGTCAGCGCCGACGACGTCGAGTCCCGGCCGGCGAGGAGGAAGTTGGTGACCACATCGCGGAGGCTCTCGTCGCTGTGCTCGCCGGCGGCGGCGAAGCGCGAGAGGAAGTCGTCCCTGCGAGCCGCCGCGCCCCTCTCCCGGCGCTCGCGGACGATCCCGCTGGCGTAGGCGTGGATCGTGGCGAGTGCCTCGCGCATCCGCCGCTCCGGCTCCACATTGAGCAGCCGCCGCACGCGCCACGCCCACCTCACCGGCGACATGAACCGCCCCATGACGATGCTCTGCGCGTCGTTGAAGGCGCGGAGGAACCCCGCCCGGCCGCTCGCCGGGGCGGCCATGGCCTCCTCGGCGAGGCACGCCGGGTCGTCGCCGAAGGCGATGCAGCAGACGTTGTCGAAGGCGAAGCGCTCCAGCACGTCCTGCACGTCCAGCGTCCGGCCGTCGCGCTCCGCCCGCGCGAGCAGCGGCAGCAGCCGGTCGACGAGCTCGAACCGGACGGTGTCCACCACGAAGCTCCGCAGCGAGCGCTTGCTGAACTCGTAGCTGGCGGCCTTGCGCTGCCACAGCCACTGGTCGCCGTCGGAGTTGAAGATGCCGCGGCCGAGGAAGTCCTCGATGACGGACACCACGAACTCCCCCTTGGGGTAGTTCTGGAAGTTGGTCCTGGCGATGTACTCGACATTGGCCGGGTTGGCGGTGATAGCGCCGACCATGAGGCCGAAGTTGAAGGACATGGTGTGCGTGGGGCAGCGCGCGAGGACGCCGGCCGACCACTCGATGAGGCGGTGCTGGTTCTTGACGAAATGCGGGAGCGTGCCGACGACGGGGTAAGCCTTGAGGCCGTCGCCGCGAGGCTCCTTCCTGCTGCCCCGGCGCACGCAACGGAAGCAGAGGAGAGGTAGGAGCAAGAGGGCGAGCACGGTGAAGGATGAGGTCAGCAAGAACTCCATGGCGAGTTGGCGACCGCGATCCCAGGACCCAGGCTTGCAAGTCCAAACCGTGGAGTGATTTGGGTGAGGGAGATTGCGCAGCTTGGAAAGCTGGCATGGAAAGGGAAATATTCTCATATCCGATCCATCTGAGCTGGAGGCTGGAGCAGCAGCTCGGCTTCTGTAAGCACTGGTAGTTTTTTATTCTGTTTTTTAACATGCTATATTCGTTCCTCTTTTTTTGGTTCAACGGTCTAATAATATGCGATGAATGTTCAGGCCATACATAAACTTGATTTAATGGCCTAAGAACATGTCTACCTGAATCCTCGAAACACTGCCTCCACGTGCTATCCAACAGAGTTTCTATGTCGGTTTCTAAATTTAGAGATTATCTCTCTTTGTCTCTATATTTAGACATTCCCTATACAATCTATATCTTTTTAGGATAAAGACTCTACTGTAGAGATGAAAATATTGAGAACGTAGTGATTGATCGAAGAGATATATAGAGAAGGAAATATAGAGACCTTGTTGGTGATGCTCTTCTCTTAAATTCTTACCTATGTGAAATACTCCTTTCTGTTACACTAGCACGATGATCTCATGTCTACTGAAATGAATCCGTTTTATGCACAACCTTTAAGTCCAAATGAGCGTAGCGCTACGCGCTATATATAGCCTAGCTAATTCCATGTGTACCTTTGGAGCATTCAATTAATTTAGAGACTCTCTCTCTCTTTGTCTCTATACTTAGACATTCTCTATACAATCTCTATGTCATTTTTAGGATAAAGACTCTAAGGTAGAGGATGAAAATATTGAGAACGATTAGTGATTGAGATAAGACATATATAGAGAAGGAAATATAGAGATCCTACCGGTGATGCTCTAATGATCTCTTAAACTCTTACCTATGTGAGATACACCTTTCTGTTACAGTAGCAGGATGATCTCATGTCTACTCAAATGAACCCGTTTCATGCACAACTTTTAAGTACAAATTTTAAGTTCAAATGAGCGTAGCGCTATGCGCTATATATAGCCTAGCTAATTCCATGTGTACCTTTGGAGCGTTCAATTAGTTTGTTGTCACAATCTTTAAGCTCAAATTTGTCTCTCTACAATAAAGTATGTGTTGCCGAGAGTATAAGCATAAAGGTGGATTGAATTTCAATCCAATGAAAACCTTCATTTAATATTAGTTTATAAAGCAAATATTACTTTTTTCATGATAAGAAAATATTTTGTCATCGAACAAATATGCATGAAATTGGCTCGCGTGCTATGGTTGATGGTCTCTTTTTTTCTAGAATGACATAGAAATTTATAGTATCTTCGAGGGAATATGGTGGCTCTGTTTGATTTGTACATGTTTCTTTCTTTGGTCTCTCATTATATGTGTATGTGTTGATAGCTGCTCCTCAATTATGGTAAAGCAGTCTCTCTCTTCTCGTGATTGCACGTATAAACCTCGGTGTAGTGCTTGCACATCTCTTTCCATGGTGACTCCCCGTTGCGCCCTTATGAGTTGATGGTCGTTCCTTGATCTAGGTGAGCAATGTCTCATCCCGTGGAATTCCCATTGGAGAAAATCGGCCAAGCGTGTTCTAGCTATTTCTCCTACTCATGACATGTCGATCCTAGTGATTGTATATCAATAAATAGTACAAACGTGAACATGCCCCCCTCCACCTCGCCACGTGGCATTTTTTTTGCCCCGTGGTGGCCACATCGCCAAAAAATCGTGACCCACCTTCTTGCTTGCCTACCAGGCCCTGCCTCCTCACACCACCTGCTCTCACCGATCGACCTTGGCTGCTTCGCCCCGGAGCATTGGCCTCGCTCTCCGCCTCCTCCTCCAGCCTGCGCGCTCCACCTCCTCCTGCTCCGGGCTGCGCCCGCGCGCTTCGCCGCCTCCTCCTCCGGGCTGCGCCCGCGCGCTCCGCCTCCTCTCTAGCCCGCGCCTGCCCCCGCTGCCGTCCGCCTTCTTCCACCGCGGCGTCTCCTTCAGGCCGCGCCGTCTACCTCCTCTAGCACACTCCCCCGCGGCCGTTGAGAGCCATCCCCCTGTCTCCGCACTGCCTATCCCGGTGGATCCAGCGGTGGCCGCCTCTCCGGTGGCCACATCCGGCGTGGGCAGCACCTTCCCCTCCGGGATGGTGCAGCGCCTTCCTCGCCGGGATGGTGCAGTGCCTTCTCCGCCGGGATTAACATTTGTTAGTTTAAATACAGTTAAGTGTCGTTTTATTTGTTACAAAACGGTTTAGGACAACCAAACACATGCCTTCCTAGGTTTATTTCTCTGCATCTCAATGTGCTTGCTCTTTTTGGATGTACAGATTAATCATTTTTGGAGGCTATCCATGTCTATTTCTCTATAGGTTTAGTACATGTTTAGTTTTTGTGTACAAACTGCCTTTTCATAGGCTGCGAATTACCAAAAAAGGAATGATTCACTGTGTACATTACAGTCATTTTTCAGTTTTTATTTACTGGCAAGAATGATTACCGCCTGCTCAGTTGGCACCATTTAGGGAATCAGGTTAGCTAACATGTCCTGATTTTGTGTTAGGTTTTGATTATGACGCTGGCAGGATTCTTACATAAATTTTGTACAGATGCAGCCTATCGGCACGCTTCCAGTGGTGTGGTTGTCTGTCATGTGAGCAATTGCAGGATCATGTGATTGCAGGATCATGTGAGAACTAACGCTTACAGAAATGCTATCACGCATTATCAAGATCTAATTTCAGGCAAGGTAAGAGGCATCTAGCAGTATATATTTTTTTTGGACTACATGGTACATGGTATTCTTTTATATTGTGCATCATGATGTTTAGAATTTTTAAAATGTCTAGATTTAATTGCTGTTACCTTTGATTACAAAATACTGAATGTTGCAGATTTATAGACATCTTTTGCTTTCTAAGATGTCATATGTGCTTTCCCATAGTTAATTCCAATCGGGGCAACTAATTGGTGATATTGTATCTGATAGGCTGAGTGGTGATTATTATCTCCATTTTGATTGTCCCCATAGTTGGACTCTTCTCCTGGCCCTTCTCCTAGGGCTCCTCCACGTCGATTTGGTTAGTCCATTCTATCGTTGTCTCCTTGCTTGATCCTGGTCTGTTGTTTTCATGTAAGCACCCGTGTTTGGCCGTTTCTTTGTTCTTCTATGACTCCTCAGCAACTGTTTCGGTTGATTGGTTGGGATGGCGTCGTCAGCAGCTATTCGCACTAGGAGACGTTTGCTCTTACTAGAATCGTGCCGTACGAAGCGGTCGTTGTTGCTTGCTGACGCTGGTCCGTTCTTCTGTATGCTCTTCTCTTATTCATTTCGTGTTGTATGCTTCATTATGTATGTTATTGTTTCATCTTTACTATTGCTGTTTGTGCTGGACTGGTAGCTAATGCATCTGTATGGGGTCAGCAGTGTGCTTCTAATCGCCTTCTCTTAGTTATCTAAAAAATGATAAGTTTCCCTTGAGTTATATTTTTTATTTTTTTCAAAACCACATATCATTCAGTGATCAATTATTCAAACGATAGCATGATCGACGCATTTGACTGAATTGAACTTTTCTAAAAAGAGGATTTTCCATATTATTTTTTATCTTTAAAAAATCTGATCCTATTTTATATTGTATAACAGTAGAATATGTGTTATCAACTAGTGTAGTTATCACCATGGATTAGAGGCCCTACTTAGTAGTTCTTATTTTAAGAGACCATCAAAGTGACATTTGTTCATATTTATATTTTACTGTTTTCTATTGTTTATGGCTGCATGCATGGAGAATGTATAGACACTGCAACTATAACCGAAGTAAAGGGAAAGAGGTATGTATTGTTGGTTACTTCGAATAGTTGCGGAATCGCTGTGGAATAGGATTGCTCAACCGCTGTGGAATAATGTACTAAATTTGATTTTCTGCACTTGATAGTGAAGCAAAATTTTCACATGCGTGATCATTTTCACATGTGTGATCTTATCTAATGGAGTTATGTACAGGTCCAACAATCCTCAAATTTCTTAAGTGCTAATTGCATGCTTCGCTATCTGAAGATGAAGGAATTATTACAAATTGAAATTGATATATCCTTTTAATTAGTTACTAATAATGCAGATAACTAATAAATGTGACCTATTTGTGGGTTGGTGTTTGTTTACTAAATGAAGTGCTTGCTTTTAAAAGGAAGCCTGCAGCCACAGGATGGTGTTCATATTTTTCACTTGGAAGATGCATATACTAAACTCATTGGCCTCAGGACATTGCCGACACGGGATGGTGTTCGGATTACCATGCTACATCTTTTAGAGACATTGGTTGTATCACATTGTATGTAATTGGTGTTGTTGTATTAGCTTAAAAGCCATTGGGCCTTAAACCTGCACACTAATATGCCATTGTTCCATGCATATGTAATTCGCAAGGCACTGTGCCATCATCTTCCATCCAGATATATAGGTTAATATTTCATATTTTTTCTTTGACAGACCAACTGTTGCAATTAGTAAATACTTATTTCTACTTTTTAAAGAATATAAAGGAAACTTTATTTGGTCTCCTAGCATACATAAGACAGGTTCTTTGTGTGTGTTGTAGTTTGAAACTAGATTGTCATATCACCTTTTATTCTCTATTGGAAGTGATGTATCGTGCTTTTATTTAATAATGTGACCACCTTTTGCTTTAATCATCAATAAAAAAATCTTAATACCAATTGGTCTTAAGTATTAGTTTGATGATTATTACAAGTACAGATGATTCTTATTACTGACGTGCCATAGCCCTTTGGTTGGATTAGTGTAAACTCGCATCGGCGGGCCATAGGTCCGCTTTTCCCCTAGTTAGGTTTAATTCGTGGATATTTTAATGTAGCGTAAATCTTAATGGATCTGCTCACTAGTAGTCGCCTGGGCGTCAGTTCACTCGCCCAGGCGACTGCTTCCGGCGCGGGAAATTTGAGCGGAGATGGCACCGAGAGGGGGAGAGAGGGGAGAGCACCTACGACCGTCGCATCTTCCTCCTCGCCGGTGACCGCCGCCGCTGTAGCCACCACGGGTTTCAGGTTAGGGTTAGGGTTCGGGGTTGGGGTAGGGATTTCCGTGCCGCCGGGCTTAGATGGATGGCCGAGGGAGGCGGTGGCCTGGCGGTTGGTTGGGATGGAGTGAGGGCGGCGGCGGAGGTCGCGGCGGCACTGCCAGACCTGTGGGAGGGGGGTGAAGGCGGTTGGGGTGGCAGTGGCGGACGTGTGGTCTTGGCTCGAGAATGGAGTGCAACTGTGCAAGCGATCTTGGTTTGGTTTATACATAGTTGCCGATGCGTCGAGTCAGAGCTCAGAAGTTGCAAGTTTCTCATGGCTGTTTAATCAAATGGAGGATTTGGATTTGGTAGATGAGATGTTTGATGTCAAGAATCAAGAACTCAGAAGCGCATCTGGAAATATTATGCCTTTCTTTTCTTTCCTCAATATTTGAGAGTACACTTCTTGCTGATCAAGCATACATCATGTTGTGCAAGGTGTTTTGCCAAGGCTGTCAAGTGAATCATCATGTTGACTTTTGTATCACACTGATGACTCATGAGCAACCCAATAAGTAGCTGGGCCGGGCCGGCTAACGTTAGGCCCAGGTGTGATTTCCTAGTCTCAACATGGACGGATTCAGCCTAGGCCAATTCTGGGGACAGATTTAAGTAGCAATACATTAGTCCAATTCGAACGATCCCATATTACAGGTCCGAAGCCCAGTCTAGGACGAAACTTGGAAACAGGCTGTCTGAGAGAAAAAAAATTATGTATTTATTTTTATTCTATTATGCAAAACTGTATGCCGATTTCGATTTTAGACACAAATAGGCATCGGTCGTTCGTTGAAATAATGACAAGGTAGCAGTCGGATTTTGAAGAGACGACCGATCTGTAGAACTCGAGCATGGAGGAGGCAGTTGTCGTTGGCTTCCTATCGAGCTTTGGAAGGTCGACAGAAGCCTGCCGCACCTTCAACGCTCGACATCAGCCTGTTGTTCGTTTAAAGCACGACAGACCAGTCGTGACTCCAAAGCTTTTTTGCATATTTGTGTATATGGGCTAGTATAGATATAAGGTATTCTAAGATATATTATTACCTAATATAGATATAAGGTATTCTAATATAAGGTATTGTAATATAAGATATATTATTACCTATAAGGTATTTAATATAATATAAGATATTCTAATATAATATATTACCTAATATAAGATATAAGGTATTCTAATATAAGGTATATTATTACCTAATATAGATATAAGGTATTCTAAGATATAAGGTAATAATATAGATATACTATTACCTAAGGGTAATAATATAGATATAAGGTATTATTACCTAAGTGTATTATATGACTTGCTATGGGGAATAATATAGATATAGAAGTTATTCTCCTTGCAAGGTAGAGAAATAAGCTATCTCCGGTGTACTTTAAAGTCATGGAAAAGATGAAAATAATTTTAAGTAATACTATATTTTTTGTTTAAGTTTTGAAGTCTCTTGGCATGAAACTATTTTTTTCAATTTTTTCCAGATTTTTAACCGGCTAGCTCCGCGGAAGATTGGACATATGTAATAGAATATAAGATGAGATATTTAATTGAATGCACAAGTTATTCCAAAAGTATTGATTACTTCGCGTTACATATTGGAAGAGGCATGAAGTGTCAGGTCATGTTGTACATGAGGGGAGTTTGATAAATCTGCTCCAGCAGGACCAAGCATAATCTCGTCAACCCCATAATATATCTAAAAATATATTGTCTCTGCCATCTCACCTGCATTGACCACAGGACACATATTTCTCTCAGTTCAACGAATAACCAGCTAATACATTTACAAATATTTCCACCATTTTTTAAACCATTCCATAAATTATTTTATGTTAACTTAAAATTTCCTTCTACTACAACAAATCGACAAAACAATTGTTCCAACGAAACCCTAAATAGCCAAATATTGAATCTACAATCGTCACTCCTATTGATTCCAAAACAATGCTAATCCATATGGCTATCATTATGCCTAACCTAGTTTTGCACGGACGGTGTTCAAACATGCGCTCCGTTCAAATATTTTTTTTCCACATTCAGCACTTACAAACATATATGACTAGCCTATCAAGTTTTTAACATTTCATTCATTCAAAGTTTAACAAAATTTCATATAGAATCAAATTTAGCCGGTCAAAAATTCACAAAACCTTACCAATATACTCTTCAATCAATATATATCACTAAAACTAACTAATCCCTACTAATTTTATCAACAATTAGGAAGAGAAATTACCTTCAAATCTCCTGTGGAGTCGCCTCCCGTCGCCTCTCTCGGTCCTGGGTGAGTGAGAGTAAGAGAGAGAGTGAAAGTGAGTTGGCCCATGCAGGGGTGTGCAATAATGGAGACCGGTCGATCTCTGAAAGCGCGATAGGCCTGTCGTTCCCTCAAAGCGCGACAGCTTCCTTTCCTCCTCGCGGCCCGCCCGAGAAGGGAATCAGATTCTCCCTCTCTCCGGTCGCGTGTTGGATCCACGACAGGGTGAAATCGTAGTTTCAAATTTCAAATCGACGGAGCGCGGCGGCAGGTTGCTTGCAGGTGGGCCCTGTCATGCCACCAAATGTCGATCGGTTGCGATCGCTCAACCGTGGCTCGACCGGCACCTATTTTTATCTAAAATCGAAATCGGCATACAATTTGGAATAAAAGAATAAAAAAATACATTAAAAAAATTTTCCTGTCTGAGACGGTGATATAGTGGTAGCCCGTTCATAGCTTTTTAATACACATTTTGGGGTTGTTCTCCGCACATATGGTGGCAGCCCGTTTCTCCACAGTACACACCTACTATCTGATTATCTGCTGAAATATTTAGATAAATTTCAAGAGCTTGAATATACGAAGTTGTTCCTCTTAGTTCTAATATTTTTAAAATATTTAATTAGTTGCTTCAAGATTTTTTAAAGCTAGAACAATAAGTTGAAGAATTTAGTTTTTCGAATGTCCTATCTCGCCAACATACGAAGATAATCAGATACGCCACACCTCGAAAACAACCCCTTAAGGGCAAGCTGATATGATGGCAGTCTAGTACTACATTTCAGGATTGTTCATAGGTTTAACGATCCACCCAACCCACTTCACCTAACCCAGCCCAACCCAATACAAACTCATACAAGGATTTGATTAGGTTAGCAAACCCACCTGTTTTGAGCAAAAATGCTAGCACAACAAATAAAATGCTAGGAAAAAGTGCCAATGTGGGATCTGAGATAAATTGGTCACTAGGTACAAAATTGGGATGAGCCTGATGCCCGAACTTTCGAAAGCGTACCATTTTCATTATTTAATCGGTTAAAACTAGGTCAGGGGTGGTTCTACGTGATGTGGCAACTTTTTCTCATTTTCTCAGTTATGTGAAAAGGTGGAAAACTCGCTACACTTTATAGGAAATGAACTATTTGGGTGACTGGACACCAACATGGTCGTTTTTGCCTATGTGGACGTCGAGCTGACCGCCACATCGACGCTGACATTGGATGGCCCGACATGTTAGTGCCTCCCTCCCTCCCTCTCTTGTGAACCCCACATGTAAGTGTGTTCCCTCTCTCTTCTCTCATCTCTCAATCTTCCTATCCCCTCACCTCTCTAGTCAGAGCACTAGCCCCACTCCCTATGCCATCCTCCTCTCGCTAGGGAGCTCCAAGGTGGCGGCGGCGTACTTCTCTCATGGAGGCGGGAAGCTCTAGGTAGGTGGCTTCACCTCCTTCTCCGGTCCTAACAGTGGGGAGCTCCAAGACAGCGGTTGGCTTTGAATCTTCCCTTGACAGCGATGACTTCACCTACGCTACTGGTAGCAAGGAGCTCCAAGACGGTGGCAATGGCTTCTCCCCCAATAGCGGGGAGCTCTAGGTAGGCGGCTTTACCTCCTTCTCCGGTGCCAACGGTGGGGGCTCCAAGACGACAGATACTTTACCTACTCCCTCGCTAGCAACGACTTCTCATTCTACTCTAGCAGCGGGGAGCTCTAGGGAGGCGGCTTCACCTCGTCCCCCATCTCTCTCTCTCTCTCTCTCTCTCTCTCTCTCTCTCTCTATATGTTCTTTTCAAATTGTTGTTGGTTTGCTTGTTGCTTATTTAGATTATCACTTATCAGAGCTGCATATATGTTATAGTCAATGTTCAATGTGTTAAAAAATTCCTCCGATTAATTACCGTTCAGGTTTTTCTTTGCTTTATTTCTTTTATACTGATATGTTAAAATAATTGATTCCCAGGGTTAAATAGTTACTTTCTACAAGTTGGTCATCCTGGTTGTTGTGAAGGCGCAGAATGATATTTCTTATTACCTGAAAGTAATAGTTACGTGAGAGTATAGTATATTATTGGATGACCTATATTTTGAGATTTTATGAACATGTCATTGTGTTATCATGCACCGGCCAATATTCTGAGACTTGATGAACATGTAATTGTGCTATCATGCACCTGTGTAATTCTATATGGTCTTCTTAAAATCCAGATGGTTTGCCCTCTAGGCCATGCTTGGCTTAATTAGTGATTTGGTGTGCATGCTCAGAGATTGCTCTTTTGTGAGTTGTGTTTGGCTGCAAAAATTGGAGATGTCTGTCAGAAATGTGTGCGCTGAAATGTCATTTCTTCCTTCAAATCTCTATCTTTTTTATTTTTCATTCCTTCCCATATCAAATGTTTTTGATCTTCTCCATGGGCATCCATGGATTCTAAAATGGAACCTTTGGTATCAAATCCAATGAAAATATATCTAATAGAAATATCATCATTAAGAAATTGATAATCAACGTATCAGAAGACAAATAGAAACACAAGTAGGAAAACCACGCGCCAGAGGCGCGATATATATATATATATATATAGGAAGCGTTCTTTCTACCCCTGGGAGTATCTACTCCCACCTTTAAAAAACCACCGTAGGTATGTCCGCATACTCTTTTATCAGTTTGGGTATGTTCATATACTTATTTTAAGATATACTAAATATCACCATACGAAAAAATTGCAAAAGAGCCCCTATTTTTTAACATATATTGATATACCTTTATATTAGTACATATAAATGAGTATGTCCACATACTGCATGTATAATCCAATACTCAAGGTACATACCACCCTAGATGGTCTAGTATGATCACATACTCCATGTACATACCTTCCGTTCGACCAGATACGTCCAAAATCTTAAGATACATAGGTGGGAGTAGCTACTCTTAGGAGTATAGAGTATTTTTCCTATATATATATATATTAAGTGGATAGATAGATTAATCCCCGATTAATTTCTGTAATCCACCATCATTACCGATTAGTTCAGGTTAATCCATAGATTAATCATGTATAAACATTAATACTCAGCTTGCAATCTATTAGTGAGTTCTTCTTGAACCTTGCCCAAAACATAGAAACAGGCCTATCTTTTTCTCGACAACAAGAAACCACAGGCAGAACAAGAATGTCCCCAGTCTGAAAGAAAAAAAAAATAGTATGCCGCAGAGCAGGGGACAAAATGCCACAAGCAGACTGCCAGAATCGATGTTGCACCGGCTGAGCCTGCAATTAATGAGATAATGTTGGCATGTGGCTTTAATCTTAGGCGGGAAAAATTCCAGAGTCTCAGTAATTCAACTTGTCATCAGTAGAATAGAGCTGCACGAGTGCATGGCGCATCACGGGCGGTCGGCACCTTTCAAATTAATCAGCTTCATGTCCTTCTCTCTGCTCCTTTTTCTTTTAAGCGCGATTAGACAGGCGAGGGGCATTTGATCGAGCTGTGGATCGAATGCCACTCAAGCGCGTGAGACGAGAAAGAGCTCGTGAGTTCCCAGCTCCGCCGCGTGCCAATCCGGCCACGGCGGCCACCGCCGCCCGTGCTCCGCCGCTCCGGCCCGCGCGCCTCCCCCCTGCCATGGCACGTCCGGTCATCCCGGTCATCCCGGCCTCGCGCTGGCAGCCCTCGCGCAGCCCCAACTCCTACGCGGCCGTGGTCGCCTCCACAGCTCTTTCTTCTTCCAGCGCGCCGTCGCGCCCTCCTCTGGCCGCCATTAACCACCCCCTTTCCCTATCGGTGAAACCCCCTGCCGCCGCCATTACTGCATCTGCGGAGGTAGCCCGCCTGGCATCCTCTGCGCCCCGCCTTCACTCCCTCCCCGCTCCACGCCCCATCTCCGATGCCGCGTGTTCTTCCCCGGAGTGGACGGTGGTCGGTTCGAGGAAGCGGCGGCGTGCCCTGCAACGCCCCCGTCCTTCCCTCGCCGCCTTCAATTCCGGCGCAGTCCATCCAAGCCACCTCCCCCGCGGCGACCTTAAAGGAAGATGTGCTCGTTGCCTCGCCTCAGACCACCGCGCCGCCTTTTGCCGCGACCCGATCCGCTGTTTCGCCTGCCTCCGCTCCGGCCACACCGCGGCACGCTGCCGCAGCCCTCGCCACCCCGCCCCCACCGCTCTTCCCCACCGTCATATCCATCCCACTCCCTTCCTCCCTGTCATGGTACAGCCCACCCGCTCCCCCCTCGCCGCGATGCGGCCGCCTTCAGTGCGCGTGTCCGTCCAGGTGGACTCCGCCATGATCGACGACGCCGCGCAGCTCCATCGCCGGTGCGTCATCGTCTCCATTGTCGGCGGGCTGCACCCTGACCCCGACTTCGTCGCCGCCGAGCTCAGCCGCTACACCGACGTGCCCTCTTTCGACATCAGCATCTCGCCGCTCGGCCCCTTGCGCTTCCTCTCCCGCTTCACGCTGCCGGAGCAGGCGCGGCTGGCGGCGCGGCGCTCCTTCCGTGCGCGCGGCCGGCATTTCCGCGTCGAGGCCTTCCCGCGCGACGTCCACGCCCGTGGCCAGCCCGCTGCAGTGCGCTTCCGCGTGCTTGTCCTCATTGAGGGCCTTCCCCTCCCTGCGTGGACTGCGGACGTGGTGGACCGCCTGCTCGCCGGTGCCGGCCGCGTCGACGTCGTCGAAGAAGCCACTCGTCTCCGCACCGACACCTCCGCGTTCCGGGCGTGGGTCTGGACCCGCGACCCGGCCGCCATCCCACTTGAAGCCGAGCTTGAGCTCGTCGAGCCGTCGCTCTACATGGAGCCCCGCCGCGCCGGCGACCGTGGGCCCGCGCGCGCCGCCGGGGCACCCCGTCCTCGCCCGCCCTCCGCCTCCGTCCACCCGCTTATCCTCCACGTCACCTACGTCCAGGACCTCTCTCCCGCTGGGGCGCGCGTCTCCGGTCTCGCGCCCGGTGTCCCCCACTTCTGGGCCTTCGGCTACCCAGATTCCGTGCCACCGCCGATCTACACCGACGTGCCTCCTGCTTGCCGAAGCCTTTTCGAGCCGCGCCGTCGTCGGGATGGCGACGATGCTGACGGCGACGACGAAGAGGGCTACCCGAGCGCCCGCGACGTCGCCTCCCGCCTGCGACACCGCCTGGGCAAGGCCCCTGCCCCCTCTGACCCCTCCGGGTCCTCCTCCGGCCTCGACGGGACGCGCCACCGCTCGCGCTCGCCGCCTAAGCACCTTGGCCGCGATGCCCATTCCCCCTCCAGAGCGCCTTGCCCGTGGCGGTCGTCCTCCTCCCGCTCAAGCTCACCTCCTCGCCGCTTCCGCTCGTCCCTTTCACCGCCTCACCGCGCCGCTTTCCCTCGCCGTCCCACCTCGCCCGCAGCGGCTCCCTCGCCGGCCTTCATTCCTCCGCTCTCGCCATCGTCCACGGGCGTCGTCGCTCTCGCCGCCGCCCCCGCGACGCCTGAGGCTGCTGGCGTGGCAGCCAGCGTGGCCAGCGCTGACCTGGTCGTCGCTGGCGCGGTCGCCGACGCGGGCGCGCTGCGCTGCTCGCTGCTTTCCCAGCGTGCCTGTTCAGTGGGGCCCTCCGCCCGCTCCACGCTGCTCCAACGGCCACGTTCAGTTGGGCCCACCGCCTCGGGGGAGGGCGATTCAAACGGGCTGGCCCCCGCTCCTCACGTGCGCCTCGCACCGCTCCCTGCGCCTGCTCCCGGTGGCGCTGGCGCCTTTGCGCCCCAAGCCCCCGCCCCCGTGGGCCGCCTTCTTGCTGGGCCGGCCCGCAGTTCCTCGCCGCGCCACTGCTCCCTCCCGTTGGCCTCACATTCGCCAACTGGGCTCCGTGCCCAGGCCAACTCCTCTGGGCCTCCAGCGCCCCTCCACTGCTCCCCCCCTCACTCCAGCGCCCCGGCCCAGCATGCCCCTCTATTGGACCCTCTTTGCCAGGCCCTAGCAGCCACTCACTTGTCAGCGGACCCCTCGTTGGATCCCATGCTCCTCGAGGCAGACCTACCACCCCTTACTCCAGCTGCCGCCTTCATCTCTAGAGCCACGCTCCCTACCCCCGCTCCACTGCTCGCCTCGCTGCCTTCCCGCAAACCCAGGCCGGCCGCACCTAAGCGCCGCAGTGCCAGGCTGGCCTCGGGGAGGCGCCCCCTCACCCCTGGGGGCACTTCCTCTGTTCCGGCGATCCGTAGGGCGCAGGGCGTTCTTGCCCGCAGGATGGGCATCACACCAGTCCCGATGGTGAGCGACCTCGTTGCCCAGCTCCAGGTCCTCTTCTCCTCAGGCGCGCTTGACGACAGCACCCTCGCCGCCGTCGCTGACCTCTGCGGCCTGTCTCAGCCGGCCCTCAACCTAGCTTCTGCTAGCCAGGACTTGGGTGAGGAGTGCGTGGCTACTGCCTAGTCACGTACCACTTCCCCCCCCCCACCCCAGTGTCTCGCCGCCTTGATGATTAGTCCACCTAGCTTCGTCTACCATCACCCACCTGCGTGTGGGCCTGTATCTGTGTCACCGCCTGCGTGCGGTTCTCATGTTCGGCTTGTTGCCGGGTCGTCACCGCCTGCGTGTGGTTTCCGTGTTTGCCTTGCTGCCGGGTCGCCACCTGCGTGTGGCCCTGCGTCCATCCCAGCGTGCTGGCCTGTATCTGTGTCACCGCCTGCGTGCGGTTCTCGTGTTCGGCTTGTTGCCGGGTCGTCACCGCCTGCGTGCGGCTCCCGTGTTCGTTTTGGGTCAGGGTCTCCACCTGCGCGTGGCCTTTGCCTTAATTTTTCCACCACTTGTCCGTTCTCACCGCCTACGCAAGGTTCGCTGTTTTGCGTCAGTCTCCCTTCAACTACCTTGTCCAGTGCTCCAGAAAGTGTTCCCCTATGAAGATTCTATGCTGGAATGCCCATGGTCTCAACTCCGCGGCTAAAAGGGACGTCGTTGCCACTTTGGTCCGGGACAACTCCCCCTCCATCCTCGCGATCCAAGAGTCCAAGCTCTCCGATCCTTGCCACCGAACTCTCATGGAGATCTGTGGGTACCGCCTGCGTAGCTACCTACAACTCCCGGCAATCGGCACTAGGGGAGGCATCCTTCTTTTCTGGGATGACTCCTTGCTCCAACTCTCTGACCCGCTCATCCTCCGCCATTCTATCTCCGCCCGGGTCACTCATGCTGACGGCACTGCCAGTTGGGCCATCTCCACCGTCTATGGCCCGACCGCCGACGCTGACAAAGAAGCCTTCTTGCTCGAGTTGGGGACGGTGGCGCACCACTACGCCTGCCCTTGGCTCGTCTTGGGTGATTTCAACCTAATCTACAAGGCCGCGGACAAAAACAACCTCAACCTGAACCGTCGTCTCATTACTCACTTCCGTACCGCCCTTGATGCTGCGCATCTCAAAGAAATCCACCTCTCAGGGAGGAGGTTCACCTGGAGCAACGAGCAGGCCAACCCAACCTTGGTCAGACTGGATAGGGCTTTCTGCAACACTGACTGGGAGCTTATCTTCCCCTCCTGCTCCCTGCTCCCGCTCTCCTCTTCCGCCTCCGACCACTCACCCCTCCTGCTTACCGCTGAGCGGGCGCCCCGGCCGCCCAGGCGCTTCCGCTTGGAATCCTTCTGGCTAAAGATGCCAGGCTTCTCTGAGGTCGTCCAGCAAGCCTGGAACCAACAAAACAGTGACGCTCCTTCACATCCACTCCTTCGCTTCAAATCCAAACTCTCCAAAATAGCCCTCGCCCTGCAGGCCTAGAGCCGTACCCACTTTGGAGACTCCAAATTGCAGCTTGCTATTGCCTCCGAAGTTATCCGTCTATTCGACGTGGCCATGGAGACACGTGCTCTATCCCCTCAAGAGCTCGCTCTCCGGCGCAACCTCAAGCTCCGTATCCTTGGTCTCAGTGCTATAATCAAGATGATGTGGAAGCAGCGGTCCCGTCTTAGCTGGCTCAAGTTGGGGGACGCAAACACCCGCTACTTCCACCTGAAAGCGAATGGAAGGAGACGCAAAAACCATATCCACTCTCTGCATGATTTATCTGGAACGCACACTGAATTCGAAGATAAGGCGAATGTCCTTTTCCGGCACTTCGATTCCATTTTCGGTACCGAAGGGAGCCGTAACTCCATTGGTCCTGGGAGAATTTTCAACTGGGAATTCCTTGGCCTTCACTCCCTCGACTTATCCACCCTCGAGGAACCTCTCAGCCTAGAGGAGCTTCACAATGTTGTGCTCTCGCTCCCCACCGACAAGGCTCCAGGCCCCGACGGTTTCACGTGGGATTTCTACAAGGCTTGTTGGAATATTATCTCGACCGACCTCCTTCAGGCACTGCAATGCCTCTTCAACTTGGATCCCTCCGGTTTCCGGTCTCTAAATTGTGCCCACATCGTCCTTATTCCCAAGAAGGACTCCCCGGCTTGTGCCTCTGACTACCGCCCCATCAGCCTTATCCACAGCCTGGGAAAACTCTTCACCAAAATTCTCTCAACCAGGCTTGCCCCCTTTATGGACGAGCTCATCTCACCCTGTCAAAGTGCTTTCATCAAGAAGCGCCACATTCAAGATAACTTTCTACTTGTCCAAGGGTGTGCCAAGTCTCTCCACCGCTCCGCCACCCCTGCGTTATTTTTCAAGCTTGACCTCGAGAAAGCTTTTGACTCGGTATCTTGGACCTATCTCCTCCAAAACCTGCGTGCCCGGGGGTTCGGCCACCGTTGGTGTGACTGGATCGCGCTTTCACTCTCCACCTCTTCCTCCAAAGTCTTGCTCAACGGCTGTCCCACTAGCACCATCCAACACTCAAAGGGCCTAAGACAAGGGGACTCCCTGTCCCCTCTCCTTTTCGACCTCGCCATCGAGCCCCTAGTTCCGCTTATCCGGCTAGCCTCCGAGGACGGCCCCTTTGATCCCATCCTTGCTCTGCGGGGCGAACCCATGATCTCCCTTTTTAACATATATTGATATACCTTTATATTAGTACATATAAATGAGTATGTCCACATACTGCATGTATAATCCAATACTCAAGGTACATACCACCCTAGATGGTCTAGTATGATCACATACTCCATGTACATACCTTCCGTTCGACCAGATACGTCCAAAATCTTAAGATACATAGGTGGGAGTAGCTACTCTTAGGAGTATAGAGTATTTTTCCTATATATATATATATTAAGTGGATAGATAGATTAATCCCCGATTAATTTCTAAACAGTAATCCACCATCATTACCGATTAGTTCAGGTTAATCCATAGATTAATCATGTATAAACATTAATACTCAGCTTGCAATCTATTAGTGATTTCTTCTTGAACCTTGCCCAAAACATAGAAACAGGCCTATCTTTTTCTCAACAACAAGAAACCACAGGCAGAACAAGAATGTCCCCAGTCTGAAAGAAAAAAAAAATAGTATGCCTCAAAGCAGGGGACAAAATGCCACAAGTAGACTGACAAGCAGACTGACAGAATCGATGTTGCACGGGCTGAGCCTGCAATTAATGAGATAATGTTGGCATGTGTCTTTAATCTTTGGCGGGAAAAAAGAGAGAGATTCCAGAGTCTCAGTAATTCAACTTGTCATCAGTAGAATAGAGCTGCATGAGTGCATGGCGCATCACGCCATCACGGGCGGTCGGCATCTTTCAAATTAATCAGCTTCATGTCATTCTCTCTGCTCTTTTTTTTTTAAGCGCGATTAGACAGGCGAGGGGCATTTGGGCCTTGTATATTTCAGCTTAGTGTAGTGTAGCGTTTCACTAAAATTTATCTTTTTTTATATAGCCTATTTGGTGGAATAATTTGTAATGATCTTTTTTGGATTTTTAGTATTCCTCTTAAAGATTCTAAAACTATTTTTTAATTATTTCTTTATAATATTTAAATATCTTTTTGGAGACTTTTAAATTTTACTGAAACGCTACGCTACGCTACGTTAAGCTGAAATGTACAAGACCTTGATCGAGCTGTGGATCCAATAATGGGGATGCGTGCTTACATAACCGCGCAATAGAGCCGAACTAAAGTGATATAGCTCGAGCATTTTTGAAATGTGTACGTTCGTCACTCTTAGTAAAGAGACGAGGATCATCGCAGAAAAGCCAGCCAAGTGCCTGATTAAGTTGCCATTCCATCCTTCTCCTCGCCTAATTAAAATTCCCAAGAGCTACTCACTCGCCACTACCGTTGTGCGTGCCTATCCATACTCCTCGATTGTACGTTGCTCTGACATATGAGAGAGGGGGAGAGATTCTTAATTGGGATCCCTGTAATCTCTAATACATTTATTTGCTTGCCCTTGCCCATGCTTGCTCAGTATAATTTGTACGCTCGATCTTTGAAGTTAAGCCAGAATTTTAACTAGGAAACAACATACTGCATGTATATAAAATTGCCAGCCTCAGACGATTTCGGAGCTCACTACGCAAGTTCAAGCCAAGCCAGGCTTCTTCTCCTCGTGGACCTGAAGAAGTAAGAAAAGGGTTTAGCTAGCTGATAGCTAGTACAACAAGCAAAAGGCAAAAGCTAATGGGAGCAAGATAGTTCGATATATGCATGCATGCCTGTATGTGCAGTGCATCTGAACATGCATGCACGTACCCCCATTTCATGGCTTCATGCATGGTTTGTTGGTCACCAACATCCCCGTGGTACGCATGTATAATACACAGGCCTAAGAACTGCAAGGAGAGTCATCACAGTCACAGCCTGCAGCTCCTGTCAATTTCCAGAAGAAACTGAATCGAAACCTTAGCTATTACTAATTGAAAACGCAAGCATTCTAGTACCATGTTCAGGAAAGGTACTAATTAGAGAACCAAACGGGAATGGAGTTTAGATTGGAGGCCAGCTCATTTACTCTAATTATCAACAGATTCAACATGCGACAGATCCTTAATTTCCCGATTATCTGTTCGTTACTACATCATACTCCTATCTTATTTCTTTGTCCACATCCATCTTCTGGAAGTGCAAAAGGCAAAGGGAGGATAGGCAAACAGCTAGCTACGTACCAGCAGAGATCTAGCAAGCTACGAGCTGATCAGCTGATGTGAGACTGAAACGTGTGCTCTTTCACCCTTGTGCCATATGCTGATGCGTGCAGCGTTAGCATTTTAGCACCTAGCCAGACAAGGCATCAAGCCCGACGAGTAAAGCATGGAGCCGTCATAGATCGCACTGAGGTTTCCCATGTTGATTCGGGTCTCGCGTTTTGGAGGGGGGAGGGCCGGGACGTAGCTGTCCGCAGCCGCTTGCCTCCCACCGCGTATTTTCTTGTGGCGAGCTAATGCATGAGAGACACTAGTGTAGTCCACGAATTCAGCACAAGAACGCCTGAGAAATGTAATGCTCCGGCCTCCTTTAGCTAGGTCGACAGCGACGCGCGCATCCCAGAGATGGCATCGATCGCATGCATGCAGCTAGCTTCGCTCGGAATCGATCCGCTGGCTAGCTATATGGCTTAAGGTACCAGCTAGCTGCTCCCCTTTTGCTGGATATATAGAACGAGTCTGCAGGCTGCAGCTGGCATTGCAACTCTGCATAGAACTGAGCTGAAACGTTTTCGTGGGAGCTGAAGTTGCTGATACGTACGCTAGGTGCATGTGTTTGGTTCTCCGTAAGCATATTATAAGTTGAACATGTACAGGATGATCTTGCATAGCATTGGACGTTCAGATAGGTTGCTACAAGCTTTAGTTTGTTAATTTGGCTCCTAGCTTGGATGATTCTTTTGCTCTGTGGTCTGACCAAATTAATTGAATGAGATGGCGCAACATATGGGAGAGAGATATTTCTCTAATTAGTTATATTTCACTATCCCGTACGAGATGATATATGTGGGTGTAAGCGTATCCATAACTTATACAATTTAATGTAGGTTCAACCTCTCACATAATCAAAACACACCCTTAAAGCGGCTTTGAAAGTTTTTTTAAAAGGTCGGTCCGTTTTGTTTGATTTTTTTAATAACTTTGAGAACATCAAAGTAAAGAGATGGGCTCAAGTAGCTAAATTGTTTGTCTTTTGGAAACGGTCTGGGCTTACAAGTTTTTGGCAATCAAAATTTTGACCGAGGAATTTTTTTGACAAAAGGGTAGAAAGTAAAGATTGGAAGCCTAATTATATCAATGTTAGCTTTGACGAAGTCATGTATTATCTATCTACTATCTATGTAAATCAGAGTTAAACGAAGCCACCACATTAATTCTAAAAATCCTAAAAATTTTCACGTTAATCGAAAATAGTAGAAATTCGCACGTTAATCATAGAAAAAACTACATCGTTGAATATACATATTATTATGTAAATCTAGCGGTCAATATTAACCTCTATAACAAACTACTGAAGCTAATCTATATATTAGAGATAAACTCTAAATCTAATATGATACATTATCTATATCTTAACACAAATCTAGCCGCGCAAGCACGCGGGTCACCTTGCTCGTTTTATTATATTTGACAGTGTGTATTTGTGTTTCTTGTGTAAAATTTTGATGATACAGAGAGTACGCTAGCATCTATAATAGATACAAAACGGAGTTCTCCCGTCCACCTCGCCACGTGGCACATCCCTGCCTCGCGAAGCACCCGTCGCCGCAGCCGTCCGATCGCGTGAGCCAGTAGATCCAGCCATCCGTTCATTTGTTTATCTATAAAACGATTTTTCTGGGCTTTTGTCGGTAGCGCGGGCGGCTTGGCCGGCTGGCTAGCTGAGCTAGCTCTCAGCCAGCCGCCCGCGGTTCGAATCCCGCTCCCGCCGCGTTTTACTTGATTTTTTTGCTGCTGTTTTGCCCTCCTGCGCTGGGCGCGCTGAGGCGGCTAGTGTAATACAAACATATATAACACAATCAACATGGGTGCTTTGGAAGGGGGATGAAGAAGGGGCGCTTGCCGGAAGCCCGGTGGTCAAGCTCGGGTTAGAAAAATAAGGCTAGGCTAGTCTGTTCATGAACATGTTTATCTCCGTGGTGTATGAGTGCATCAAGTGTTAGCATCAGGTCTCGAGCATTCACTTGACATAGTTTGCTAAACATGATTGTGCTGATTGCCAACCAATCACAACGGAAATGACATACAAAAACATGCATGTCGGCAAGTTTGCACAATTGCTTTACTCAACAAAAAAAAATGTTTGCACAATTGCATTTCTGATCGATCTTCACATCAGGGGTTAATTCTGCACATATAGGCTTACAGCACATCGTGGTTCTTGACGCATCAGAGAGAGAGAGACATCTGACCATCTGATGATTCCTCTGTCTTAATTAATTCCAACAGATATATATGGTCATAAATGACCAATTTTTGATGGTTTTCCATTTAATTTGCCTGTGACGCTTGGTGCTACAGCACTAGCCCGACCAAAGAAGCCTGACGTACAGAAGCTGATGGGCTGCCTTCACTGACAGATGGGCCCACCGCTCACGAAGCCGGCCACCTCGTGGAGCAGGCCGACGTCTGCGTGCGCATATGCGGACCCACCATGGATGGGGCCAGCCTTACTCGGAAAACAGAGCACTTGAGTTTCCCAATATGCCCCTGCTGCCCTGCCACGAGCATATAAATACGGCAGTGAACTCTGCATATTTCCTCAACTCAAGGCCTTCTCTTGCACCTTGAGTTCTCTCTAGCGAGCTCTAGCTGACACACTAGCTAGCTAAGCTACCAGTTTGCTAACCAGTAATCACCAGGCAGCTTAATCTCAGCTACCATCAGCAAGAACAGATTGCTATACTTAGGCACTTAGCTGCTTATCGATCGGTCGCCATGGGTTCCTGCGGTGATTTCTTCGAGAAGGTTTTCTCTCATCTATCGGTCAGGTTATCTCACCAGATCGTTGGACCTAACGTACAGAATTAAGCTGATGGGCTTCCTTCACTGACAGATGGGCCCACGGCTCACGACCTACGTCAGCGCGCGCATATGCGGATCCACCATGGATGGGGCCAGCCTTACTCTTAAAACAGAGCACTTGAGTTTCCCAATATGCCCCTGCCACGAGCATATAAATACGGCAGTGAACTCTGCATATTTCCTCAACTCAAGGCCTTCTCTTGCACCTTGAGTTCTCTCTAGCGAGCTCTAGCTGACACACTAGCTAGCTAAGCTACCAGTTTGCTAACCAGTAATCACCAGGCAGCTTAATCTCAGCTACCATCAGCAAGAACAGATTGCTATACTTAGGCACTTAGCTGCTTATCGATCGGTCGCCATGGGTTCCTGCGGTGATTTCTTCGAGAAGGCGAAGCCTTACATCGCCATGATCTCCCTGCAGTTCGGCTACGCCGGCATGAACGTCATCACCAAGGTCTCGCTGAACCACGGCATGAGCCACTACGTGCTCGTCGTCTACCGCCACGCCTTCGCCACCATCTCCATCGCGCCCTTCGCCCTGCTTCTCGAGAGGTAGCTTAGCTAAGAATATATCCGCGACATGCATGATCGACACAATCCACCAAGTAGCTAGTGCAGTACACAGTTAAGTTAACATGAAGCTGATTGATCATATCACTCACTCGGCTAAAACTTGCAGGAAGGTGAGGCCCAGGATGACGTGGTCGGCCTTCCTCCAAATCTTCGTGCTCGCACTGCTCGGGTTAGTTCACGCTTTTCTATTGTTGCGCTAATTAATTAATTTTTCCTGTCATTTTGTGTACCCAACTTAATTAAGGGTTTTGAAGAGTAAAAAAAGACATGAAGTGGATTCTCCAATACGAAAATTCTCTGTTCTTTTGTCAAGAAAAGCTGTCTGCAAAACGCTTTCAGTGCCGGCTTTTCAGATATAATAGCATGCAACTAACGCATGTTGTTAATTAATTTCAGGCCTGTAATCGATCAGAACTTCTACTACGCCGGGCTCAAGTTCACCGGCCCAACCTTCGCGTGCGCCATGAGCAACATCCTTCCCGCCATGACCTTCGTGATGGCCTTGATCTTCAGGTGCATATCTGCCTTCAATTACGATTTGATAGCATGTATCCCTAGTTGATGCGGAGATCAAAAACTTTCTTCTATTATCTAAAAATTATCTGCTTTGCAAAAACACTGAGATAATCGGACATGGTACATTCTTGGAGCTCACATTTGACGTTGCTTCATCGATCGTTTGTGTAGGATGGAGAAGGTAGACCTGAAGAAGGTGAGGTGCCAAGCGAAGGTGGCTGGTACGCTGGTGACGGTTGCCGGCGCGATGATGATGACACTGTACAAGGGCCCGCTAATGCAGATGGCGTGGACAAGCCACGCGCCGCCGCACGGCCACGGCGCGGAGGCGGCGCTGCCCGGCGCCGGCGCCGATCCCAGCGGCAGGGAGTGGTTCCTGGGCTCGCTCTTCGTCATCATCGCCACCCTCGCCTGGGCCTCCCTCTTCATACTGCAGGCGCACACCCTGAAGAAGTACTCCGCGCCGCTCTCCCTCACCACGCTCATCTGCTTCGTCGGCACCCTCCAGGCCATCGTCGTCACCTTCGTCATGGAGCACCGCCCCTCCGTCTGGACCATCGGCTTCGACATGAACCTCCTCGCCGCCGCCTACGCTGTGAGCTTCGATTCCCATTCATCCATTCTTACTTCTCAAGTATAGTTTCAACTTTCAACTGATGTGCCAAATGCTCAAAGATCTAGCTGACCATTGTATTGTATCGATCTTTGGTTGGTGTCTTCAGGGCATCGTGACGTCAAGCATCGCGTACTACGTGCAAGGCCTCGTGATCCAGAAGACGGGGCCGGTGTTCGCGTCGGCGTTCAGCCCCCTGATGATGATCATCGTGGCCGTGATGGGCTCCTTCATCCTCGCCGAGAGGATCTACCTCGGCGGCGTCCTCGGCGCTGTGCTCATCGTGATCGGGCTCTACTCCGTGCTCTGGGGCAAGCACAGAGAGACCCAAGAGGAGGAGGAGGCGGAGGCCATGGAGCTCCCCGTGGCGTGCAAGCTGGGATCAACTAACGGAGTTGCCGGCGACGCCGCCGCGTTCACCAAGGAGCTCGCCGCCGTCGCAGACGACGACGACGACGACGCGGAGTGCAAGAAAGCCAATGGAGCGAAGCCATGTTCCGATGGACACGGAGCCAGTGCAGTTTGATGCCGTAGCTAGCTAGCTAGATCAGAAGTGCTAACTGTCTTCTCATGTGCGTGTGCGCATGTACGTCTGAACTCTGAAGTCTCGAAAGTGTTGTGTTGCTACTGACGTTGCATGCATTAGGGCCGGGTGATTGGGAGGGCGCTGCAGGACGGGAGGAGTGGAATAATTTTGCTCGATATGCCCTTTTTTTTTTGGTCCCTTTTTGTGATTTGATCGACCTACTGGTACTATTTAGTATTACTACCTTGTACTATTTTTATTTTTCTTCTGTCATTGATCAGCGAGACTGTGAGACTTGGCAAGGGTTTGTGCCACGCTCCTCCATATGTAAAATCGAGAATTTGAGTGTTTTTCTCATCACAACTCATGAATTCTGAGATGATTAGATATATCTAATCCTGAATTTATTTACTGTCTCTTGCATGATGAAATGGGGCTTCTTATTAAGCCTGGGAACACTTTTAGTGTGCATGTCTAAAATCCGACCGTACGAGGCTTTATCTATTGTTCTTGTTTACGTGTATCTTCGAATGTATGGCTAGAATTAATTAATTAATTCTATTATCTAAAATGCGTCGAGTGGTTATATAAGTACACACTAGCATTCCACCCATCTGACGTACGTCGAACGTCCCTCTCAACAACTCTAGGCCACTATTGTTTCTGTACTTAATATATGAAAAATGCATGCATATATTGTGCAAAGGCAAGAGTACTGCGTCACCCAAAAAGCTAGGGCTCATGGACTTGGATTCAGACTCCACTAGCAAAGCACTACGGTTTACGGTGCACCTTGCTCCCTGCCTATTAGCGCCAGCGAAAACAAAACTACTCGATCCAGGGCCCTATCGCGTACGCGAAGGGTGAGCCATAACTTGGCGAGATCTTAGCGACAGATCGAATGGACAGACAAGAGAGCGTACGTTGTCCCGTGGGGGTCGCGTTCTAGGCTTCTAGCTAGTGCCATTCGGCTGTCAATCAACCAAGGAACGCAGATATGTGTGCTACAGTTTGTGACTTGTGCGCACAAAGGCTACTCCGGCCAGGAGATGAAACTTCAGTTTTCAGTTTTTTGGCCCGCGGGGGGAGGGGCCGAATTCCCCCCTGTAAACTCCTTTCTACTTTTGAATACATGACAGTCCTCCTGCCTTACTTTAAAAAAAAAACTATATATGTGTGCTATTCTTGTGTAACATTTGACCTTTAGAGTTCTTGGACTAATTAACTGTCATAGCGCACACAAGTATATATAGTACTGGTAGTATAAAAACTCAAAATCAATCCAAGCATCTAGATCAAGAAGGATGCATAGCTCGTATTCATTTTAGCGTATTGTAAAATTCTCTACCATAAACTTTAGCTAACCGATACTCCCTCTGTCCAAAAATATACGACGTGGTTTGACTAGGCACGGTCTTCAATAAAAACTCAAATCAATCCAAGCATCTAGATCAAGAAGGATGCATAGCTCGTATTCATTTTAGCGTATTGTAAAATTCTCTACCATAAACTTTAGCTAACCGATACTCCCTCTGTCCAAAAATATACGACGTGGTTTGACTAGGCACGGTCTTCAAAACTAAACTTTAATGTTTAATTTCTCTTATTGTATATCGGATCCAATAACAAAATTATGACCATTGGAAAATACTTTTAAATACTAATTCAATGATGTTATTTATGCATCAGAAAATCTAATTATTGTTGAATAAATTTTTGGTCAAACATTAAGAAGAGAAGTTTGAATCTTGAAATGTATGTGCACCTTATATTTTTGGACGGAGTGAATATCTTTTAAAAAATTGATAGAGAAGACAAAGAGTATTCACGCAGCTACAGGACTACGCGCGTGTATGTTAAGATGTGGTTAGTAGGCCAGGAATTATTTTACTCTGAGTGTGATTTTTTTTTGTTGCCCATCGATAAAACTGATATAGCTGATAATCGGTCATTTTTAAATAAAATTTTAACTTCTCCAAAAACATTTAAAAGTTTTTTATTTCTTTTCAAGAAACAACCAAATATGAATAAAAAAAGAAACAACCAAATATAATCATCTTTGGCCAAAATTCATCCAAAATCGTTTTTTCCAATATGAAATTTTATCGGTGGAACCTAGCTATAAAACTGGTGATTAAAAAATCCCTGATCTTTCTTGGAATAAAATAAAATTGAAATGATTCCCTGACCCCCCCGCCCAAAAAAAAAAAAACTGAGGTAGACTGGAATTGGTCCCTGGATTCTCTTCTGGTAATTGCCCTGTCATATCTTCCATATTGCTTGAAATGAAAATGTTAGCCTAGATAAGGATCGAATTTGTCTTCTGTGCGAATTTATCTTCTGTAGGATCGTTAGTACATGAGTTATTTTTCGCATAACAAAATAAAAGTCGAAGCAGGAAAAAGTTCTGAATTGACGCTAATACGAGTAAGAGACAATTTGTCACAAATCAGTCTGGCCAGACGCCAGTCGATTCAGTTTGTCGGAGGCTACCTTGCAGATCAACAGGTGATCAGTGGCATCTGGTTATATAATTTATCTCATATATATATATACTGATGTAGTGCTGTTTGCCACTTGGTCGAGTACGTCCAAAGATGTCTATGCTTGCGTTTAAGTTTTCACTGCTAGCTCGTACGTTCTTTCCCAGTAACACTTGCAGTATTATTTTCACATAAGCAAAGCCTGCGCTTCTTCCATTTCTCAACAGCAAGGCCGCCTAGCTATCAACTTTACCTTTATAAGCACTAATCTGCTTTACGTAATCTCATTAATCTCTGAGTGGAGGTGTCATTAGCTGAATCACCTGCTTGGAAACCACTCAGATCAGAATTCTAATCATAATTTAAACCCGACATGTAGTATATGGTATTTGGTGTCGTGCGCCAACGTTTCTCCACATAACACTGCCCAATAGAGAAGGAACTGAGGTGTCTTAGGTGTCGTTTTGTTGGCCGCACGAGCCAAACCTCAACCCCTTTTTGATGCTCAAATCACATTCGATATGCTTTTACACGGACCAAGATCCCCTGCAATTTCAGCTGAAATATTCGCAAGTTCAAAGGTCTGCGCGTAATACCGCACATTCATTTTTTAGATCCAATTAACGGCTCAAGATATGTTTTCAGATAATGGAAGTATACATTTCGAGCTTTATAGTCTGCACCAACCAGAGATGCGCATAACAAAACATATTCTGGGCCTGATTAGGATATGTGTGCCGCGTAGCTACAATAGTGAATCCAGCCACAATAACAGTTTGATCTTAGCCATCGGCTTTGCATGTAGCAGTACTACGTATATATTGAATTGAAGTGAATTACACTTGTAGACGCAGAGGGAGCAGGCCAATCTAGAGCTTGAGCTAGTCAATTCCTGCGCAGGGAGCCAAGCAGGGCGCAGGCGTCGCTCTCGGGGGAGGAAATATATAGCCAAGGCCATTATACTATACGGGGCTTCTTTATCATGCCATGCAGCACAAGAGGGCACAGCTGGTTGGTGTTGCTGCCGAAACCTCCACATCCACGATTGCAAGTGGTTTGCTTAGGGTTTCCCCTACTCGGATAGCACTGGCCGAACGGAGGCTTAATTCAGCGACCAAACGAAAGGACTCCTTTTGAGCTTCTTTTCCATAGAATAAGCTCGTGTTGTGTGGAAATTAGATACGACTGCAAATGCAACAACGGAAGATCTTGAAAACGCTAGTAAATTAGCATTGCCAGATTCTCTTGCTCGGTTTTGCTTGCCAACTAAGGAGATGTTCAAAGAGAGCCTGATCTTAGAAAGTGAAACGAAATGTAGCATGCATATGCAACAATCGGCTTAGGGCTTAGGGCTTGATTGGATGCCCCAATTCTGGTTAGGATCCTAGGTCAATCCTAGGAAAAAAAAACTCATGTGGCAAACTTTTCCAGCTCTATCAAATAAGGCTTCGATGTTTGTATAGGGGAGCCTAGGGACAAGGAAATCCGGTCCCAGCCCAACCATATGACGCATATTAGCATAAATTAAAAAAGTCCATATTTAATCGTGGAATGCATCGTCTTTTGGTGTTGTCCATCTCGCTACACCTTCTGTTGTAGGGTGAATACATCCACCTTTAAGACATGGCAACTCCAATCGAAGGGTTCAACCTTAGCAAGCTAGTCATCCTTCACAAGGTCGAAGCAAGGTCCTCGGACATCAACAAAGGTATCCTCCTCGGACGAGATGAGGGTACGTCAAAGCAAGGCGAGGTCAAGGATCCTCCCTACAAAGGAACGGGCTCAACATGGGATTCGAGAGGGTTGGGGGTCTAGAAGTAAGGTGGAGGCGCACCACGGGTCAGGAAGGCATCATTGGATCACTAGGAGACGAACTGTAACCACCTCACTTTTGTAAATTCCCTTTGTAACACCACTTTAATAAAAATGCGGGAGGACATATCAGTCCACCATTTCACATTGTAACCTGCAATGTCTAGGTTGCCCTGCTATAATGTATATAAGGGCCATCAAACAACAAGGAAATTAGCAATAAATTAAACCCTCATTAGCAAGAGACACCAAGAAAAAACATTCATTAGCAATAAACTAAACCCTCAAAAGAAAAACAAGGAAAATCAAATGTTGTATCGCATGGAGGACTTGTGGTGCCTAGAAATTTGCTTGTCCGACTGTGGTCGATGATGACTCGATCTTCCATTAATCTCATCGATGGCACACTGGCACCTCTTGGTGGTGCCTACATCTTCGTGCCTTGATCTTCCCGTGTTCTCACTTGCAATTGCTTCGATTTGCAACAACATCATATTTAAGGTTGGGCTCAAACCCTAGGGGCATAAGCGTGGAGGTGGATGAGGATGGCGTTCTCTAAAGGCATGATAGAGGAGCTAGCAAGGTGGAGGAGGACAATGAGGCGATAGGAACCACACCGTCACTGGGCCACTAGCTCTTTGGTATCTAGCGTTTTGAGTTCGATAAGAGGTTAAGGGAAGAAGGGGAGAAAGGGATATCTGCCGTAGATTGTTTCCTTGGGCCGGCTAGGCTTGGAGTTGGAGTAAATGGCTAGGGTGTAGCCATCCTTGGGAAGGCATCGGTGTAGCCATATATGAGAATTCTATCTTTCAAAAAAAAATTCCACTTTTCAAACAAGCCTTTATCTAAAAATTGATGTTGGATCGAGGATAGATTTTCTAAAATTCTAGAGTCACAACGTGCGAGGAGAAGATTATTAGAAATTGCCTCCATACCCCCTCGATGTGAGGAGTGCATAACATGGTTTATATGGCATGTATAATGGCCCAATGGACCTCGGTCACCGCAAAATCTAGGATTCCGGTGTGTGAATTAAGGGGCCCAATCCACCAGATGTCCACCGCACCGGCACCGCGTCACGCCCCTGCAGCGCCCACGCTCCTCCGGCTCCGGCTCCAGGCCCGCGAGATATTTCCCCCCGGTGGCCCGGCCGACGTACCCGGCGTCCGCCGTCAGCCCCGGCCGTGTCTGCGTGGTAGACGTCGCGATGGTGGCCGGCAGCCGGTGGACACCGACGACGACTGGGGTGCACCGCGCGCGCACGCCCAGCGCCGTGGAGAAACAGTGAGCCAAGTGTGTGGGAGAGCGGAAACTTGTGGGTGTTGGGGTTGAGGCCTTCAGGTTTCGGTTATGCGTGCGTGCGTGCCCAGGTGAGGTGACCAGCAGCTAGAGGTTCGTCTGACGCGGGAACAGGGCATAGCACTGATTGACGGGCGTCGTGCTTAGTGCTTTCTGAGTGAGAGGTGAGCTTGGTGCGTCCATGCTTCTTGCAAGTTGGAACCCCTAACCCTATAGTTAAATTAGTTATAACTGATTTTACGAATATAACCTTGATAGCCAAGCAAAAAAACAGGGTCAGGTATCGAAGGTTTTTTTAAAGGGCAAACTGTTGTGAAACCCTAAGGTGGATTACCTTAACCCACGCAACGATGGGGACCTAACCTAAAGCTTAAACAATCTATTAATATAAATAAAAATGGAGACTCAATGTATAATCAATTTGAGAAGTTAATAAAGCATAACTCCAGCGCTATGCTGTGTGTTCTTGTCTCCTCTATAATTGTGTGATTGTTCTTCTATACCTTGGACTGTACCCGATAGAAATGTTTTACAAGAAAAATGACCTAGAATTGCAGTTGAGTACGTACACACGCAATGTGGTGGGTAGAGTGAAGGGCTATAACTACATGTCTGCATTGCCAGTCGAAATTGAAGACAGTTAGGTTATTGCAACACACTCGTGGATGATTAGATATCCAGAGACATTTTTGCATACAAGATACTATGAAATTTATGACTAGTTGTGTATCTTATACATTAATAACCAAAAGATATAGTTCGGTCATCCTAAGAGAATGATCGATAGGACCAACTTAGGATGATACATAGTGCTGATAAAATAAAATAGAAGAGAGAAAAATACTGATGAATAGTATTAAATAGTGTGTTAAGTTTATCCTAAATTTGGGTAGCATTAGACATGCCATAATCCATTTAGCAAACATGGAGTCGATACATATCTATATGCGGCTTGTCATCGGGGCTATCCAAACAATGAATTTTCAAGGGGAGGTGCCCCTCCCGAGGCCGGAATTCGACCATCTTGGGCGAGGCAACCTTACGAGGAAGCGCAATCTAGAGTGGAGTGGAAACTTGAAAAAAATTGGAATTCTAATTGAACTTGGGTTACAACAGGCTATTTGGCCTAAATTATATACAACTAGGCCTTCTCACTCACTTTGCCCACACAAGCACAAGGAATCTAGAGGGCAAAGTGGTAATTCTAATATTATCTCTCCTGCTTGTCCTTGGTCAAATCACCAAAGCAGGGGCCTGCTCGTCTTCTCTCCTTGCTTTCTTTTCTTTTACAGTCTTCTTATCAAGAGACAAAACAACATTTCACTCTACTCGTCTCTAGTTTATCACTGACCGTTGTCGGCGCCCTCCTTCATCTTGTAGCTATAGTGGTTGAACGCTTTTAATAGGCGCGGAGCATATTTGAATATCAATCTTCTTTTTGATTGTCCGCCTTGGGCGGGAATCCTAAAAACTCCTACCCAAGGGTAATGATTGTTGTGTGGGTTGTCTAGGCGTAGCCCCGGGCGAGACATTCACCCAACATGGTCTTCATGACACGTGGCGTACTGAAAATAACCCTGTCCGGGGGACTTCGACCTAGGCTGATCTCCAAGACACGTGGCGCCCCAAAAAGGACCCCATACTAGGCTTCGGCTTGAGATGATCTCCGGAACACGTGGCATCTTAGAAAGGACACCACACTAGGCTTTAGCCTAGGGTGATCCTGGGCCGTGTGGCATCTGGGAAAGGCCCTCACTTGAGGTGACGCGTACATCTAAAAGCTATCTTCGGGTAGGTCTGGCCTTGTTTGTTTCAGATTAATGTTGAGTTGCGTTTTACTGTAGCAAATTTGTGACCCACCTGAAAGACGTTTTAAAATTTTTAAAAAATTATGAAAAAAATTATTTTGTGAACTTTAATAACTATTTAAAATCCCACAAAATAAATACAAAATATTACAACATTTGGCCTATACAAAAATAATAAATTTTCATTTAATTTAATTTAATTTAATCTGAAACAAACAAGGCAAGAGTCTCTTTGCTTTGGGGCGTAGGGCCACCCTACAACACGGTTAATGATTGGTTTAGGCCTTTTTAAAATCCAAGCATGGGCCGGTGACATCCTACGGTTAGGCCCTTCAATGTACTCAAAAGAATACAATAAGGCCCTCTTCGATACGTCGTTCCGTTGCGTTCTGTTCGGTTTTTGTTGACCCTGAACAGAACGCGAGGTCCTGACCAGAACGCGAGGTCCGGTTGGCCCTGTAGCATCATTGGATGCGTGTACAGTTCTGCCCCGTGAGGCCATGGGGAAATTTTGCAAAAAGGCGTGCGGGGAGAGGCAGCGCTGGGAGCGGTGGTTGTCGGCGAGCTCGCAAATCTCCTCCAACTCAAGCTCTGGCAAGCGGCGATGTCGCCGGCGACGATGGGACGCCGCATCCGTCCCCGTTGAATCCGGCTCCATCTGCATCCAGCGGTGCCTCCACCGGGTGTGTGGTGCCCTGTCGAGAAGCATCGCCGTCGTCGTCGACCGGGCACTCGGCGGTTGGGAACAACGACCGCCGCCGAGAATCAGCGACCTCCCCAAGTTGGCAAAGGCGTCTCGGACGCTCGGGGAACGGCTACCTCGCCGCATCGAGCGTCGTCGCCCAGATCTGCTTGGGATAAATAATAGCGGATTTATATAAAATCTATGAACGGCTTCATATGGGGCTGAGGTGAGCATATATGATTACAAAGTTTTGCTCGTCAAGTTCAAACAGCTCAATCAAAAGGATAACATAGAATGCTGGTAATATGGAGAATTACATTATGATCAACAACCAAAAGGATAAAAAGAGGATGCTTGTAATATGGGGAATTCCATTACGAGTTGTAGTTAATACACTTTGTAAGACGCATACTTATTCATGATATTACATAATGGAACATGGCATAACAGGTCCGATAGTTATACCCACACCATGTTATTCTGCAAATCCTTGCACACTTCATACCACAAACAGAAGATGAGTCGTTCCTGAAATTAGTAGATTTTATGGATCAGTTCTTTGGAAATAGATGACATAAAGATAAGTTTTCCATGATCAATTCTCTAATCTATAGCAATGAATCATAAATATCTATCTGTTTTCCATGATCAATTCTCTAATCTATAGAGATGATCTGATGAATCAAAAAAAGTTTTGTCATTGGTAAGTAGAGCTTCGGTGCTATGTAAGAATATTGAGCCATAAAAAGGGGTTTCCATGACAAATGGTTGGCATTGGCAACATCACAATTTCTTTTATAATTTGATACACCTAATGATAAATAAACTAATCAAGAAACTTATGTTAATGTCATCACATTTTCACAAGCAGCAAAAGTATGATTTAACCAGTGAAAAAAAGGAACGAAGTGTTGAGTAGAATTAGAATTGTTCTATGGTTTGCATGATTTAACAAGAGGGCAAAGGAACATTTGCATGATTTAATGAGAGGACGAAGGAACAGAAATGTATTGCCGGGGGTCCATGTCAAACATGCGTACATCTTACTTCAGGCACCCGTGTCGGCAGGCTTGAAGTCCTGAAGTTCCTTAAAGTTCATCCATGCCTTCTCCCAGACCTTAGCTTCATAGAGTTTCTTGGCATCCCCTTCCTTGACCTCAATGGTAAAATAGTACATCGTGCCCGCAACAACCTGCTCCTTCACCTTCACAACTTTCTCGAACTCCAGTAGAGAGTTCTGCACAGAGCAGCGCCAAGGCTATCAATCCAATCCAACACACCCCTTGTCATGTACTCATGTGACCCAAAAGAAAAATTAGCACGTTCTTAACGCCATCACTAATCTGGCACGTCAATGAGGAACTGCCATATTGGCAGATGTGCACAATTTGAGGAACCCAAGCGGCTAAGTTCCTGGAGATTTTCTGTCATCCAAGCAGATTCGCTGTCAAATTTGTTACAATCACAGGATTTGTGATCGAAGCAGTCTCCATCGGCACAAATCAGGCCGCGGAACAACGCGTCAGGTTCATGAACCGGACGGTTGGAGCCCAATAGAGAAAAGTGGTGTGGATTGGGGAGCGAACTCACGGCCTTCTTGTTCTGCTCGGAGACGGCGAAGCGGGCGAGGTCGAGGACGTGGAGGTCGTTCTCGCGGCCCTCCGGCGAGTCGCTGATGCCACCCACACGCGGCGCCTGTTCCTCCGCCATGGCCAGGCCTTCTCCTGCGCTCCGGGTCGCGGCGAGGGCGTGCAGCGCGAGCAGGGCGGCGGCCACCAGTCCAGCGACTCGATATTTCCGCATCTACACCGGTGTCGGAATTTAAAGGGAGAGAGAGGAAGAAATCTGGGGTATTGGGAGACAGGGAGTGGATACGATCCGTCAATGAAATCTGGGAATTTTTTTTGGCAGGAGCGGGTGTTTTCTCTCTCTGGCCCTAAACCACGACCTCGGGAATTGTACCAAATACTGGCGACACCAAAGTACCAAACACGTAAATTTCTCTCGTGTATAATATTTTCTGCTTTTTTTCTCTCTTATTTTTCCATATTTTTTTCTTTTTTTTCTTTTTGATGTTGAAATGGCTGAAATGCCCTTTTTCTGTCTTTTTCCCACTCTCACTTGACTCGCCCCACCAGTTAATATCTTTCTTGTCTTCTCTTATTTATCCCATTTTTTTCTTCCTTCCTTACTCCTTTTGTAACTCACTCTTTGTACATCATCCCCGGCTCGTGGTGCGACGGCGCGGCGACAGTGAGCAGCTATGTGAATAGCGGTGGTGAGCAAGGGATGACAATGGGTGAAGATGGGCACGAGCACACAATGACGACAGATGTCGGAGGCGGACGCAGACACAGATGCAGATGCATATTTGTTGGGGACATGTGGTGCGGTGAGCGACAACGGATAGGCGATGACCGTACACACTCGGCAACGCTGTCTCAGCACCATTTGATCGCCCGACGAAAATGCCATCGCCCGTTCAGAAGGCGACCAGCAACTATTTTTGCTTAGTTTTCATACGTGCTGTCAGTTTTGCGTAATTTTTTTAAAAAATATAACTATAACCATTTTCATCCCGAGCTAACGAGCACGGAAGAAGATGCCCCATAACGAGGCCCATCTCTCCCAAATGGCCGAGTCCCACGTCAACCGATTCCGCGGCGTGGTGTCCGGCGAGATGGCCGTAGAAGCGCGCGTCCCCCGCCGGGTGGATGGATTAGTTCGCCCCACTGCGTACGTCGCCATCGGTTTCCGTCTCTCCCCAAAATCATGGGCTCCGCCACATTCTGGAAAGGCCCATGCTCGGATACGGTCCGCGAGGCACGGCCTGGTGGCCCACTGGTGTTGCATGATCATTTGATTCGTTTCTTTTTTTTCTTAGCCACGCGCCGCAGCCCGTGGGAAATCAAGGATCGGTTTTGTTGCTATCCTGAATTCCCGGTGTGTCCCATTCGCTGTTGCTGTTATTATGCGCTCAAAGTCTAAGCACGGGACGATTCTGTCTGTTCATCTTGTCCTTTTTTTCTTGGGGAGAAAAGTATTTCAGGGCAGTAGTTGTCTAATAAGTCCTTGTTGTCCTGATGCCGATGGCTAGCAGCAAAAGGAACAAAGGATGCGAGTGCTCCCTCCGATTTAGCACAGGAAGCAATTCTCAAACTTCTCTACAGAGGACCAGTGCTCAAATTCAGACCTTCCCCTCAATATAGAGGATCGCTATCGCCCTCTATATAGACTACTTAGTTTTATGAGAAATGGTACGTGCTTGTACTTATTATATGTTTGTTCAGTTCTTCTAGATTGGATGAAACGGAATGAAATAGGATAAGATAAACAAAAGTTGTATGGGCTAACCAGGGGCAGATTTAGGCCCAGGGCACCCTGGGCCGGTTCCCTGGGCTTGGCCTGGTAATAGGGAATACCTCCATATAGGAATTGGGCCAAGCTCAGGGCACTTTAGGTCGTGCCCAGCCAGCCCAGACGCGAGGCACTCATGCCTCGCGCCCTCGCCCTCGTGCCGTCGAGCGCCGCCTCCCGCTGCCGCGCCCACGTCACCGCGCCCTCGGCCTCACACCCTCGCCTCCCACCGCCGCGCCCAGGTCCCCGCGCCCTCGGCCTCGCGCCCTCGCCCTCGCGCCGTCGCGCGCCGCCTCCCGCCGCCGCGCCCAGGTGATCTGTGATTTAGCTAGAGAAATGATCTGTGATTTATTCATCTGTGATTTAGTTAGAGAAATGATCTGTGATTTAGCTAGAGAAATGATCTGTGATTCAGCTAGAGAATTGTGATAATTTATTCATCTATGATCTGTGATTAAACGATCTGTGATCTGTGAATTTATGATAATTTATTCATCTTGAAGTATGTCAATTTTTAATGCATCTAATTAAGGTGTGTAATTGAACAATTTTCATCCTATATTTATTATGAACACCATTTATCCTTTGCTCTAGCAACTATATTTAGTAGAATTGTGCCTGTGGCTTGTTCAAATCCTGGATCCGCCACTGGGGCTAACTTAGACCATGCTATACAATGTAAACAGGGATTAGTCTGTAAATTTGAACCATATTGTATCATCGCATCACACATCACTGGACCAACCAAACACTTAAAAAACCTCATCCCATCTATTAAACACTTGCACCATTTAATGTACTATTTCGAACCTCATCCCATCAATTAAAACATTTTAGCTATATACCGTACTATTCCTACCACCTCGTATGATCAACTTATTGAGCTGCATGCCCTAACCAATTCACCCAAAAGCCTAAGCTGATGGGGAAAGGAGGGCAATTCACTTATACTTCAACACTCCCCCGCACGTGCAGGCTCCCCCAGGCCTCAAACGTGGAATAGAGTGCGCGACTTATTTAATTGCGCCGGCCAGGACTCGAACTCGAGACCTCTGGCTCTGATACCATATTGAGCTGCATGCCCTAACCAATTCACCCAAAAGCTCAACAAATAACTACGTGTATATATACGTATGCATGCACATATACACGCGCGTACAGTACCGCTGTGATCACTGATCAAAGAGATTAATTTAGACCGCGGAACGATCGATATGTGATGTTGACATATTGTGATGTGATGCGATGCTTGAACAAAAAAATTTCTTTGCAGGTCGAAAGGCAGGCATGCATGGTGCATACTGTGCTGCATTTATACGTACAATTAATTATATTAATATTAAGCACTAGTATAGTATGTACTAGTACACGTACGTATAGCACGTAGCATGCATATGCAGGGCTGCAGGGAAGCTGTACGTGCGCAAATTTTTTTATGGGCAATTATCAAGATATTACGGCACCATTTTATAAAAAAAATTTCAAAGTTTTTTTTTGTTCACCACAAAAGCTAGAATGAGATAAAAGAATGAATTATTTCTTTTTTAAAAAAGAATGGCAAATTTTTGTAAAAAAATGGCTAGATTTTTTATAGACATCTACATTAAATTATGGTTTTGTATGTTTTTAACTATAGTTGTATTTTTTTAAAGTTTTTTTTGTATTCCTGCTATTTTTAATTCATTTCATATAATTTTATGTTTTTAATACTTAAATTTGGACCCTTATTATGATTTTTTTTGTTGCATTGTTGATATGTTTTAGATTTCTGGTTGTACGTTCTTTGCGCAGGCATGCTTCTATTTTCCGAGCTTTCAATCTTTCGATTTTTTGTGACCTAAAAAAAGAAATGGAAAATTGAGGGAGTTTAATTTTAAATCTAAGATAAAAGGTAACTTTGTATGTATGCTCTTTTTTACATGCTTATATTTTTTGAAGCTTTTTATCTATATTATTTCTTAATTCATTTCGTTGAATTTAAAATTTCTAATACCTAAATTCATTTATGTACCCCATCTTGAATTTTGGTTGAATTTTTATTTGTTCTGGATATTTTTTCCTCTGCGCGTTCTTTGCGCATGTATGGTTTCAATTTATTTTTTTCAATTTACTGCAAAAAAATGGAAAATAGGGGGAAAGAAAATTTTACATTTAAGATAAAAAATAACTTTACATGTATGTTCATGGTTCTATTTTTGAAGTTTTTGAATTTTTTTTCACGTGCTGAAAGGAAAACAAAAACAAGGAGAAAATTGAAAGCTGGCTGTGGAGAAGGTGCGTGAGCTGGAAAATTGGAGAAAACGGGAGCGAGGGGGGACTCGAATCGCCGACCCAATGAACAACAACTAGCTCTGACAACCAACTGGCCGAAGCACTCACCTCATCATTTGGTTACCGCAAAAAATTGTTTTATATATAGGTTTATATGGACGTCTAGATCTTCCAAAGCGTGGCCATTCTGCCTGAACGAACAGACAAGATTCCGCGCAACGTGGCTCACACAAAAAAAAAGGGGCAACGTGGCCAAACCAGCAGCTGGTTGGTTAGGGCCTTGTTATATAGAATTATTTTCTGCTTTTTTCTTATGAAAAGGCTACAGTACGAACGTCCGCGTGAGCGCGTGCGTGCGTTGGATGTGCGTAGACATGCTGCAGGGGTGGGTTCCGCAAGCATTTTTTGTGGCCATAAAATTTTACTGGGTGCAATAATCCACCAACCGTCTGCATCAATGCGTTCCTCATATTTTTACGAATAAAACAAGACATTTGTTGCTATATAAATTTTGATCAGATTTTCTCAAGTTTCATTAGTAGATCATCAAGTTTCATCAATAAATTGTCAAGTTTCATCAGTAGGTTCTCAAGTTATTGAAATTTTGTTACCTGGGGAAACTTGGTTTTTGTCGGGGATAAAATCACGGCCCATTGTCATGGCCCACTCCCTGACGGCCTAATCGAACAGCCTCCTAGGGCCTGGCTCCATAGAGAGCTCAATCAGGCCCATGTGCATCCTGCCGAACAGCTTCCTGGTTGGCACAATGCGTGGTGGCCTAGGCTTGTTGTAGAACCACCTCATCCACCACGCTTCCATCGGTGGACGAGGGTACGGCGCGTCGTCGGTAGTTGCTCGGAGCTTGAGGTAGTAGCACTCCAACCCGGAAGCGGCGGAGCTGCTCCTCGTTACTGCGTAGTAATGGAGGAACAGCCCCACCGACGGATCAACGCCCAGATAGCCCT
Organism: Raddia distichophylla; assembly: GCA_005191435.1. Lineage (NCBI taxonomy): Eukaryota > Viridiplantae > Streptophyta > Magnoliopsida > Poales > Poaceae > Raddia > Raddia distichophylla. The sequence goes on from SPJY01014460.1 coordinate 1,994,898, forward strand.
CGCACAGGTGTGCGAAGACGGCTATCTGGAGGAACGAGTTGGGGTTGATATTCGCAACCTCCAGCCCGCTGATGTTGAGGAAGGCCTCCACGAAATCGCTTTCGGGATACCTCAACCCAAACATGGCGAAGAGCTCGAAGTTGACGAACTCGTCGTCGCGCGGCTTCGGCATCTCCTTCTCCCCGGGCAGCCTCCAGCTGCCAGTGTCGATGTGTCTCTCAGCCTCCAAGGTCTTTATGTCCTCCTCGGTCATGCTAGTGTCCGTGAACTTGGCCATAGCAATCCCCAGATTTGGCGAACAGCTTTGGAGGTGGGCTGCGGCTGATTGAAGCTAGCGCTGTTGGAATAGGGCTTGGGAAGGAAAGGCGCGTGAGAACGGAAGTGGCGAGCCGCGGGCGGCTTGGGTGCTCTTTATAGCTTTGGTCCGAGCAGCTCTGCAACGGTTTTTCGCCACAAAACGGCTAGTTTTTTACTGCAACGGCTGGTAAAAACGGTCGCCCGTCTCGACTGCGCAGTGAAAGTTACCGTTGGAATCTGCCAACGGCTACTTTTTTGTTTTCTGCATTGAGGTTTGTGTGCTTTGTTCGAACAAATGTGGTTTCCTGTTCGACGCAACAGAGTTGCTCAGCACTGGGCTGGTTTGTTCGGTCCCGAACAGGACTTGTTCGGTCGAACCATAACCTGTTCGGTCGCTTATTGCATGTCTTTGTAGCAAGGATATTACCCTCTTTGTGACTTGGAGTCTTAAGAGGAAGACCCCACTCTAGTGAAGAACTTTCACTTGAGTCTCGGGGGCTAGCTGTCGGGGATAAAATCACGACCCATTGCCATGGCCCACTCCCTGACGGCCTAATCGAACAGCCTCCTAGGGCCTGGCTCCCTAGAGGGCTCAATCAGGCCCATGTGCATCCTGCCAAACAGCTTCCTGGTTGGCACGATGCGTGGTGGCCTAGGCTTCGTGTTCGAGTCCGACTCGAACAGAGTTCTGCACGGCTACGTGAAGACCCGGACGCAGTTTCCCAAATTGGAGCAGATGTCGTGGTCCCCAAGAATTGGAGATATACCTTATCTATCTCGGGATGTATTTGGCATGTATACGAGTTCGTTACGCCCTCGTGGTCAGCCCGGCCCGATTATCCCTCGGTAGATCGGTTGTTCAACACTATATAAACCAGGGCCCTACGGCGTGTTGAGGGGACCTGAAGGCGAATCACCGAATACTACTTCTTGTACACCCATAATCTCACCGAGACCTGTTCGTCTCGTCGAGTTCTCTCTTATAATCCTCTTTCATATAAAGAAGCATTGGACGTAGCGCTGTTATCTCTCCGGAGAGGCCTGAACCAGTATAAAAATCCTGTGTCTGTTCGCTGCTCGTTGATTGCTGTTTGCCCTGCTCGGCGGTGTCTTCTATCTCTCCTTCTCAAGAACCTTAGTTGACTTGAGACCAATATCCCAACCGTCGATAGTTTTCGCCTACTGAAATTTGGATTTCATACTCGTTAAACTCGCCGAACTGAAGTTTCATCAGGTTTAATCGAAGTTTCAACAGGTTTCATCCAAGTTTGATTAGGTTTCTTCTGGCGCTCGTCTTAATCAATACGTGGGCCAAGATTCATCAGCACACGGTCAAGTTTCACTAGTATACATGTCAAGTTTTATAAGTAGGTTCGCATAGGTTCAAATCAAAAAAATTCAAAAAAGTGAAAAAAAATAAAAGTATTTAAAATGGGTTGCCCTAGATTTTGGAAGATTTATGAAATTTATTCCATGCATTTTAAACAATGATTGAATTTTATACAGGATCAGAAGTTTAATTGAAAAATGGTCAACTGCACATCAAGCACATCTAGCCAACGTGCGCGCGAACGGGGTGGCTGATCGGACGGTTATCGCTGGTCCAGCATGCGTGCGACCGGACTGGCGCTCGCCTTTTTCTTATTTTTCCATAGTTTTTTCTTTTTAAAAATTTTTTTGATGTTGAAATGACTGAAATGCCCTTACTCTTATTTCTTTTTTTTTCTTCATTCCTTACTCCTTCTGTAACTCACTCTTTGTCCATCATCCCTGGCTCGTGGCGCAACGGTAGCGAGCGACGGCGCGGCGACAGTGAGCAGCTATGTGAATAGCCATGGTGAGCGAGTAACAACAATGGGTGAAGACGGGCACGAGCGCACAATGACAGCATAGATGTCGGAGGCGGACGCAGACACGATGCATATTTGTTGGGGACATGTGGTGCGGTGAGCGACAATGGGTAGGCGATGGCCGTACACACTCGGCGAAGCCGTCTCAGCACCATCTGATCGTCCGACGAAAGAGCTATCACCCGTTCAAAAGGTGAGCAGCGTCTATTTTTGCTTAGTTTTCATATGTGCAGTCAGTTTTGCGTAATTTTTTTTTAAAATATAAATAACCATTTTCATCCCGAGCTAACGAGCACGGAAGAAGATGCCCCATAACGCGGCCCATCTCTCCCAAGTGGCCGAGTCCCACGTCAAGCGTTTCGCGCAGACCCTGCAGCCCGCAGGCCGCAGCCGACTAGCGCCGAGCGCATAGGCGGCCCGTCGTGTGGCGCGCCAGGCACGTCCACCGCAACCGAGCCGGGAGAAGCCATCCACACTCGGGCTCCCAACCACACGCGCGCGCCCGGAACCGGAAGCCCGGAACGGCGATTCCGCGGCGTGGTGTTCCGGCGAGATGGCCGTAGAAGCGCGCGTCCCCCGCCGGGTGGATGGATTAGTTCCCCCCACTGCGTACGTCGCCATCGGTTTCCGTCTCTCCCCAAATCATGGGCTCCGCCACATGCTGGAAAGGCCCATGTTTGGATCCGGTCCGCGAGGCACGGCTTGGTGGCCCACTGGTGTTGCATGATCATTTGATTCGTTTCTTTTTTTCTTAGCCACGCGCCGCAGCCCGTGGGAAATTAAGGATCGGTTTTGTTGCTATCCTGAATTCCCGGTGTGTCCCATTCGCTGTTGCTGTTATTATGCGCTCAAAGTCTAAGCACGGGACGATTCTGCCTATTCATCTTGTCCTTTTTTATTGGGGAGAAAAGCATTTCAGGGCAGTAGTTGTCTAAGTCCTTGTTGTCCTGATGCCGATGGTTGGCGGCAAAAGGAACGAAGGATGCGAGTGCTCCCTCCGATTTAGCACAAGAAGCAATTCTCAAACTTCTCTACAGATGACCAGTGCTCAAATTCAGACCTTCCCCTCAACTGGGGATTAGCCCTATAGAGTATCGTTACCGCCCTCTATATAGACTATTTAGTTTTACGAGAAATGGTGCCTGCACTTGTTATATGTTTGTTCAGTGCTTCTAGATTGGATGAAACGGAACGATATAGAATGAGATAAACAAAATTTGTACGGCCTAACTTAGACCATGCTATACAATATAAAAAGGGATTAGTCTGTAAATTTGAACCATATTGTATCATCGCATCACACATCACTCAATCAACCAAACACTTAAAAAACCTCACCCCCGTTCGAAGAACAAGTTCACTTCGCCTTCGCCTTCGCCGCCGCGTGCGGCGACCGCGTGCGGTCGTGCTCCCGCAACCCGTCACCCACAAAAATCCCCAATCTCCCGCCCATGTGCCCTTGCCCGACTGCCTCTTCGTCCTCGCGGAGCCTTTCGTCGCCGTGCGCCGCCTCCACCGGGGGCCCCAGATCTGGCCCTCCAGATCTACATCCTCCAGATCCGTGGTCCTTCCTCCCCCTCCGCCTCGAGCGCAGCTACGGCTGTGCCTCAAGCACAAACGAAGCTATGCTACCGTCGTCGCCAGGGGAGGCCCGACACTGAAGAAGGTCCGTTTTGTCTCTCCTCCCCCTGCCAACCAACCTCATTCAAGCCATCCTGTCTCCGCTGCGCCGCCCTGCTTTGATGCTGCCTCGGTCGAAGCCCCCTGGACGCTGGTCACCTCGCGGCGTCGCCCCAAGGCCGCGCCTTCACCGCGCATTCACGGCAGTGGACCTCCACCCCGGACCAACCGTCTTCACTTCGCCACCAACCGGCCCGCTCGCTGCTTCCGCTGCTTGGCGAGAGACCATCAGGTGGGCTCGTGCCGTGAGCCTCTTCGTTGTCGCCGCTGCTGGAGAGTGGGGCATAAAGCCAACTCCTGTCGTTCTCCTCTGCCCCATCCGCGTCCCCGCTCACCTCCCTCGCCCCCACCTTCCAGGCCCTGCCGCTCCACCACCCCTCCTACCTGCCTTATGGCTCGCGGTGACCCCGCTAATCGTCCTCGCCGCGCCACTGGCGTCCTCCTCCGCTCGCCTGCCATGTCCCAAGCGGCAGAAGGCATTGACACCCGCTGGGCGGTGGTGGCCATCCACGCAGGCGGCCAAGCCGACCCAGAGAGGAGTCGCGACGCTGTGCGGATGGCGGCTTTCTTCACCGGCCGTGTCACTCGTGACCATGCCGACCTTGTCATCGCTCGCCACTACCCCGAGCCCTTCATGGTCCGCTTCCCCTCTCCCGAGCACCGCGCCTGCGCTCTGCGTCTCGGGCGCTTCTTGCACGGCGCCCTGGAGGTCACCTTCAAGGCCTGGCGGCCTCACCCTTGCGAGGAGCCCACGCCGGTCCGCTTCAGGGTCCGGCTGTGCCTTGAGAACGTCCCTCTCTATGCGTGGAACGAGCAGACGGCTCGCACAATCATTGGCACGGCCGGCGCGCTCCAGGCCGTTGAAGACCGCTGCCTCAACCCCGCCCGCGATATCACCAACTCGCTTAATGTCTGGGCTTGGTGCGCGAACCCGGACCGCCTCCCGAGAGTGCACTACCTCAGCATCGTCGATTCTCCGGCCGGCGCGGATGCTGAGCGCCATGTCAAGATGGCTACCACCTCCAAGGTGTTCGTCCACCTCGACACCATAGAAGACTACTCTCACGGGCCGCTCGGCCACGCCCGTGTCTCCTACCCGGCGTGGGACTTCGGCCGCGCCGATGGCGACCTCCCTCCGCCTCCTCCGCAGAGGGGTGTCTCCCCTCCGCGTCCTCCGTGCTACGATGAGTCTGATGGCGACGACGACGACGACGTCAACCCTCGCCACCGCCCCCACCGCTCCCGTTCGCGCGTCGCCCGCGTGGCGCGTAGTGTGGTGCGGAGTGTCTCCGTCATGGGCCGACGCCGCTCCGCCACCCCCCATGGGCGCCCTGAAGGTGGCCAATCCAGCGGAAATCGTCGCCGGCTGCTCTCCCCCCCGCCAGTCGCCAACCGCGTCTGGGAGCTCGCTGAGGTTCGCGCCCCTGCTTCCCCTTCTCATGGTGAGCCTTCGGTGCTTGGGCCCCATCCCTCCTCCCTGCCTGCTCCATCGTCGCTAACTTTGCAGGAGACGATCGCCCCTCCGTTCGGCGCGACGGACACCGTCAACGCGTCTCCGACGCGGCACCTCGCTGACTCGCTCAAGCTGGGCCGTGCCGCCCTCCTCGCCCTCCTGGCCGGCCTAGGCCCGGGAGGGCCCGTTCCGTCGCCCAACCTGCCTACAGGCTCTGCGGCTCAGGCAGCCGCTTCGGGATCTCCGGTGCGTTCCGCATCCCCAGCATCCGCCTCAGCCGACGGCGTGGACGAAGGGCCCCTCCTGGTGGGTTCTCCTCATCCTCCTTCCTCGGCACCAACCGATGCGGAGCAGCTCATCCGGCACCTCTTTGCCCCCTCCTCCCCCTCCATCCTGCAGGTTCCTCGCGTCCCTCGCGCCCCGCGCGCCCGCAAGGTTGCTCCTCTTCGTCGCAGCATTCGGCTCGCCGGGCGCAACGACCGCAAGCTCCCCTCCGAGATTAAAGCTAAGAAGTTGCTTGTTCGCAAGCTCCAGCCTTGGATTGAGGCCTGCGCATCTCTCCCCAAGGTTCAGCCCTGTGATGACGCCTCCCTCAAGTCCCTCTTCGCCGACGAGCTGCCGGTCGCCGCCGTTGAAGTCGCGGCTGACCTCGCAGGGGTCTCCCTTCCCAGCGAGACTGGCCCAGCTGGGCTGCAGGCCGCCCCGAAGCCCACCTCTGGCCCAGCTGCGCTGCAGGCCGCCCCGGATGACCTGCTGGGCTCTCCTTTGATGTCTGGACCGCCTGCTGCTTCTGGGCCTTCGCATCTGATTGTCGCCGACCCGCTGGGCTCGCCGTCGGCTTCGGTGTCTCCCCTAGCTAACTAATGCATCGGCTTTGTACTGGCTCTGTCCCACCGTGCCTGGTGGCTGTTGCGTCTTTTGGGTCCTTCTCGGTTCTGCCTTTTGGGTTTAGCGGATTTAGCTCGGCGCTGACTTTTGGGTGCTTCGGTTCTACCTCGTCGCGCGCTTTCGATTCGTGGGGCCTCCACCCCCCTTTTGCTGTAATTAAGTGGTACTGGTTATCGATGCCCCGCTTCAGCTTCCTCGTGTCGATGTCCAGGCCGCTGTACTTATCTCCTTGCCTCGGCGCTTGCCTTCCCCTGGTGCCCCACATTGTGCCTCATGTCTGAACACCTCCGCCTGCTCGACTGGAACGTCCGTGGCCTTAATAGTGCTGTTCGCCGTTCAGTTCTTCGCGACCTCATCCATGCCACGCGCGCGAACATCGTCTGCGTCCAGGAGTCCAAGCTTAGCGATATTTCCCCTCAGATCGTCCTCGAGTGCACCGGGCCGCCCTTTGTCAGCTCCTTCGCCGCCCTCCACGCTCAGGGTACCAGAGGTGGCATCCTTCTTCTCGCCCACGACGACCACTTCCTCATTCACGACCAAGTTTCCTCGCCTCACTACCTCTCCGTTACTGTCTCCTCCCGCTCTGAGGCCCGCTCGCTGGCGCCTAATGGTGGTTTATGGGCCCAACTCCCGCGCGGACAAGTTTGGCTTCTTGAATGAGCTCATGGATCATGCCCCTACTGACTCTGACCTGCCTTGGATGGTGGTTGGCGACTTCAACATGATCCGCCGCCTAAAGGATAAGAGTAACAGCAACGTTGATCCCTCTCTCATCGCGGCCTTCAACCATACCCTTGACTCCCTCTCGCTCGTCGAGGTTGCTCCAGCAGGAAGGAGGTTCACCTGGTGCAACCAAAGGCTCAATTCCACTCATAGCCGCATCGATCACGTGTTCTGCTCAGCGGATTGGAATTTCCTTCAGCGCGACATCTCCCTTCTGGGCCTCCCTACTATCATGTCTGATCACTCGCCTCTTCTTCTCACGGAGTCTTCCTCTACTAGGCCGCCTCGCCTTTTCCGGTTTGAAAACTACTGGGTCGGCCTCCCGGGGTTTTCTGACATCGTCCAATCTACTTGGAACCGCCCGGTCACCGCCTCCTCCCCCCTTCGTCGCCTTCACATCAAGCTCTCCCGCACGGCTAAGGCCCTCTCCCTTTGGTCTCGTCGGCGCGTGCGGTGCACTGCCCTTCAGCTCGCCATTATCAAGACCCTTATCGCCCTTCTGGACGTCGCTCGTGAAGGTCGTACTCTCTCTCACAGGGAGCGTGATCTCCTCTCGGGTCTTAAGGACCGCTTCCTCGGTCTCACGGCTCTCCAAAAGTGTCACATCAGACAGCGCGCCCGGATTAATTGGCTCCGGTCTGGGGACGCAAATACAAGATTTTTCCACATCAGGGCCAGTGCTCGTCGCAGGAAGAACCATATTTCCTCCCTCTCTACTCCCCAAGGAGTTGTCACTTCTCAGGAGGATCTGAGCTCTGAATGTTGGCGCTTCTTTTCGCTCCACCTCGGTCACTCCTTGCCCAGGTCCTCCTCCCTCCTCTGGTCCAGGCTCGGCCTCCCTCAGCACGACCTCGCTGATCTTGATTCCCCCTTCTCCGAGGATGAGATCCGTTCAGCTATCTCCTCCCTGCCAGGTGGTAAGGCTCCTGGACCAGACAGCTTCACCAGCACCTTCTACAGAGTCTGCTGGCCGACCATTAAAGTCGACGTCATCGAGGCTTTCAACCAACTCTTCCGCCTCGATGGTAGGCACCTTGGCCTCCTCAACTCTGCCAACATCGTGCTCCTCCATAAGAAGACCGTCTGTGAGAGCCTCCAGGACTTCCGCCCTATTAGCCTCATCCACAGCTTTAGCAAGATCTTCACCAAGCTCCTCGCCAATCGCCTAGCCCCCAAGCTCAACGATATTATCTCTCCAAACCAGAGTGCCTTTATCAAGGGTCGGTGCATTCAGGAAAATTTCCACTGTGTCCAAGGCTCCCTTCGCCAACTCCACCTGGAAAAAACACCCGCTCTTTTCCTCAAACTTGATTTCGCGAAGGCCTTCGACTCCGTTCACTGGGGCTACCTGCTCGACCTTCTTCATTGGCTGGGATTTGGCCCCCGTTGGCGCGAGTGGATCTCCCTCCTTTTCGGATCCTCCTCCTCTTCGGTCCTCACCAACGGCCACCCTTGCCAGTCCTTCCGTCACGGTCGTGGGGTTCGGCAGGGCGACCCCCTATCCCCAATGTTGTTCATCCTTGCCATCGACCCTCTCCAGCGCCTCGTCAACTTGGCGGCCGAATCAGGCATCCTTTCCCCGATCGGCTCCTCTCGCTTGACTCTGCGTACTTCCCTTTACGCAGATGATGCAGCCATCTTCATCCGCCCAGATCAGAATGAGCTTCGCGCAGTGCTAGACCTACTCTCCGCCTTCGGTTCGACTTCTGGCCTTAACATCAACCTCAGCAAGTGCTCCATCACCCCCCTTCACTGCGATGCAGACGTCCTGGATCCCATTCTTGATACCTTCCCTGGTATCAGGGGCTCCTTTCCTTGCAAGTACCTGGGCCTCCCTCTTCACTTCAAGAGGCTTGGCAAGACCCACTTCCTCCCCCTTCTTCACAAGGTTCGCGCTAGGCTTCCATCTTGGAAGGGCCGCCTACTTTCCAAAGCGGGGCGCCTTACCCTCGTAAACTCGGTCCTCTCTGCCCTCCCAACCTACTTCGCTACGGTTTTCCTTCTCCCAAAATGGCTCATCGCAGAGATCGACAAAGTTCGCCGCTCCTTCCTCTGGACTGGCTCTGATGCATCCTCTGCTGGCCACGCCTTGGTCAATTGGTCGTCCATTTGCCGCCCTAAAGATCTTGGAGGCCTGGGCGTTCTAGATATTGCCCTCTTCAACCGCGCCCTCCGTCTTCGCTGGCCCTGGCTCTCTTGCAAGGATCGCTCCCGTTCCTGCTCTGGCTTTGTTTTGGACCTCTCCAAAGCAGAATCGCACCTCTTCAGAGCTGCTTCAGTTTTCTCGGTCGGGGACGGCCGCACTACCTCCTTCTGGAATGATCATTGGCTTTCCGGTTCTGCTCCGGCTCTCCTCGCCCCTAACCTCTTTAGGCAAGCGAGGTGTCGCAGTGGAACTGTGGCCTCTCTCCTCCCCGGGCACCGCTGGTTGCGGCTTTGCGGACCCATCTCCAACTTCACGTCTTTCACGGAATCCATCCTGCTTTGGAGTAAGGTTCGGCTTACCGCGCTCTCAGACGCTCCAGATATTGTCACCTGGTCTCCTTCTTCCACTGGCCTCTACTCTGCGAAGTCGGCTTATTCTCTTCAGTTTAGGGGTAGCACGACTCCACCTCTCGCCAACCCAATTTGGTCAGCCTTGGCTCCGAACAAATGCAAATTCTTCGCATGGACCTTGAGCCTCAGCCGTCTCAACACCGCTGATCTTTTGGCTAAGAAAGGTTGGCCTCATCATCACTCCTGCAGCCTCTGTGATGGCCCCCTCGAGACGATTGACCACATGTTTGGTTCTTGCAGCTTCTCAGTCGTCGTTTGGCAGACGGTCTTGCAGGTTGACACACCGTCGGCCGGTCAGGCCACCTTCCTAGACTGGTGGTTCGCTCGGCAAGCTCGCCTTCCTAAGGCCGCCTCTCGTCAGCTAAACGGCCTTATCATCCTCTCCTCCTGGGAGATTTGGAAAGAGCGTAACCGTAGGATTTTTCATCAGCAGACCTTGTCAGCCTCTCAAGTTTGTAGTCGTATTATGGATGAGATTGCCGCTTGGAACGCGGCCTTCCCTTCCCGTACTCTCACTATGTAATCTTCCCCTGTAACCCCCCTCCCTCTCTCCCTCTCTCTTAATCCTCCCCTTTAGTCCCCCCTTCTCTCTCTTGTTCTCTTGTACAGTTCTTTCCGTCTTAATGATATGGCAGAGCTCCTGCCCTTTCACTCAAAAAAAAAAAAACCTCACCCCATCAATTAAACACTTGCACCATTTACTGTACTATTTCGAACCTTATCCCATCAACTACTATTCCTACACCTTGTATGATCAACTAGACACACCCTTAGTTAACCAATACGCAGCGGTTTACACCAAAATCTCTACACAACCATTTCGCTGCAACCAAATAGAAACAAGCTAGGCGAGTGCAATGGTGAGAAGGAAACCATTCAGTACAGACTAAAGCCTCGGATGGCCTTTCCTTATCCACGGAAAGAAGTCTGCCCAGGTCTCCGGGAGACCGGGAAGCCATGGCTCCATGGAGAGGTGGATGGCTTATAGGCTGTTTGGTTGCTTTCTCTCACGAGCCTGGCCCGTCCGACTCAGCCAGGCTGATGAGATACGGGATGTGCAGATGCAGAGACAGTGTTTGGTTGAGTGTTTAGTAGGCGAATATTTTGAAATTTAATTATTTTGAAATTTATATAGCGAGTGTGATCTAGTTTTGTTCAAAACACAACGCGGGGCGGCGGCGGCGCGCCTTGCCATCCATTGGCGGCCGAATCGGCCGCCCTGAGATGGCGTGCCAACGCCTCGCCGCCGAGCCACTGACAACGGGGGCCCAGGGCGAGCGAGGGAGATGGCGCGCCGTTCGTTGGCTGCGAACCAAGCGATGGCCAAATTGCAGTCAACGCCCGCGCGTTGGCATGGCGAGTGATGGCGGCGAACCAAACAGCGAAGTCTGCCCAGGTCTCCGGGAAGCCATGGCTCCATGGAGAGGTGGTTGGCTTAACAAAGCACCATCTTGGTAATCAGCCTCCATCAAATTTCCTCGGGTGCACGTTACTGTGTATGTATCTTAGCAAAGACAACGTTGCCTCAGCTATCGGAAACCTACCGGCAACCTACTTGATCCATCCTTGTTATCGCACGAATCATTATCATATGACGACAACGGCGTGTCGGCGTGGCTTGGGATTTCGAACGCTGAGATCCTAAGACATGGCTTAAAATTGCAGGATCGATCGATCATACATGCACATTATCCGCAGACCATACTTATGCCTATCCATCAATCAGCCAAAGTTTAAACTTTAAAAGAAGGTTCACCGGATATATGTATGTATGTGCACAACTTCGAAATTTAAAATCTGCCACCGTTCCTTTCGTATATATATGCATGTAAATTTGCTATCGCAATAAATTAAGTAGGTTCTTGTTTAGCTCTTGTGTTTTATCTTGTTTTTTAATATTGCAGCGTACTAATTCAATTGCTGCAGTGCTCTAATTAATTCAAATGTTTTATTATTTTTCACTCAAATTGTGCAATGCACTAATTCAATTGTTGCAGCGGGTATTTTTCAATGCTACAGGGCTCTAATTCAAATGTTTTAGTACTTTCACTCTAACATTTTAGTGTTGTAATTTAATTTGGTGCAACACTTACTTTTTAATTTTGTAGTACTTAGTTTTTTAAAATATTGCAACATTTTGTTTAACATATTGTAAACATATTGTAAACATTTTGTCTTAACACACTGCAATATTTGGTTTAACGTACTGCAACAATTGTTTGATTTAGTACAACATTTTGGTTAATGTGTTGTCCTAAACTGTTGCATTAGTAAATTATTTTTGTTTCACATTTTAGATACTTCAATATTTTAGTTTATAATGCTACAACATCATCCGATTTGATGCGACGGTTTGGTTACTACAACATTTTAATCATTTTGGTGCAACTTTTGTTTTAATATGTAACATTTTGATTTATACACACTGTGATGTTTTATTTACCTTACTGCAACATTTGTTTTGTCAACATCGTTCAACTTGTAGCAAAATCCTTCTTCCTAGATTTTTTTCCTCAATAATTATATTTTTTGTCCCACGCTCTACTCATAACCGTATTTTTATCATTTACAACCCTGTTTTTATATTAAAAAATTAAGCACCGATGAACACGTCGCAAGGCAGTGTTGTCACTGATCTAAAAGAGAAAAGAACGTCAAGTGTGTCAAAAAAAAGTCTTTCGACGGAAAGATCAACCCTGTACTCGAGCTCATTTGCGTATCCATGGAAAACAACTCGTAGGTGTGCGGGGCCGTGCGGCCCACGTGGGAATTATATGCGAGCCAACTCGTACTGGATCCGATCCGGGCGCGAAGGTCCGCGCACGTTGCCCAACTTCCTCACCGATCTGACCAGGGACCGCCTCAGCTGTGCTGCCCTGCACTAGTGCACTGCGCTACACACCAAGCAAGCCGCCGAGGTCACTCTCCCAGCGGCGCTTGACCCGGCCATCTCGCCGAACCGCACCAAACCAGTCGTTTTTCCCCCCACAAGGACGTGTGACCTGCCCACCTCCCCAGAATTTCTGTTTTTTTTCTTTGTTGTAATTTTCAAACGGCCATTGTTTTAACTCAAACCGATCGATCGAACAGTGGACCGTTTGACTCTCTCGGTTACTCGATAAATCGGTGGGCAACGTTTTTAGGGCTCGAATTATTTTGTAAACCCTAGCTACTTGCTGCTACATGACTGCTGGGATTAGAGCGCAGCGTTCAATGGGCCGGATCGTGGCCTATGCCACATTGTGGTCGCAAGTCAGGTACTCAGGTACCGAAGTTGAGTGCTACTGCATCCCTTTCCTCCTCCTCCCAACTCCTACACAGAATCGACTCTGGCTCTCTTGTAATGCTTGCCTGTATTCAGTGATCAAGGGAGAACAAGGTACGCGTTGACTAGTGGGTTGGGAAGCATTGGGCTAACGGCTCATGGAATGGTGGGTTATTCTGATGAAGTGTTTACTGAGGGTACTTCTAATGCTTCACCGTGACTTGTTTCTATAGCCATCACTGTCAGATTTTTTTCTAGGTGGAGGAGAGAGGAGAAGCCAAGAGGGAAGAGTCGTTTCATCTTAGAGAGATGGTATCGATAGATGAAAGAACGATAAAGAAAAAAACACGTATTGTGAGGATAAATAGTTTCTATGGCATGCCAATCTGGATTGTCCGCCTTGACTCAAAATATGTGTGTTTCTTTGCATACCACATAAGATCCCAACGTTAAATCAACAAATTACAACAATAATTAATATTAAATTCGGCTTATAAAAACTAGGCGTTGTGATTGTTGGTTCTTAATGCTCTCACTTTTCTTATAGAAACAGCTATATAAACATTGTATTGGGAGTGTCTTATGGATTCGAATTCTATCCGTAAGATATTATGAATATTTTCTTCAATACAGTACATGCTGTCCACACTATTCCTGTATTTATCCGGCACCTGTATCAAAAGCAAAAAAAGAAAAAAAAGAAAAAGGTACAACCCAACTTATTGATACAATAGAAACCCAAATGCATCTCTGTACCTATATCAGAAAAAACAATTAAATATTCACATGATTAATCAATTGATTCTACACGTTACACAATGCTCAGGCGGTCGGTCAAACATTATCAGCACTGCACGCTACACTAGAAAACACATTCCGTAAACTGGCCGAAAAAACAAAACGGAACAGCCTGGGAAAGAGCAAGTGGAGACTCTCCAGCAGTCCAGTCTCCAAGCCCGAATAGAGACAGACTACTATGATACGGAGTACTCCACTACTCGTACAGTAGCGTACTTCCTTCGATCGGAAAAACAAGTTGATGTTGATTTTTAAACACATCTTTGATTATTTGTCTTATTTAAAAAACTATGTAAGTTATCATTTATTTGTTGTGATTTGTTTTATCATTAAATATTTTTTAAGCATGATTTATATTTATGCATGCTTGCACTAAATTTTTAAATAAAACGAATGGTTAAATACATGTACTCCCTCCGTTCCAAATTATAGTTTATCGTTGACTTTTGAAAACGTCTTTTGACCATTCGTCTTATTTAAAAAAACGGCCGTGCTATTTCGCAGGCCCCTGCGCGCCGGCCAAACGCGCAGGTGCCGCGGTTGGCCGTTGGATCGTGGTGCGCGCGGATCGGCCATTGGATCGTGGGTGCGTCCGGATTAATCCAATAGTTAGCACTCAATTAGTGAAAAATTCCATTAGATTTCTACTATTTTTCCACATTTTTATTTACTGGAAAAAATATTTTGCGATAGTGGAATTTTTTACGCGAGGTCTGATCTATTATAGATTTATTTTGTTTTCTGTTTATTATAGATTTATTTTGTTTTCTGTTTATTATAAATTTTATTTTGTTTTCTATTTTCACGTCGAGAGATTTTTTGCTCGTATAATTTGCAGAATTGTGCAGACGCAAAAAATCCACTAAATTTCTACAGTTTTTTCCACATTTTCATTTATTGGAAAAAATGTTTTGCGATAGTGGAATTTTTTTGTGCGAGGTCTGCACGCATATACACGGCATGTGTCTGCACAAATGCTGAAATTGCAGGCGCCTGCCAAATAGTGCCTCCCAATAATAATGCAAACATGTAAAAATATAAGTCATGCTTAAAATATGTTTAATGATAAAAAACCACAACAAAATAAATAATATTTACATATATTTTTTGAATAAGACGAATGGTCAAATAGAATATCCAAAAATCAATAATGAACTATAATTTTGAACAGAGGGGCAAAAAATCAAGGACGATTTATTTTTATGATGGAAAGTAGTATAATAATTTCAAAAGTCAAAACGCCATGGAAAGACGAACAATACTCCACAATCCCACCAAACCCCTATAAAACACGGCACAGAGACCCTAACCCAAGGCCCGGGAGCCATTCTCCACGTGGCCATCTCCCCCATCCCCAGCAACACCCGCAAAGCCACCTCCTCCAAGGAGAGCCGAAGCCGAGGCCCGAGGAGAGGAGGCCACTCGCTCTCCCACACCGCCAAGAACCCTCACCCACCCGCCCCGGAGGGAGCCCCCCACCACCTACCTCCCCCTCCCAGATCCGCTTCCTCCTGCCACCAGATCTCCAGCACGCGCGGCCGCCGCCCAGATCCAGCGCCTCGCCGGAGGAGCGGCAGCCATGGCGAAGGAGGGCGGCGCCGGCGGCGAGGGGGGCCTGTCGGAGTCGGTGCTCCGCAAGGTGCTGCTCTCCTACTGCTACGTCGCGGTGTGGATCTTCCTCTCCTTCTCGGTCATCGTCTACAACAAGTACATCCTCGACCCCAAGATGTACAACTGGCCCTTCCCCATCTCGCTCACCATGGTGCACATGGCCTTCTGCTCCTCCCTCGCCGTCGCGCTCGTCCGCGTCCTCCGCGTCGTCGAGCTCCCCTCCTCCCCCGCCATGACGACGCAGCTCTACACCTCCTCCGTGCTCCCCATCGGCGCGCTCTACTCGCTCTCCCTCTGGTTCTCCAACTCCGCCTACATCTACCTCTCCGTCTCCTTCATCCAGATGCTCAAGGCGCTCATGCCCGTCGCCGTCTACTCCATCGGCGTGCTCTTCAGGAAGGAGACCTTCAGGTCCTCCTCCATGCTCAACATGCTCTCCATCTCCTTCGGCGTCGCCATCGCAGCCTACGGCGAGGCCCGCTTCGACGTCCTCGGCGTCACGCTCCAGCTCGCCGCCGTCGCCTTCGAGGCCACCCGCCTCGTCCTCATCCAGATCCTCCTCACCTCCAAGGGCATCTCGCTCAACCCCATCACCTCCCTCTACTACGTCGCGCCCTGCTGCCTCGCCTTCCTCTTCGTGCCCTGGGTCTTCGTCGAGCTGCCCAGGCTGCGCGCCATCGGCACCTTCCGCCCGGACCTGTTCATCTTCGGGACCAACTCCCTCTGCGCCTTCGCGCTCAACCTCGCCGTCTTCTTGCTCGTTGGCAAGACGTCCGCGCTCACCATGAACGTCGCCGGAGTCGTCAAGGACTGGTTGCTCATTGCCTTCTCCTGGTCTGTGATCCGGGACACCGTCACCCCGATCAACCTCTTCGGCTACGGGATCGCCTTCCTCGGCGTGGGCTACTACAACCACGCCAAGCTGCAGGCGCTCAAGGCCAAGGAGGCTCAGAAGAAGGCGGCGCAAGCTGACGAGGAGGCCGGCACGCTGCTGCAGGAGCGCGAGCCCCACGGCGACCGCAAGAGTGATAACCAGGCCTAGAGCGGCGGATCTGATCCAACCGCTCCCCCAATTTGGTCGGTTCTAAATCCAGCCTAGCGAATCCCCTAAAATGTGTGATCCTTGTATGTTTCATGTCAAATCTGTTCATTTCTTGTCATAATTTGTGGTAGGAAGGCAAATAAATACAGCAAAAATCCCGATCTTTGTGTCGGACGAGTGAAAATATGAGTCATTTTTTTGCCAACTGTTAGTCCATCGACATTGACAGTATGTGTATGTGAAATTGCCTGCACTGTCTGTCTGTTAACCATGGATGATAAATTGCTTTCATTTCACCCTGTAACAAACATTGATTGAATTGGTGCACAATATATTAAGCAGCGTAGTAACTAATAAAAGATTCAATTTTTATAGTAATTGTTTACAGCACTGATCTGAATCCTGATGGCTCTAATCGTGCTGGCATATTCTGACAGGAGATCCGGTGGAAGCACTACTGGAATTACATTAATTTGGTATATGGTTGCTTTCCTTCGAGCTTCCGGACACTGGTTTGGTGCTTTCGCGCCTTCTTCCCATTGGCTGGATGCCTGGAGCCTTGGATCCAGGGAGAAGTCAAGACGTACCAGTTTTTTAGGGAGCATTTGTGCTTATCCTAGCCGCAGTACAAATGTACAAGAAACATTTGTCACACTGTCACTGCTACTGGCCTACTAGTAGAAGAATTTGCTATTCTTTTTCATTCCTTCAGGGAGCCCCATTGCCTGGATATATTTTTTTTGTTCAGTGTAGAGAACTCAACAAGGCTACGAAAGTACTGCGAATGGCTGTTAGCAGTCAGCATCATTTATATACATATCCTACATATCATATTTGTTTTCATGTTACATTCTCATTGAAACTTGCAGCTATGCCTGTTTCTCTTGCTGTTATTGTGCTGCTTGCTGTTATTGTGCTGGACCTGGGCGCAAGGCCTGTACACTCAAAACTACTACTGCATGATGGAGATGGTACATGGTTGCTGTCCCAATTTCCGTTGCTTTGCCTTCTACTTGCAGACAGTAGCACAGGCTGGTTGCCTTCTACTCCTTGCTTACGCCCAACAGAATCATGGCTTGAGGAAGACTGATTTATTTGCCTGTTCTGAAATAAGGTCGGAGACCCCTTCGGAAAAAGAAATTATTTCGGAGGCGTGTTTTCTTTCAAGTTTTCAATGAAAAACTCTGGCTTTTCACCGTACATGAACATCTCTAACGGTGGAAGCCTGGAAGGACGGGTACCTGTAGTACCACTGTCTTCACAGGTAGCAGTCAGGATCTCTGGGTGGTGAGTGCACGCCTCGTTGCTGTATCCTTCAGTTCTCCCGTTCTGTACGGACGGACTGTACGTGCGGCGCGGGGAAAACCACTGACCACACGACGGCTGAGGACTTGGTTACTGGGAGTCGTTGCACGAGTTCGCGGTTCACGTGATCTTCCGTTGTACACCGGTGTTTCGGGCTCCGTTCGGCCGCAATAATCGAACGGCGGTGCTGCTACTTTTATGCGCCATGGGACTCATTCACGGGAATATACGGCACTGTGGCGGCGTATTAAGAGCATCCTCTATTGGGCAAGTCTATGAGGTTATTAAATCAGTTTTTTTTTTGGATTTTTTCGCACATGCCATCACAAAGTTCGCTTATTTCAGATAGTTCATCGCAAAGTCGATATAATTATAGATACCACTAGATTTGCAATAATCTATCATAGATGTCATTCTTGGGATTTTTTTTGGAGATTTTTGTGTTTTAGCTAGCCGAATACACCAAATACGATCAACATACAGACAAAAATACACCCTGACATGTGGGACCCGCACATCTCATACACTCAGCCCTTTCTTCCTCCTTCCTCTCCATTACTCTCTCGCCAGAGCTCACTGCCGTCGTCGCCGCTGGAGTTGGAGGTAGGAGGAAGGAGGAGGAAGGAGGGGAGAGGGTGATAAGTGGGGCCCATGTGTCGGAGGCCGTATTTCTTTTCGTATTTTATTTGGCTCGCGTAAAATACAAAAATCCTCAGAAAATTTTGAAAATGGCATCTGTGATAGATTATTGCAAATCTAGTAGCATCTATAATAATATTGATTTTACGATGGCATATCCGAAATAAGCGAACTTTGTAATGGCGTGTATGAAAAAATCCGTTTTTCCATATGTGAGGAAGAAAAGGTGAGGAGAGATAGATACAAACTTTTAGCTAAGAGACCGTCTATAAAGGATTATAAAGTGTATACACACTATTGCATATGTGTCCAAATTAATTTTAAAAACAATATTATAGCTAGCACCATTGGAGAGGTTGTACATTTGTTATTTCTATACAATATGTCAAT
Organism: Raddia distichophylla; assembly: GCA_005191435.1. Lineage (NCBI taxonomy): Eukaryota > Viridiplantae > Streptophyta > Magnoliopsida > Poales > Poaceae > Raddia > Raddia distichophylla. Next base: position 2,013,395 of record SPJY01014460.1, read on the forward strand.
TTCTTATAACTAGCATCGTTGGAGATGCTTTAAGAGAAACGATGGGTAGCACTGTAGGCCATCTAAGAGAAGCAGCAAGTAGGCCTGTAGGCCACCATTTGTGTAGTGCAAGTGTAGTCGTGTAGTGAAGGTTTTGTTTCACTTGGATTAAAATCTATGATAATTATAGGGTATGTATTAAGTACTAATATCTATTACTCCATCCGTTTCAAATTGTAGTTCATTGTTGACTTTTGGAGACGCCTTTTACCCATTCGTCTTATTCAAAAAAATAGTGCAAACATGCAAAATATAAGTCATGCTTAAAATATGTTTAATGATAAAATAAATCACAACAAAATAAATAATATTTACATATATTTTTTGAATAAGACGAATGGTCAAATAGAATATCCAAAAGTCAAAAGTGAACTACAATTTGAAACAGAGTGAGTAGGTGCTAACATCTATCTATTAGGAACGACTCAAATATAGAGGTGGAAACTCCATTTCTCACTTGAACTCATTCAAACCGCTCTCCCTCCTCCCCCTACCCGCTACTTGCTAATTGAGATATAGGCCTCCTCTCTACAAATTTAGCCGCTACTTATGGATATACTGGCCTAGATTTAATGTTACCATGTATAACACCCAATGGATATTACCACTAGATATGTTACTTACACGGACATATATCAATGCTATAATTTTTTGTTCCATATGTGCCATGACACAAAATGTGTGCTTTAGGCTATAGGCTAGCAAGAAGAGAGGATATTTCAATGAAAGAGGCGCTAACAGATGGCCGATGGATGATACCTTTAAAGAAAATTTCCACTTCGGAGTAGGTTCGCGAGTTCATCACACTTTGGCCTGCCGTGCAGCAGATAGACTTACTTCTAGGCACATCTGACGTCGTTCGCTGGAAGTTCGCTGCTTCAGGATTATACTCAGCCAGATCTGCATATTCTCTGCAGTTCATCGGTTCTTCACAAGATCATGACTTCGCTCGCATATGGATTGCCAAGGTGCAAAGGAAGTATCGTTTCTTTTTCTGGGTGCTACTCCGTGAGAGGTTGTACACCGCTGATAGCTTAGCCACTAGAGGGTGGCCGTGTAACACTTTATGCGTTCTTTGCGGTGAAGGGGAAGAAACTCATAAGCACATGTTTTAGGAGTGTACCTTTGTTAGACAAATCTGGCATGGAATGACATCTTTACTTTGCTTCACAAAGGTAGATAGGCCCACTGTTGTTTCGATGGGTCACTGATGGGATGAACTAACAGGGAGCAAGGCCGTTAGGCCGATTGAAGATGGAATCATCATTGCCATATGCTGGAACATATGGAAGGAGCGGAATGTCAGGATTGTTGGCTGGACGATGTTTTGGTAAAGATTAGGGGTAGCATGTTGGTAGCCTAGTTGGCGTTACCGATGGCCTAGACGGGTGTTGAGTTTGGGATGCTTTTGCCTCGTGTGTTGTCTAAACTCTTTTTTTTGTATTTGCTTCTTCTTTTGAATGAATTTGGCAGCTCGCCTTTTCTTAAAAAAAAAGGTGTGCTTTACAGATCCTTAGCTACACTGGTGGCAAATTTGGTGGAAAAAAAGAGCGATGGCATGTGGGCCAATGAGCTAAGAAAATATGGCGTGCCACAGATGTAGGTGCGGCATTGAATAAGGCGCAAGCCTAACGTCACCACAATTATGGGCATTGTTTGACATTGGGCCAAGGCGCCAAGCATACCTATCTATACTACCTTAAAAAGCACCAGTAGGGGTGTTGATACAGCCAATCAAGGCCGTCCCCTCCTCATCCGACGGCTCAATTTTACCAAATCTCCTGCGCACCCACGATTTCAACATAGGCGTTGTCCTATTTGCGCATCTACACCCGTTGATATTCCATCCGGCGGCTAATTTCAAATATGTATGTCTCTCTCTCCATCATTAATTACATTAAATATATTTCCAACCCAGTCAGCCCGTTGATCTCTCCCCATCGTTAATTACATTAATGCATTCATGACTATATTTACTCCAATACAAACAATCTCAATCGTTCTCGTCTTCATCCAACGGCCGAATTTACTCCAATCTTCTGCGCATGGGCTAATTTCAGATCTGATCGAGGCATCCACAATACGTTGATGACGCGCCTGCGTTAATTAGACATTTATGCCGCCCAATAATCCCGTAGCCATTCACACTGGCAATTAATCCCCGCTCCGCCCGTGTCTCACCAATCAAAGGGCTCATTCCTCCCCACTCCGCCCGTGCCTCACCGCCTTCTCTGTGAGGTCGTCGCTGGAGTCGCCATCGCCATCTCCTCCTCCGCCGCCCAACCCGCCTCTTTCGCCGCCTTCTCCACATCGTCGCCACCCCACTCCTCCCTCGCCGACTTTCGCCCTGCCCTACTTCTGATCTACTGTCGTTGGCGTCTGCTCGGAGCTATGGCGGCTGCGGCAGCACGGGCTACGGAGGAGGGCAGCGACGAGCTCAGCGGCGGGGGCACCAACTCGCATGCGCGATAGCGGCAGTTAGCAAGTGCAGTGGCGTTGGCAGCAGTTCGCACGTGCAGTGGCGATGGCGCAAGCTGTGGAGGAGGGCAGCGACGACCTCAGCGGCGGCTCTCCGATTCCATTCGCTGCCGCCGCCGCCAGTCATCGAATGGGTCGCCGCCGGGACCCCTCACGCCTCCGCCCTCCGATCCCGCGTTCTGCCGCCGCCATCATCCAATCCCGTACGATGTCACCGGTGAGCTCAAATCCCCCTCCCCTGCCAGCACCTCCTCTCTCTCATTCTCTACATCCGCCACAGAAGGAGAAGCTCCACGCCGGAGGCGTGCTTTGGGGCGACCAGCACGCCGTAACCCTTCGGTCATCGAATAGGGGTGGCGGACGCAGCATTGGGGTGTGCGCCCTGAGCTCCAATCTACCGCAAACCCCCTACTCCTTCCACTCCGACGTCCAATCCAGCTCCGATGTGCTAGCCATGAGCACCACCAGTTCTGCTTTGTGCTCAGCTCGAAGGTGAATAAACTGCTGCAACCTATAGCCCCAATGCTTGTGATGAGATTCCTTATGTTCTAATTTTTCATGGATGCAGTATGTTTTTTATTTCTGAATGTACATGCCGCTCCCCTTACTTTGGCCGTAGGGAATAATGGAAATTTCAACTTTGCATTATGCTAGATTGAAGCTAGGTATTTGTAGGTACATTCTCATACACAACGTACACTTATGACACTTTTCTTTGAGCTGCTATATTGAAGCTGGCATGGACCTTGCCATCGTTGCCGGCTTCCACCACAGCGAGGTGACGAACCCCCAATCTGGATTCCTCTCCTCCCTTCTCTCAATCATTTTTTTTTTCATATCATGTGTTTTACCATTTGTGGATTGGATTTGTGATTTATTGTTCAGCCTATTTATATACTCGCGTTGCTTCGAAAAATGAGAGCTCCTTCTGTTGCAACAAGGTAAGAGTTGTTGCTGATATTTGTGTAGCTTCAATTCTTAGATTTGAACAAAGATGGGTTTTTGGTTTGTATATATCTCTTATACTACAATTCTTTCGAACTATATATGCCTCTGCCATGCATTTGGCTGCTTGGATTTGGGAGAAAGATGTTGTTAGTTCTTTCACTCATCCTTGGCAGTAAAGAAATATGCAAGCAATCACTAGGGAATTATAAGAAAATAATAGTGCTAAATCTTTATACATATATGCCATATAAATTTATTGTACAAAGAACGCGCTTTCCATAATAAGACACATCCTAGGATAAATAGTCATTCTATTCCACAGACTATTTATGTTTTAATGGGAGGATGCATTGTGGATTGTTACAGAATAGTCATTGTGCATATATACTATAACCTTGGTTTTGGATCTTTTGAGAACCCTGGACATTGTGGTTCTCTTCTTCATGAAGCTTACATATTTAGCTTCATATGCTATTTAAAATATATCTATACTAGCTTTGCTGCCTATAGTTCCATGTTTATTTGGATGATGTCACTTATACCGCCAATTTGAAGCTTAATCACTAACTGACAAGACTAGGAACATGCTTCTTTTTCTAACCTCAATACATGATTTATCAACACGTATGTTGTCTCTAGGATAGGCAGCTTAGGTGCAATTTATAGCTAGAACGACGTGGTGTCGGCGTGATGGAGATGAGGCGGCAACGGGCACGGCTCACAGCAAGGGTATGTTTTTATGGAGCCTTTTTTAGTGCTGAGGTTTTAGATCTTCATTATAGTCTTCAGTTCACTCTTTTGATCTTTGACTTGAGCAATTGAGCTTCAAATTAGTGGTGTCAGTGCCATTATGAAAATTTTCATGCAGATAATTTATACATACAGACTATATCTTCATATCTTTAATGGTCATGTGCATGACTTCCTTTAGCGCTGCTTTAGGATCTACTACACCATGCACCTTAGTGTACCTGTTTGCTTTGAATAGTTTGCATCATGCTTTATTAATTTTAACAAGAAGTTGTTTTTAGGATGCCACCACACAAGGTGTCTGCATAATAGCTATTTTCCATAAATGATTTATTATTCCGAAACCGGTGAAGGCGGCCACAGGAGCCGCTTGATCGGTCGACGACAATCCCCGGGCTGGCCGAATCTATATGCCCTTCTTCTTCCTCCTTTTGGTGCATCGGTTACTGCCTTAGCACTTCTATTTTCTTCTTATTCAGAATTCATGGTCAGTCTTATTAACTGTGTAGGTGTGATTTCTTTAACCCCCACATGATATATGCATGATTCAGATCGTCTGGCTTCACAGGTTTGAAGCCACCGCATACAGTACCTGTCGTCCAAGCAAATCCAACGGCTGTTTGGAGCATGCATAGTTTCATGCGGTAGTGATCAAGTTAGCGGGACATAATTTGCCCGATTCGTTGTTTCATGCCTCCGATTTGAGTGTTCTTCATCCAAATCGAGCCCGATTGAAAGGTTAGTGACTCTAATTTGGGGATTTCATGAATTAGGTTTTTGTGTTCACTGAAATTTGAGGAAAGACTATGAACTCATGTCAATCTCGCCCAAAAATTATCTAATTTAGGTACTACCTTTTTTGGCAAAACCAAATCGTTGTGTCCATAAAAATAGCTTGGCATTAGCTTAGCTTTTCTTTGTTAAAAGGTATTGCACAATTGTCTCGCACAAATAGTCAGTGTTTCTTTACAGGGCAGGAGGGAATTAAATAAGACTGCATATAGGTGGCTTTGAAAGCATTTTATTTTAGATATTGGAAATAAATAGCTCGGCCTCTACATCTTGGGCTGTATATGAGAGCCTAAGGGTATATGACTTCCAATGTATATGTGCTATACTGATTCAACGAACTTCCTTTGAGTCACTGCTATTTAGTTTTCCAAGTGTATACTAACAGTTTTACTAAATTGTGTTCCAGGTGTCTCTCTTTCTACAGTGGGCAAAAGTACACTATTAATCCAGGCAAGGCAAAGAAGCTTATAGCTTGGTAATGTTCCCATCCTAGACACTGCTGGCATGTGGATCATCTATGGTTCTTGACTATTTTATCAAACAGGTATGACTCTGAAGGAAAAGATACTTCAATAGATTCTATAAATTTCGAAGGCCTTCTCTACTGGGAACAGCTGGTCATGATCTCTCCAAACAATTAGCACTTCCTACATGGAAAATGCACCATGGCAGAAGATTAGTTACAACAAAGCATGTCAGTTAATCCACTGGTTCAGCTACCGCGGATTCACATGCCTGAGGTATTGGTGTCACTGGGAACTTATTAGTGCCGACTGTAATCCCCTTGAAGAGCTGAAGAAGTTGATCCATGTTATCCGTGAAGAGTTTCTGAGAGAAGATTAAAAAAACATCGACTTTAGCATCGTCGTGGTGGTGTTTTTATTTTTGTAGGTGATGAAAGTGGCATATCAGCTGCCTGATAATCAGAACGACCTAAAAGTACAGCTGAAATTAAAAGAGATTTACCAATCTCTCAGAAGAACAAACAAGAATGGGCAGCTCCTGGTTAGCCAATTCAAGGCAAGCAGTTGGGCCACATTATTACACCGCTTGTCGACGGCTGAGATATCGATCCCAAGTCGATTAAGGTTCTTTAAAGAGGGAGATAGGAGACACGCCGAACAACACGAGCAACAGTCAGCGATGAACAGGGAGACAAGGGTTTTTATCCTGGTTCAGGCCTCTCGGGAGAGATATGACTTTTGAATGTGTCTTTTGACCATTCATCTTATTAAAAAATTATTGTAAATATTTTTTTCTTATATACTGGCGATTTGGGCCGAACTATGAGTAATTACATATTTGAATTTACAAAGTTATGGACAACAGTGTAGATACTAATTTTTTCTTTCATGTAGACAACAAGTTTTTAATCCCGATGGGCTATGTTTTTTCTTATAATTGCTACTTTACGATATAATACCCGACGTGAGTTGCACGTACATGACTCCTATTAACATGAAAAATCTTAGCTTCTGTTCGGTTTTTAAAGAGGTAAAAATGGTTTCGAGAGTTTCAGAGAAAACAATAAAATCTTAAAAAGAGACTGCAAAGTAATAAAACATATTTGGCTTGTGAAAGAACAAATCTTTTCTATAGATTTTGATTGTAAGTAAAGCTGTGGAGAAAGGCCTAGAGATATTTGCTCCCCGCGATAAGAAGCAAGTTCACGCAATATCAGCAGAGGCAAACCCGAAAAGAAAAGTTCAGTAGTGGCTGAAGCCCATTCTGGTTCGAAAGGGAGCTTTTGGAGAGTGGAGAATGGCTTCAAGGCCCATACAAAATAGCAGTACACCGATGAAACTCACTAGTGGAAATACATGCGATGTAGATTTCAGCTTTTCACGGATTCCCCGAATTGGGCCTGGCCCGCTAGGGTAACAAAAATCTTGGTTTGCATTCTTTGGAAATTTGGCTTCCTGCCACTAATGAAAGTTGTAATCGCGAAAATGGCATGCAAAATTTGTGAATTGAGAATACACAAACAATAATATCTTACTTTCCTCACGCTTCTTGATACGAAAAGACAATATCCATTACTCCATGCAAATAAATAATATCTGCCACGAATATGTTACTTTCTATTTCAAAATGCCATTACTCCATTAAATTCTCAGTTTCTCGATACAAAAAGACAATAATACCCTCATGTCCTACTCTCTTCTATTAAATGAGTGCATGATAAATGTGCCCTCCAAAACTCACCATAATGTCAAATCTTGAATAGATCTCACCATCTATAAAGTGACATAGGAGTACTGATTAGTAATTTATCCTTAATTTTCCATTGATTGATTGAAAAAAATACCGTGTTATATTTTTTAGTGAAGGTCCATTATCAATTTATCTTTTTGTGTTGTTTTTTACTTGACTCACCTCTAAATTATATAATGAGGGAATCATTGTGTTTTCATGTGAACAAATGTGAGGATTTAATGGAGAAGTGACAATTTGAGTTTGAAAGTAAGATATTGGTGGCATTTTCTCAATTCAAAACTTTTGAGCGGCATTTAACTACAATCATCAGTGGTATAGCTTCTCATGCCTCTCCGGTCTGCACCAGCTGGGGATGCAAAACAACCATAATACAACTGAAAGCTAAACACTTGTTACAAAGGAAATTTTTAAAAGCAAAATGAAATGACAAACAAATTGTCACGTTAAGGCAATCCAAAAATGGGTAGATATAGAATGCTACACTGTTGGAAAAGTGTAGCAAATATTATGTAGTGTGAAACTCTATTGTACTCCATAATATATACTTGCTTTACGTATCACAATATATCATATTGTTTTATGTAGTACTCCCTCTGTTCCAAATTATAGGTCGTTTGACTTTTTCGACACGTACTTTGACCATTCGTCTTATTCAAAAAAATTTATAATTATAATTTATTTTTGTTATGATTTAGTCTATCATGAAAGGTACTTTAATAATGACTTGAGTTTTTTCATATTTTCACTAATTATTTGAATAAGACGAGTGGTCAAAGTACGTGTCAAAAAAGTCAAACGACCTATAATTTGGAACGGAGGGAGTACCATTTAGTGTGAAGCCTCTATTGTATTCGTGTTAGGGCATATATATATAGTTAAGGTGGTTACCCACAAGCGTCTAAGGAAAGAGAGCATGCCATCACAAGGCATCTATATAAAAAGTTTCCAATGCAAAAAGTTTATGTAGATGTTTAAAAGTTACGCACCGATGAAGGAAAGCATGCTTATATGTTGCACTTATAAGCATATCTCAAATGTTGTAAGACCTTACCGTTCCAATCCACGTCAATTTGCACTGTAGGAAACACCACATTTTTGTAGCAAAATTCGTCTACCATAGTGCAAAAGCCATTTACCATAGTTATAGTAGGCGGCCAGCCATCAACCTTAGGACATCCAAGATGCATGGTCGGCCATGAAAATATGGTCGTCACTCGTCAACTGGACTATCAACCAACATATAGTCGACATATCAATGGTTACATACCATAAGTCTCCGTCAAAGGCTGACCGTGACATAGATTATATTCATCATATATAGCTTGAAAAAACACTAGATTATATACATGCCAAAAGTGTTTTTTCACACAAAAACTAATAATAACTACACTGGATGCATTTTTATAAAAAAAATGATACAAGCAAATTTATAAGAAAATGAGGAACTGTTATATGATAGACACCTAATAAATGTCGTCGACCATCAAAAAACAAAAGGGAGGCTAGGGCGCGGACGAGGCCTGAACTTGCAATGGCACAGGTGAACCCGCGTCCGGCGCTAGCCAGGTGAGCAAGTGTTCTTTTCCAAACCAAAAGGGTGTGCAACCCATTTATTTTTATTTATATATCGGTTTTGCTGCTTCTGAGGCGACTGATTTTTAAATAAGTCTCAGTCGATTATATACAGATAGCGCGAGAACACCACATGATGGATGGGGCCCACACAGCAGTGGCACCTCCATGGCTCAACCCCACAGCTTCCATTGCCGGTGGAAGTCGCAGCCTGTGTGGCTTGGGACCCACCGCAACAGGGGCATAACGCTCAATGCCATGTAGGAGACCCACCGGTATAGATACAGATATAGATATAGATATAGAGTATTTGTTTATTTATAAATATAGATACAGATATAGAGTATTTTTTTATTTATATCTATATCTATATATATCTGCTCTATAATTGAGCAGTTTTGACCTACATCCTACAACAAATCTCATCTGTCCATATCCCTTCATCCAACAGGCATAATTGGATCACTTAAACTTTGATTAAATTATCCACCTTTGTCACTTAAACTTCACTTATATAATTGAGCAGTTTTGGCGTATATCCAACTTCAAATCTTATCCGTCCATATCCCTTCATCCAATAGCCATAATTGGATCACTTAAACTTCACTTAAATTACCCACCTTTGCCACTTAAACTTCACTTAAATTACCCACATTTACCACTCCATCTATCTAAACATGTTATGTACGAGTACAATCGGCAGTCCGTCGAGCTGAACTACGACGACATCATCAACGCAGACTCCCGTTGCTGCCTTTCATGGCTGTGATTATCTAATGTATGCTGATCTTGATTTGAATTCGGATCAAACAATAACTGTCCATAAGCTACATGCATACAATATATATGTGCAAACTCCTACCGTCCTATGACGCATGCATGCATCGCGCTCGCACGGGGGACGCCGGTGGCCTGAACCCGTACGTGCACGCGCACGCGCACGCTTCCTTGTTGCCGCCTTCCTCGCGCCACCGTCGCTTGGTCGGCCACCACTCCAAGCGCTGCCGTCGCCGCTGGCCCCCGTGCATGATCTGCCGTCACTCCTTGTACGAGTACAACCGACAGTCTGTCGAGCTGTGGCCTACGGCGACGTCATCGACGCGGACTCCCTCACCGCCACCTTCCATGGCTGTGATTATCTAATGTATTCTGATCTCGATTCAAATTTGGATGAAGAAATAGCTATCCGTAAGCTGCACGTATACAGTATATTCCTACCGTCCTACGACGCGTGCATGCATCGCGCTCGTGCGGGGGACGCTGGTGACCAGAACCCGTACGCGCACGCTTCCTCGCCGTCGCCTTCCTCGTGCCATCGTCGCTTGACCGGCCGCCGCTCCAAGCGCCGCCGACCGCCGTCGCCGCTTGCCGTTGTGCGTGGACCGCCGTCGCTCCTATGCCTCTCCCCCGTCATCCAAGCGTCCACGGTGCCGCTGCCATGAACCGCCGTTGCTCCTGTAAGACTAAGTCTTTTTGTTTTTTATTTATTGTCTGGTGTTTTTCTCTACAATTGTAACCCCCATGAAGATGCTTTCAATATTGGTTCTCCATCAAGTTGCATAGAATTATTTCATTTTACAGAGAAGAAGCAAAATCTTGAGTTTTCTATTAAGTTTTATAGTTTTATTAAGTTGCATAGTATATTACTATAACGTGCTTTGCACTTGCACGCTTGCTAGTGTCATTAACGCTATACTCCGTATATCTTAGACGGGTGGAATTTTCGCCGTTAACCATGGAATATTGTGGTGAACGACCCTGCTTTGGCCGTCGACCAGCTTAGGCCGTCGAAAACATAAACTTTTCCTAGTGTCGTCGAGAGTCTAGACCAAGGCACATGCTGCCCCTGCCTATATATATACATACAAATGTCCGATCCAAATCCTACACTCGCACGGCCGCACGCTACAGCACAACCAGTGTAGTGTAGTGTCACAACTCACAACCTCACAAGGCATAACTAAGAGCCTAGCTAGCTAGGGGACACCATGATCACGGGCTCGACCGTGTACAACGTCGTGGAGGCGATGGCGCCGCTGTACACGGCGGCGCTGCTGGGGTACGCGTCAGTGCGGTGGCTCAAGGCCTTCTCCGACGAGCAGTGCTCTGGGATCAACCACTTCGTCGCGCTCTACGCCGTGCCGGTCCTCGTCTTCCTCATGGTCTCCACCAACGACCCCTACCACATGAACGGCCGCCTCATCGCCGCCGACACGCTGCAGAAGGCGGCCATGCTTCTAGGTCCCATGGCGTGGGCGCTCTGGCCCCGCTTCCGCTTCTGCTCCCGCTCCCGCCGCCACCCCGACGCAGCGGCGGCTGCTCAGGCCACCCCGCTGCAGTGGGTGGTGACCGTCTTCTCCTCGGGGACGCTGCCCAGCACCGTCATCATCGGCGTGCCCATCCTCAACGGCATGTACGGGGCCGTGTCCGAGGACCTGGTAAAACAGATCGTCATGATGCAGTTTTGCGTCTGGTATAACGTCGTCATCTTCTTCTACGAGTACATCGCCGCCGCTGCGCAGGTTGGCAGCGCCAAGATCAGCCCGGGGTCGCCGACAGTGTCAACCGAGGAAGGCTCCCGTGCTGTCGACGACGTTGATGCGGCCGAGCGGATCCAAGAAGTGGCTGTAAACATGGAAACCACGGAGGTGGCCAGCGAAACGACGACGACAGACGCGAAGAAGGCTTCACTGACCATGCCGGAGCCAGAGCCGGAGCCTGCTCCGTCGGTGAAGCACGTCATATGGCTGGCAGGGAAGAAGCTTGTAAAGATTCCTAATACATATGCAAGCTTCCTAGGACTCATATGGTCTCTCATCGCATTTAGGTATGTCTCTTCCGTCCACATCTACAGTTGTAAAAGTCATACTCTAGTAAGGAAAACGCATCACGCACGCGGTTCATAATTACAAAGAAAATATTTAAGATTAGTGGATCGAGCAGAAATGATTAAGAGGGAAAAAAAATAAAAGAAACAATGTTTATAAGAAAATATAAAAGGGGAAAAGAGTAAAAGAACAATATTCAAAAAATGTACAAGCTTTTATGGTTTTTTTGCACTTGAGCTTTTTGTGTTCTTTTTTTTTTTGTATTACTAACGTTCTTAAAAGAGAGAGTATAAGAAGTGAAGAAGAGCAAAGGGACATTATTTTTAAATTTCTATTTTCTAGAAATTTAATAGAAATTTGAAAGTTTCCAAACTTTTTTAAAATTCTTTTGGTCTAGCCATGGTTTCATTTTTATAGGCTTTATATTCTTTAATTTTTTTTGGGACATGGAGGAAACAAAATAGAAAAGGAAAGGAATATGTCCTAAATAGAAAAGAATTCACTTTTTCCAAATTTGAACTTAAAAATTTTTTGGAAGACATTCAAACTTTATGTGAATATTTTTTGTGCATGGTTCCATTTTTACGAACTTTCACTTGTTTTTTTGCGACCTAAAAAAATAAAATAGAAGGATAAATACAGAGAGAAAGTGGAAAAGTGGGAGCGGGAGGAAAATTAGCTGTAGGCGACGAATCAGAAGTCAGGAGGGTGGAAAATTGGGGGAGGCAAGGACTCAAACCTAGGACTAGTAGTGTATCAGCTAGCTCGGCTAGCCAGCCAGCCAGCCAGCCAGCCACGGTGCCAGCCTCATTGGCTAGCTTGCAATAGAAAGAATTTTATATGTTAAGTATGGATGGACAATTGGATCTTGCGCCACGTGTGGCCGTTCGTGAAGGAACAGACGACCGGGGATTCTCAAGTGACGTGGCCTTGCATGGATTCAGCCTCTCGACGACTTATGTAGGATAGTTATATTATATTATATATTTGCACACGCATCTCTCTCTAATTATGTTATAGAAAACGTACAATTTATCTATAAAAAATTTTACACTCCATTTTTGCACATACTTTTAATTCTATAGGCAACCTCTCATGCATCTCTTTTTGGTTTCAATGAACTTGCAACAACTAAAAAATATCATCTAATTGATTGTTGCACATTTTTTACAACATCAAGCTATGTAAATTTAGTTATTAACTAATGTAAAATTGTACGTCGACTGAAATTTTCTCTATTTTTAGTCAACTGATTAGGAGTCACGCCCAACATGGGAAATGCAACCACCCTCGCCTAAGGAACACCCCATCTCCTATTCTCGTCCGTTGGTCCTGCGTCTAAATTCGTGCACGCATAGCTAGCCATCTGATGGTCTCTTCAAGCAAACCCTTAAATTTTAGGGAAAATGCAATCAAGCCCTCTTATTTTTGCTCCTCTCTTCCTCTCTCCCTTCCCCTCCATGACTCCACCCTGGCCAAGCCGGCACCTCCCTAACGACCCTGCCACCGTTGACCACCTCCTCAGCGACACGCAACCACGTCAGTACTAGGAGAAGTAGCTATGACAAGCCCGACTTGACATGGCTAGCCGGTGTGGCAGCTTTTCTAGGCGCCAGCATGGTCGCATGCTGGGTTGGAGGTGGTTTCTAACTGCGTGGCCTTCCGACAGAGCCAGCTCGATCGGGTTGGAGGGGAGGAGTGAGAGGAGTTTTTGCAAAAGATTATATAAGAAGTTACACACTGATCTTGATGCGTGGCTAACAGTGGGAAATTAGAAGGGGATCTCCTCACCCCGTATGGAAGCTGTGTGTACATTAACCCTTATCTTTTTTTACAGATTTGGAATCAAGATGCCCAGAATTGCCAGCGACTCTCTCTTCACTATACACACCACGACGGTTGGCCTTAGCATGTTCGCTTCAGGTCAACGTTTGTAACTGTTGACAAATAATTAAGTAAAAACATATATATTTAGTAGTATTATGCATGTGATATAGTTGGATTCGTGTTTGAAAATACTTTTATATTATGATAATTTTGTAGTTGTTGATGATGTCTTGTGAAAGGAATTAATGTTTAAAGTCTTATGTTGAAGATCATATCAAAATATTATACGTCTTATGTTTTAAAACATTTTAAAACGGCTGTACATATCTAACGAAAATGCCAAACACTGCAAGCGATCATCGATTGTATCCACCTCACTATTCCTCTAACATATAAAACCTACACATCTTACGTACCGATTCGCAGGGACGTTCATAGCACGGCAATCACGGTTCGTGCCGTGCGGCTACGCGATCGCATCGCTCTCGATGGTGTTCAAGTTCCTGATAGGCCCCGTGGTGATGCTGTTCGCGTCGCTGGTCATCGGCATGCACGGGACCCTTCTCCACATCGCCGTTGTGCAAGTAAGAATTAACAAAAAATGTGTCCACACCCTAGGTCGGCTAAGCATTAATATTTCCCCCGCATCATCCGCGTTTGGTTGTGTGCCAAGATTTATGCCACAAACCACATGGTCTTTTACAACTAAAATTTTTACGATACACTAAAATAAATATGAGCCATTCATTTTTCTCAATCTAACGGTATATATAGCTATCATAGTTTTAATTTTTTTATATTGCTATGATAGTTTTTTTGCTACAAGTGTAGTATATTCCTATAAGTGATATAATTTTCATTTACTATATTTAAATGACGTGATGCGTAAGTAATTATCTTCAGTACTATTTTTTATATAACAATCTTCAAATTTGCTTATATGTTGAGGAAGAACCCTAGTAAGAGCCTGCAAAAAGCGTTTAGACTTGATCCCTATTGATCCCTACACCTCTGCGAGACTAACCAACAGCCATAAAAGTTTGATAATCTCACTGTATGGTAGCGATGCCAAGATTAGGAAGTAGATAATGGTCCTTACATGTGTAGGCTATTGATTAATTCTCCGGGAACTTTACACATGCATGGCCGATGCAGCATGACATCCAATCACATTAGGGAAGAACTACTTTATTCAATTAGAAGACCAAAACAACCGATTTCCTACGCCATCTGCTACAGACAGTTAAAGCATCTCCGAGAAAAGCCCTTCATAAGTTGCTATCTCCATATTTTAATTTTTTTTAAAAAAATTAACTCCAACAATGGATCCTATCTATCTTAACAAAAAGCTTTAGAAAAGTTTGAAGCCCTGAGAGAAGTTGCAAAATATGACAACTCAACTGTCAAACCCTATATTTGGTTTCTCTATGTTTTAAAGAAAATTTAGAATTTTTCTAAACTCTATATATATTTCTAAATCATTTCTGACTAGTCGAACCATGGCCCTCTCCTTCCCACCGAAGCGAAACAAGCCGCCCCTTCCTCTGGCCCTCTCTCCTGGCACGGTGTCCCTCCCTCTCCCAGTGGCGGCAAACCTCTAATGACATAGACCTTTTTTCCTCTCCATCCTAGCAGCGTTGAGCCTGTGAATCTCATCTCCCAGCACCGGCGATCCTCCATCGCTAGCATTAGTAGCATCCAATTGGTTTTCTTTGATTTTCCCTTCTCTCTCTTGGTCTCCTACACTCCTAGTGGCATCAACATCCAACGGGGACGAATCCCCTTCGGATTCCGATTACCCGAACAGGCACAAGAGCAGAGAAGAATCATCCTCGAGACCGGGTTCAGGGACGGGGAGCGGGGGATTTTCAGTTGATGGGGACGGGGATGGGGACGGATCTAGTCCCCCTGGATTGGTCCATTGCGACCCCTAGGACAGACAGTGACAACCATATTTACATTCAAATTTTCTAATGAATATATAAATTTGGATATTCTTAAATACAGTTACGAGTTGAATATTGTAGTGAATGCAATGTCAGATTGGATATGTATTTAATGATTTAAATTGGATCGGATATCCTCATAATTTATGTGATTGTGAGATATTTGGGTAAATATTCGGTGCACAAGACTTTTCAGTGCACAAGTGCAAACATCAGTTCTTAGCCATTGAATCTCATCTTGGTGGCTCAGCTAAAACATAGGAATATAGAAACAATCATCATGGTTTTGTTCACAAGTGCATAAGTGGGAGAGGAGAGTTTCACTTCAATGCATCTGAACCGTTCAGATTGGATCTAAGGGATCATAATGAGTTTTTGCACTTGTGCAATGAAAAGTATTTTGCACCGAATATTTTTCCGAGATATTTATGATATTATATCCTTGTATATAGTGTATTTAACTATACTAAACTATTATTTCACCTGAATAAACATGACTTAACACTAAAATTCTCACTAGTTAGCCATATATAGCAATATCTATAAAATACATGCCCTATTTTTATTGGACTCCGATCCAATCATTTTTTTCTTTGCTAAGCTATATAATATTCAAAAGAAACCAAAAGATTATAATATGTAATATGCAGTAATTTAAATTTATATATGTATATGTATATGTATATGTATATGTATATGTATATGTGTGTATGTGTGTGTGTGAGGTAAGCTACCGTGCTCTCGAGAGTACGGACGCACTCCCAACGAGTTTTTGCAATTCAATGTTACTATTGACCGATCTGAACCGTTGATTCTCTTCGTCTCGTTGAAATGTAATTCCCGACCAAGTTTCGTATTTTTCATTTTTCAACTATTTTTTTTTCATATTTTCAAAATCAGCTTTTTTAAACGCGTTACGACTAATTAGAAGGTTGTTTTTTGAAATGAAAGAAATAGCAAACAAATTCAAAAAAATGTGAAACTTGGTTACATTTCAACGAGACGAAAAGGATCAACGGTTCAGATAGGTCAATAACAATCTTCAATTGCAAAAACTCGTTGGGAGTACGGAGAGATCCGTATTCTCGAGAATATGCTAGCTTTCCTTTTATATGTGTGTGTATCACTCTCTGGCCAATTTTTTCACATGCATATGCACGCAGGCGGCTCTCCCTCTAGCCGTGGCTTCGTTCGTATACGCCGAAGAGTACAAGGTCCACGCAGACGTCATGAGCACAGGGTTTGTTTCTTTATCAGACACTGTCAGCATGCATTAATTGTGTGTATAACGTTTATGTTTCACTTCTTTTTGTAAATATCCGTATTACTGTAGATATGGTTTTGTGTTTTTCAGGGTTATTCTTGGGACATTCATATCGCTTCCCGTTGCCATTGTGTACTATATCATGCTGGGGCGGTGACAAAGTTACACCCGTAAATTAATTAAAGGACGCAAAATTGTGACAGCTCTTGAGTTTGGTTTGCGGGAAATCAACTCCACGTGCCAAATTGTAACACACACGTACACACACAGAGATATATGTGTGTGTCTATGTCTGTTATATACAAATAAACATGTTATTATTCTAGATTTGCATCGCATTCCGTATAACTTCGTATAATGTATGCTATACGAAGTTATTACGGGCCCTCTCCTTCCCACCGAACCGAAACAAGCCGCCCCTTCCTCTGGCCCTCTCTCCTGTCATTACAAAACGGAAACAATATCTTTTGCAATTTACAACCGAAGTTAGAAACTAACATAAGAGAAAAGGGACAGATTGACGCTTACGACTGGTGACCTCACCACTCGCATTCGTCAACCCAAAACACAAATTAACAGACCACTAGGGGCGGAGCTAGACCAAGAATGGTCGGGGTTCACTCGCACACTGACTGGTTGGATTGTTCCATCAGATACACAATAATTCGGTTTGGGGGTACACTTGTTGGAACAATTGGCCTACTCTTTACTAGTTTTTGTCTTGCACCGCCCCTGCAGACCACATAGAATGCAACCAACTAACCATAACCAACAGGTTCAGTTCAAAGGAATAGTGCTTCTCGTTTTCTTTATCGTGTTCCTATCACTTCTTCATTCCCCAAATTCAAACCCCTAATTTAAATAGAGGTGTGAATGGAACCAGTAAACTGATCGGCCCCTTCGACTCCCAATGTCAATATAGGCTGGGCGACCCCGACGAACCCACCCATTTGCCACGCGCATGCCACCACCATGATTAGATCCAAAGAGTGTGATTAGATCCGAAAAGCGGCCGCATGGCACCGTGGCCTTGCTCCTCCCCAGTCACCGGTGATTGCAGCTCTGTGGCCCCATCTCCTTAGACATACTCTTCAAGGAGTCCGTCCTTCTTTGGAGTAAGGTCGGCCTAGTGGCGCTCTCCGACTCCCCGGACGACATCACATGGTCCCCTTCCTCCTCCGGCCACTATTCCGCCAAATCAGCCTACTCCCTCCAATTCAGGGGCAGCACGTCCCACCCTCTCGCTAGCGCCATGTGGTTTGTCTTGGTGCCGAACAAGTGCAAATTCTTCGCGTGGACCTTGAGCCTTCGTCGTATCAACACCGCCAACCTCCTCGCTCAGAAAGGTTGGCCCCACCATATAGCCTGCTGCCTCTACGATGGGCCCTCGGAAACGATAGACCACCTGTTTGGATCCTACAGTTTTTCCTCTATCATTTGGTAGGCTTTTCTGCCACACGACCCTCAACTTGCCGAGCACGCCATCTTCGGCGATTGGTGGCTCGCCCGTCAAGTGAGCATCCCCAAGGCCGCTTCCCGTTCCCTAAACAGCCTCCTCATCCTTTCGTCCTGGAAGATCTGGAAAGAGCGGAATCGGAGGATCTTCCACCACCAGTCTCTTCCTGCCACCCAAGTAGTTGGTCGCATCAAAGATGAGATAGCCGCTTGGAATGCGGCCTACCCCTCTTGTAATCTCCTCTAGTTGCTTGCCCCCCTCCCCCCTTGTCTTCCCTCCCCCTTTTTTTCTTCTCCTTGTAATTTGTACAGCTACTTTTCGTCTTTAATGGAATGGCAGAGCCCCTGCCCTTTTGCTCATAAACAAAATCCAAAAAATGAAAGAGACAAGAACTAGATAATTAGATGCTTGAGTTCTCTTGCTATTTCTTAGCAAGATGGTGGAGACACAACTTTTTAGTGGTTTTGTTTTTTTTCTAATAGGACATAATGAGCTTGTCTTAGAAATAGTTTTCGTTTTTTATTTTTGTTGTCGATCCAGAGGAAATATTAGGGCTCCACAGTAGCTCATTTTGGATAGCAGATTTGCTAGACTTTTGTATCATTATTTTGTAGAAGTTGGTAGTTTTTCCACTAGTACTTGCGATTTATTTTGTAGAAGTCAATGGTTTTTTCCGCTAATACTTGCGGTTTCTGGTTGTAGTTTTATTATAGGCATAATTGATCCGGTGGCATTGAAAGATTACTTGGCTTCATTTCTAATACTGAAAGAACTCTGTTATCGTATCTAGCACCAAAAGATGTCTCCGTTACTCGTTTCTAACATTTTGTCACGCCTGGTAGGGATGCAGACGGCCGACGAGCAACGATGTGCCCCTTAAATTTATCTCGGTCAAATAGTAATCACTATTTGGACACCCATATTTGAACCCATCTTAATAAATGGCATGCCCATTTGGCCCAACCAATTCGGATCCTCTGCCATAGTAGCTCAAAAAGCAAAGGGGCACCGTGGCTGGCCGGCGTAAATGCATGAGAACAGTAGCAATCACTATTTGTAACTGTAGCAAAAGTGTCAAATAGTGGTGAACAGTGTTTTCAACCATTGTCAAACAGTGCATTTTCAGTACAAAATGCACATTTACTGTTCCGCCTCTGCCTTTTAAACCCAACGGCAACGGCTCCATTTCACCCATTTATCCTGGTTAAGCCTCAAGAACACCGCCGTCCACATCGTCTCCTCGCTCCTCCGTGCGCATCGCCGCTCCTCCCGGATTTGTGCGACGGGGAAGATTTCACAGGCAGCGTTGGCCTCTCTGTCCTCATCTTGGCTTCCAAATCGACCTGGCTGAGGCAAGGATGGGTTAATTCGATTGGTGGGGTAAGGAATACTGGGTGTTGGCGAATCTATGGTACAATTTGATTTGTGGATTTTCGAACTAGTGCAGGTTTTGGGGATTCTTGAGTACATGGTGCGGGTTGATTTAGGGATTTTTCAGCACATGTTGTAGATTGATTTGGGAATTTTGTAGCCCACGTGCAGTTGATTTGGGGATTTTTGAACAGATGCAGATTGATTTGGGGATTCTCAACCATAAGCTGGAGGATGATTTGGAGATTTTAGAGCCCATCTTGTAGGTTGATTTGATGATTTCTGAGCCGGTGCGGTTTGGTAAGGCGATTTTTTTAGCACACGGTGCACAGACTTGGGGATTTTTTAGTTCATTTGGGCTGCTACGGACGGGCTGTGGGTGACGTAGTCGGCTGGCCGGCTGGCCCCAGCGACACGCCGGCGCCCTGGAGCGCCGCCTGCTTGGTGGCGTCGGAGACCACCGGCGAGGCGAGCTTCAGGGCCTGCTCGCCGGCAGGGCTGGCTTCACGGCCTCGCCCAGCGCCTTGAGCACGCCCGCGGACTGCTTGGCGACCTTGCCGCCACGAGCTGCTGCTGCTGCTGCCGCCGCCGCCGGCTATAACCCGAGGGGGAGGGACAGAGAGGATAGGAGAGAGGACAGAAAAGACCTTTGCACACTTACAAGTGGGCCCTGCATGTCAGCTAGGTGAGCTAATGACTCTATGTAACACCCACTGTGACGGAGTGCTAAAATAGGTTAACGGATGCGTGTTTGGATGCTACATAAATGAACCATTCTGCTTGGTGCTAGAAAGGAGTCCGAATGATCTTTCGATGCCATGAGCTCAATTTTCCCTATATTATAACTTTTGTACATGAACAGTAAAGGTTTGTACTACAAAAAAATAGATTTGTTAAATATCAGTCACCTATTTTTGGATTTTGAGCAGCAAACTATTTTTTACTAAGTAGTCCACTATTTTTCCTCTTGAGTAATTGATAGTGGTAATTAGTTTTTTCATACTGAAAAAATTACGTACGTATAGTAATTCACATCAATTTTTTTTTGTATGATCGACTAGTTTATTATTGTTTTTATCTAGAAATTTGATTCATAAGTTTTTAGGTCAATTATATAATATTGTTTTGTTTTAACTTCTATAGATTTTTCTAATGAAAATTGTTTTTAGTCGGTAACTCGCTAGTCTTTGGGCAGGTGGCCGCCGCATCTCAAAAGTCGTCACCAACGTACCACTAAGCTAATAAAAAAAAAACTTTCTGGAGATGACTTGCTTCACGCACGTCCTTGTATTTGAGGCAAGCTACTCCCTCGATCGCATTCGGTTGGCAGCTTTACCGGTGTCTTGAGCAAGAACACCCGGAAATAACTCGCCGTCGTGCTCGTCCTTGCATAGATATATGGTTTTACGACTTACGGACTAGGGCCGGATCAAAAGCTCAGACTCTACGAGCTATTTGAAATCGGATCGCTCGAATGCTAAACAAGACGATCTCGAGTCCGGTCCCGAGCTCGAGTCTATTCGAGCCGATCTTAAGCTCGATCCCGAGCCTTCGTCGAGCCCAACCGAGTCTAAATAATAATCATTGCATAGCATATTTCTTTCTTTGAAATTATTCAACCAATTTGAGCTGAGCTCAAGCTTAAAATTGAGTCCAACCGAGCTTATATAGTCTATCTTTCCATTAAAATAGCACAAATCCCTTCATTCGAGCTCAACCAAGCCAATCTCAAGCCTAGTCGAGCTTTCATCGATCTCGATCTCGAACTTGACCCTCTAAACTCGATGCTAGTTCGAGCCGAGCCCGAACGGAGCTCGAGCTTTGACGACCTAAGCTCGCTCAAGATCGACTCGAATCCACCCCTATTACGGACCGACCGGCTCCACGCACTTCGATTCCTCGACAATGTCTTAGGACATCTCTAATGGTATAGCCAACTATTAGATATAAGAAAGCTCCATGTTATCTATAAATAGCTTATAGACAACATTTTCAATGAATTAGCTATAACAATGGCTATTAAATTTAAAATGGACTCACATGTAATAGATGTAGTGCACCTTATAATCCGCTATAGACAGGCTCTTAGTTAACAACCAGTATTTATCTCTTTCCTTTTCTTCTCTCTTCCATACAGGCAAAAAGGTGCGGTAGGCTCTTTATAGCCAGCTGATAGGGCTCCGTTGAAGATGCCCTTATGCTTGCCGCCTCTTTATGATCTGTCTCGATTGAGGGAGCAAATCATTCTAATGGAGCGGAATTTTTCTATGAACTTTGATGAAACGACGTTAATCCTTATTTTACTAAATGCTAGATAAAGTGACGATGAATCATGAATAGATTATTTTATTTCTTAAACCATACAAGTTATTATCGAATATCGATGCATCGTCTCACCCAAAGTAAGCAGCTCTTTATACTGGCCAGCAGTACATGAGCTAGCTAGCTACGTACGTACCTAAGGGCCGTTCAAATGCGCTTGTGGTGGTGATTCGTGAAGCGGTGAAGGTGACAACAGCGGATCGATGGTGTCCATCCCGCTAAAACTAGCGGCTCCTTCTGCTCCGTTCTCCGCCATATGCATCGTCGTGTGCTCCTGATTACTTCGTCAGGACTGGGAGTCGATCAGGTAATCAGGACAGAAGGGGGAAAAAATGACCATGTCCTGTATGATCCAATAAAACGAAGTAGCTCTTGATACGTACCAATTAATGGCATTCCCCTTTCAAGAGAAAAAAGGGGCCCGAGCCGGCCGGTCGCTAGGCCGCTAGCCGCACCTCGTTATACGTACGTTCCTATTATTCCCCTGCCACGTCTCTTGGAGCATGCATGCATGAGCTCGTTTATACGCCATGATGCGCCTCCATTGTTCCTTGGGTGCCCACTAGTTTATAGTATTAGAATTAGGACCATCAACACAAAACCTATTCATACCTAAATGGCAAATGCATGAAAAAACAATACCACCTTATTAGTGGGAAGAAGAAAATACAACATATCGGGAGGGGGGGGGGGCACTTATTATGGTGTATCATGAAATATATGCGGATGGGAGAGCTATATGCTAAAGTTGAGTGCGCGTATTACATGAATTTCCACGTATTTTCGTATGACTTGTTATTTCACTAATGTCGTGGATTATCTCCTGCCATGTTAATTCTCTTTTATTTTGAATTTATACCTTTAGCAAGTTAACAAACCACATTCGATTTTTATGGGCGAAAGAATAGTAACGTGCGTGCAAAAAGAAAATGTGCTCGATCAAAGAAAAAGGAAAAGGAAAAAGAGTGTGATCCAAAGGTGTGATCAGATCTGGAAAGTGGCCCTGTGGCACAGTGGCCTTGCTCCTCCCCGGTCACCGGTGGTTGCAGCTCTGTGGCCCCATCTCCTCAGACATACTCTTCAAGGAATCTGTCCTTCTTTAGAGTAAGGTCCGCCTAGTGGAGCTCTCCAACTCCCCGGACGACATCACATGGTCCCCTTCCTCCTCCATTCCGCCAAATCGGCCTATTCCCTCCAATTCAGGGGCAACACGTCCCACCCTCTCGCTAGCGCCATCTGGTCCGCCCTAGTATTGAACAAGTGCAAATTCTTCGCATGGACCTTGAGCCTTCGTCGTATCAACACCGTCGACCTCCTCGCTCAGAAAGGTTGGCCCCACCATCTGGCCTGCTGCCTCTGCGAAGGGCCCTTGGAAACGATCGACCACCTGTTTGGATCATACAGTTTTTTCTCTATCATTTGGTAGGCTTTTCTGCCACACGACCTTCCCCTTGCCGGGCACACCACCTTCAGCGATTGGTGGCTCGCCCGTCAAGCGAGCATCCCCAAGGCCGCTTCCCTTTCCCTGAACAGTCACATCTTCCTTTTGTCCCAGGAGATCTGGAAAGAGCGGAACCAAAGGACCTTCCACCACCAGTCTCTTCCTGCCACCCAAGTAGTTGGTCGCATCAAAGATGAGATAGCCGCTTGGAATGCGGCCTACCCCTCTTGTAATCTCCTCTAGTTGCTTGCCCCCTCCCCCCTCTTGTCTTCCCTCCCCCTTTTTTTTCTTCTCCCTATAATTTGTACCGCTGCTTTTCGTCTTTAATGGAATGGCAGAGCCCCTGCCCTTTTGCTCATAAACAAAATCCAAAAAATGAAAGAGACAAGAACTAGATAATTAGATGCTTGAGTTCTCTTGCTATTTCTTAGCAAGATGGTGGAGACACAACTTTTTAGTGGTTTTGTTTTTTTTCTAATAGGACATAATGAGCTTGTCTTAGAAATAGTTTTCGTTTTTTATTTTTGTTGTCGATCCAGAGGAAATATTAGGGCTCCACAGTAGCTCATTTTGGATAGCAGATTTGCTAGACTTTTGTATCATTATTTTGTAGAAGTTGGTAGTTTTTCCACTAGTACTTGCGATTTATTTTGTAGAAGTCAATGGTTTTTTCCGCTAATACTTGTGGTTTCTGGTTGTAGTTTTATTATAACTTTTGTACATGAACAGTAAAGATCTGTACTAAAAAATAGATTTGTTAAATATCAGTCACCTATTTTTGGATTTTGAGCAGCAAACTATTTTTTACTAAGTAGTCCACTATTTTTCCTCTTGAGTAATTGATAGGATGCAGACGGCCGACGAGCAACGATGTGCCCCTTAAATTTATCTCGGTCAAATAGTAATCACTATTTGGACACCCATATTTGAACCCATCTTAATAAATGGCATGCCCATTTGGCCCAACCAATTCGGATCCTCTGCCATAGTAGCTCAAAAAGCAAAGGGGCACCGTGGCTGGCCGGCGTAAATGCATGAGAACAGTAGCAATCACTATTTGTAACTGTAGCAAAAGTGTCAAATAGTGGTGAACAGTGTTTTCAACCATTGTCAAACAGTGCATTTTCAGTACAAAATGCACATTTACTGTTCCGCCTCTGCCTTTTAAACCCAACGGCAACGGCTCCATTTCACCCATTTATCCTGGTTAAGCCTCAAGAACACCGCCGTCCACATCGTCTCCTCGCTCCTCCGTGCGCATCGCCGCTCCTCCCGGATTTGTGCGACGGGGAAGATTTCACAGGCAGCGTTGGCCTCTCTGTCCTCATCTTGGCTTCCAAATCGACCTGGCTGAGGCAAGGATGGGTTAATTCGATTGGTGGGGTAAGGAATACTGGGTGTTGGCGAATCTATGGTACAATTTGATTTGTGGATTTTCGAACTAGTGCAGGTTTTGGGGATTCTTGAGTACATGGTAACATTGGCTATTAAATTTAATATGGACCCATATGTAATAGATGTAGTGCACCTTGTAATCCGCTATAAACGGGTCTTAGTTAACAACCAGTTTTTATCTCTCTTATCATCTTTTCTCCACATAGGCAAAAAGGTGAGGTAGCCTCCATATAGCCAGCTGCAGGGCTCCATTGAAGATGCCCTTATGCTTGCCGCCTCTTTATGATCTATCTCAATCGAGGGAGCAAATCATTCTAAAGGAGTGAATCTGGTAATCAGGACAGAAGGGGGGAAAAATGACCATATCCATCCCGCTAAAACTGGCGGCTCCTTCTGCTCCGTTCTCCGCCACATGCATCCACTGCTAGGGAAAGGGCCTTTAGTCCCGGTTGCCAAACCGGGACAACTTTTAGGGACTGAAGGTCACAGGCCTTTAGTTCCGGTTTTTCTAACCTAGACAGAAACGTTAGCACGGTGTAGAAAATATCTAAAAAATATGGCGAACTCAAGGCTCGAACCTGGAACCTCCTGCCACCACGAGACTCTACACTCACCCTTCTAACCAACCCACCCAGCCACGCGTATTTACTAGATTAGGATATGCATTCCTTTTGAACTATGCTGAAACGAGGCTTTAGTCCCGGTTCATAACACGACCCGGGACTGAAGCTTACCTTCAATCCCGACGAACCGGGACTAATTTGTGTCCGTGCCAGCTGGCATGTACCCGTCTGCCAAAACGCTTTTCTATCCCGGTTTGTGACATAAACCGGGACTAATGTGGACGAAAAATCATGCTTTTGGCCTAGTAGCTATGAACTGGGACTGATGCCACTATCAATCCGGGTTTGTAAATAACCGGGACTGACGTGCCGGTATGGAAGGCCCGTTCTCTAGTAGTATCGTCGTGTGCTCCTGATTACTTCGTCAGGTAATCAGGACATAAGGGAGAAAAAATGACCATGTCCTGTATGATCCAATAAAACGAAGTAGCTCTTGATACGTACCAATTAATGGCATTCCCCTTTCAAGAGAAAAAAGGGGCCCGAGCCGGAAACCATGTCTTTACCATACTTACAGAGCAAAATGGCAACCAGAGTGCAAATCAGTCTAACCAAAAGAAACTAAGGTAACCTTCATAGTAACTTAGTTACAAAACAGGGGGAATTATATAAAGGTTTGACACCAAAAATGAACCGCACTGAACTCAGCCGATCTGCAGCTGTGATAGTTATCAGTTATTAGTTTGCATCTAGCAATGACACCACAGTAAAAAATCATGGAAATTATTATGTCATGCACCACTCCATGTCGGATTACCTGCTATAATCTTATGAAATTTGGGATTATTCTGCAGATGACTAGCATTGTCCGCGGGAAATTTGAGGGACTGGCACCTCACGGCTAGAACTACCCAACTTGGAAAACGAACATGCAGATTGTCCTTGGTAGCAAATAGTTTCAATTAGCTCTTCTTTTTAGAAAAGAGACTTTAAAATATTAGTGTCCCTCTTATATAGAAGCCCTCACACAAAAGAAAATTACAATGTGATCATGACAAGAGTCTATTGCTAGCAATCCATCATATCCAAATCTCTCTTTGATTCCATCATCTTCGTGAACTCTAGCAATCTCCGTAGTCAACCATAGCATCATATTCTTCATCCTCGTCCACCATGGAAAGCAGATTTGAAATATCAATATCAAAAGTAGTCGTGGTAGCTTGAATCTCTGACTCGAGGAACAATCTGAAGAAGAAATAACCATGGAAAAAAGCACTCGGCTGGCTCGACTTCACCAAGACCTCCGGCGCAAGAAACAGATCAGAAATGAAGGACTTCGATTAAACTAAGTTTTGTTTAGCTTGCCGCTCGAACATTCCACTCATGCGATTTGGGTGCATCAATCGGTCTACACTCAAAAAGGTGCTAGAAATATTTGGTTTTGAAAAACATATTCTTCCATAAATCCAATGAAGGAGGGTCTTTGCAGAAGCACAAGGACCCCTTCTGTCTTAGGGAAGAGGGGAAGAAAATATTTGGACAGGAAGTCTCATATCTGGATGCAATTAGAGCACTTATGTATCAACAGTACGTGGCCTAATATTGTGTTTCCTTTAAACTTGTTAGCTCTATATAGTGCAGAGCCCACAAAGTGGCATTGAAATGAAATAAAGGTTATTTTTCAATACCTTTGTCAAAGCATAGATCTTGGTTTGTTCTATAGGAAGAATATTGTTGGTTATATAGACGTTGGGTATCTGTCGGACCCGCATACCGGTAAATAATAAACCGGATATGTATTCCTTGTAAGTCATCAAAGAAGACACTTGTGTCCGCATAAACAAACCAGTTGAAAACTATTGCATTGTATGAAGGATCCTGTGAATTATTAACCAAACCCTACTACCATTTATGAATATAATGTAACATGTGTCGTACAAATGCAAATATGTTATGTGAAGAGTAATCAACCCTAACTTCTTTTATGCTCATGAATTGCATACATTGAATAAAAAAGTATTCAACACACAAAATCATGTGTAATTTAACTAACTTATTCACAAAGTCTTTACCCGCATCCTTTTTTTGAGAGATGTGTTAGGGGCATTGGAACGATGAAGCTTAAAAAGTGCTAAACTTAGGGGAATACTTCACATAATTAAAGTTTAGGCAAGAAGCACAAGTACACAGCTTGATCTACATAATGTTGGGCAGTTTGGTCGGAGGGGGAGAAGGAGATGACACCGCCACCACCTCAACTGGCCGGGCCTCAAAGCAGTCCAAGTCTGGCTGTGCCGCGCAGGGGAAGGGGCGGATGTGGCCATGACAATCGCCGCAGCTATTGCCCTACCCCTATCTAGCTGGTCGCAGCCGCCGCTGCTGGGCATGCTTTGGCTTTGGCAACTGCTCCCATGATCGAAGCCGCAGGCGCGCAAGTGGCGAGCTCCGCCGTGGGAATATCTTTGACCCTCGCTACTGGCCTCACGACATCACAACCACAACCGTCAGACGCCGGGACATCTAACGAGCCGCCATGCCCAGCACTGCCGTGACTTGGCCCAGTTCTTTTCGTCTTAACATCTTAATGGCTTAACAGCTTAACGATTTATCTACGTTTTGAAAAAAATATATGTTTTCAGTTTTTTGAGTTTTTTTTTTGCTGTTTTGAATGTGGGTTCTAACGTTTAAAAAGCAAGTCAAGTGAAATGGATAAGAATCTCGAAACTATATCGAGAAACTCTCAAAGTTCAGTCATTTCAGCCATTCAGACGAGCTCAAAAGAACAGGCCAAAGCCTTTACCACTCTTGAGGTGCCCATTCTTCCAGCTAGTTTATGATGAAGAGGCTCTTCTGCCTACCTAGATTTCTTTTGCTCACCGAGAGTTAGCATGCTTGATGACGTCAACCAAGCGAGGGTGATTGATCTGCCTAGATCTCATGAAAGCCAGGCAAGAGGAAGCGTTACTCCAGTCTACCAGTTACCTACAAGCTTTTCGCTAGCACTACCATCCTACAAGTTGGGGACTTTGTCGACCTAAGACGGGGGCAAAACATGTCAAAATCCAACAAACTTATTCCTAAATGGAAGGGACCTTATATGGTCATACTTTTTTTTTGGGGAGCGCCAGGCGTCGGACGTGGCGCTCAGGCCGGACCTGCCAGGGCCATCCAATAAATTGCACCGCACCAATCCGAGCGATCACACGTGCCCACGTCCCTACGTTCCCAGACAGCTAGCTAGCAAGTGCGTTTGATTAAAAATCTAATTAAACCTCTAATTTTTGTACAAAATTCAAACAGTGTTCAAAATATGTGAAATAAATTTCATAATTCTTCTAAAATCGAGAGCAACCCATTTTAAATACTTTTAAATTTTTTTAAATTATTTTTTTCACTTTTTCGATGTTTTTAATGTGAAACTAGAAGAAGGCACTTATGAAACTTACCCCTATACTATCGAAACTTCGCCGTGTGCTTATAAAACTTGACCGTGTGCTAATGAAATCTGATGAAACTTGGATGAAACTTCGATGTAACCTGATGAAACTTGGATGAAACCTGTTGAAACTTGAATTGACCTAATGAAACTTGAAGAAACTTGCATTAAACCTGATGAAACTTGGCAGTTCGGCAAGTTTAACGAATATGAAATCCAAGTTTTCATAGGCGACACCCAAGTTTCACCAGGTAAGTTTGAAGATTTATATGGCAACAAATAACTTGTTTTGTTCGAAAAAATACGAGGAACACGTTGGCGCAAACGGTTTGTGGATTGGAACACCCAGTCAAAAATTATGGTCACCGGAAGAAAAAAAAGTCATGGGCCCCACTGCATTCCAGCACAGTACAGCTCCCCTCCCGCAGTTGGCGCGCCGCGTTAGCGAAGCCGGACGCGCCGGCCTTGCGAGCGTAAGCCTTTCCGTTTTTTTTTTTTTTGGAGAAACCTTACATGGTCATAATGGTGACACGCCCGAGATCTATATATCCGCTTGGCGATGGAAGACGATCCGGAGCACCAGAGCTCTTGGAACATTGCTCAACTTCGTAATGGTTTGGAAATTTTGTTTGCCCGTTGGTCAAATACATGCAAAAGCAATTAATGGTGTGATTAATGATTTGCTAGAATTGCTTGCCGCAGTTTTGGAAAACTGAGATAAAAATAATTTTCGTATGAATAAAGGAAAAAATCTACGCTGATAACAATGTAATAGAAATAATGGAATCGAGCAGGTGTCCCACGCATTTGACCGGCTAGATTTGTTTCAATCTTTAATCTAACGTGAATGTTTATTTCTATTATTTTTTATTTCAAATTTATACATTTTTTTATTGTAGCCGATACATGATATAAACTCTTCCTTTTTATCTCACATGAACTTTTATTTTTAGTACGAACCTCCATTATCTCTTTTTATGTAGCTGATATAGAATCTTTTTAAAATATGGCATGAACTTTTTTTATTTTTTATTCTAATTGAAAGGATCGCTATGCTATCTAGAGGGGGGTGAATAGGCAAATAAAACGAAATTGCGGAATTAATAGAGTCGAACAGTAACCAGTCGGTCGGATGTTCCGATGGGGATCGGATGTTCCGATGTGGTACAGTACACCCTCTGTCGGATGTTCTGATCTTCTGGGTGTTCGGAATCTGTCGAAAACCTGCAGTAAAACTGTTTTCTTGCAAAACTAAGGTTAGATCTGTTCAAGAATACTCAGAACAAGACAATACCAATAGTAAAAACACCAAAACAAAATCAAGACAAAAACACAGTGATTTTTGTTTACCGATGTTCGGATCTTTGAAGGGAGATCCTACTCACCGTTAGGGAAGACACAAAGCCCGGATCACAAGACCCTAATCCCCCTTACCAGTGAAGCACAAAGCACTCACCGGCGATCACTAGTTGAATCCTTTTCCTTGCGGAGATAGATTCGCACCTACATAAACTTCGGAGGCACGCCACACAAAGATCGGCGACTCACCGACGACACCTAGCCGTCTAGGAGCCCTTCAAGCCTCCAAGAGTAACAAATGCGATGAAGAACAGTAGGAATCGCTAAGTGCTCAAGAGTTGGATCTCTAATTCACGGGGCACTAGGGTTGCCTTGATCTCTCTAGATCTAGATCTCACAAGATGAACAAGAGAGAGAAAGGCTTGGGTTTTGAGAGAGATGATGAACAGTACGAATTAGGCTAAAATCAGGTTGTAAACAGTGTCAGCAACCTTTGGAAGGTATTAGAGATAGCTTTAAATAGGGAATCCCGAAAACTAGCCGTTGTGCAGTCAATCCCGCATCGGATGTTCTGATCCCCCGTCGGATGTTCCGACCCGCGTCGGATGTTCCGATGGACCCTTTACCGGATGGCTCTGAAAACTGGCAGGCTGGCTCACCATCGGATGTTCCGACCCACGTCAGATGTTCTGATGACACAGGTTCTGTATAAGGTGTATTTTGAGTGAAAAACTCACACGAATTTCGAGATACCTATTTTAAGCACTTAGGAACCTTTATAAGCTTCTCCATTGCATCCCTATTTATAGTACGACATCCCTATGACTCAATAAATAAAGATTTACAAATAAATACTAGTCTTGATGCCTTCTTGCAATAGGAACAAGGGGAAGGCGGCGGAGGAAGTAGGGGGCACCGTAGCCGGAGGAGCCGCCGTTGGTGTCGCGATTGGAGGAGGCCACACCCCTCAGTTAAGGCGTCGCTGCTGCAGTTTTGCCTCCCTACTGGCCAGCGCATCCCACCACCACCTCGCACAGGAAGATCGAGGAAGCCACAAGCAAATAACAGCTCTACCTCTAGCTCAGCCCCTGCTCATGTGCAAGGTGTTCTTCCCTTTTCCTGCCTTATCTAGGATCTCGGGGTTTGGGTGCCTCAAATTGCATAAAAAAAAATTGATCTTGTGGTGGGCTTTTTTTGGGCCTCTGGGATGCGGGGCACTGTGGGGAGCTGCCAACGATGCAAACTCGGAATCTCTCCTGTCTTGGTGTCCTCTGGTTTACAGGGATCTTCCAATTGGTGATTGATTCTGGTAGCGATGTTGGGTTTTGATTGGGTCTATTCCAAATCGACATTGTTGGAAGTCGTCTAGATTGAAATATGATATCAACTACTGCTCGGTTGCACTTGCAGATTGCAGTATGCGTTGCAGGTTCTCGTGGGGTCAAGTGCGCTAGGTTCTTCGGCGGCCTCAGCTCCGCACCGGCACCGGCACCGTCATCCTCCTACGGTCCTACCGGCTCTCGATGGTCGACGACGCAAACCCATGGGAACTTGATCTTATAATGGCATTTGTGCTTCTTTTGGTAATTGATTGCCACATAATCACATATCAGTCCTAAGTTCTGCTCTAGGCCTCGATGTAAAATCTATACCAGTCGTGTCATAGCATTGTAATTTTATCTGATCAGGCCTCAATTTGGAATTTTACCTAATTTGCAGTCCTAACATAGCATCGTAGTATTATTGTAGCTAAACTTCTATTTGTACTAAAAATTTGCTACCTCCTGTTTTGATTTGTTATGTTCTTTGTAATGGCCATGAGATGATACGTATTCATGTGATATTGGTGGTACTGATATGGTGCATATTCTGATGTGATTTGCTATGTTCTTTCTACTGATGTGTTGTAGTTTCATAATGGTCTGCACCAACGTTGACGAATGCATCTGCAGATAGTGGTATTACTTGTCCCAGCTTAGCCAGCTAGCCGATAATCAACACTACTTCATACGTTGGTACTAAGTGTTGATGAATGAATCTGCATATAATCAACACGGCTTCATGTTGATTATCTACAGAAGATATGCACATCTTCATGTTTGTTTCAATCAAGCACTACTTATAGTCTATGCATGAAGATATAATCAGCACTGCTTGAATTTACGAAATATATGCATGTTTCCAAGGCTGATGAATCTGTGCAGAGAGCACGGATATCTGATAATCAACACTGCTGATGAATTTGGTCTGGGAGCACTCCACCAAACAGAGCATCGGGATGTACTCATGTTGGATAGAGCAAAGGAACCAAACAGAGCAAGAGGCATGGATCCATCCCTCATGGCCTGGCCCCATGCCAAAAATCATCCAGGATGGTGATGGTTGGTCTGACCAAACACACCATGAGTAAATTGCCCTCCTTTCCTCATCAGCTTAGGCTTTTGGATGATTTGGTTAGGTCATGCAGCTCAATATGATATCAGAGTTAGATGTCTCGAGTTCGAGTCCTGTTCGACGCAATTAAATAAGTCGCCCACTCTATTCCATGTTTGAGGCCTGGGGAGCCTGCACGTGCGATTGATCCCTCGTCGCCGCTACCCGACCATCTTCAACCGAACGACTAAATTAGAAAAAGGAAATAAACTACATCCAAAAGGAAAAACTGAAGAGCTTCGTGCATCACACAATACAAGCACAAATCAGAGGAAAAAACTACAAAAGACTCGGTCTAGAACTTCACTATTGAAAGCCAAAAATTTAAGATTTGATCAGCATTTTGGGATACGAGTAAACACACATATATGAAATTTCCTTGCATCTACTGGGTTGTTTCTCACTAATCTGAAAAAAATATGTGGGTCATCGATAGAGGGACCATGGTAAGTCATGTCTCCAACTGATATGCAGCTGATATGTGATAGACATATATTGAACATCAGGTGCTTGCGGCGTCTCGAATCTCGATCGACCCACCAATAGGGGTGGAAACGAGCCGAGTTCGAGCGAGGCAGCATCCGGCTCGGCAAGGTGCTCGAGCTGAAAGCTGGGCTCGGCTCGGCTCGTTTGTAGCTCGCGAGCAGCTCGCGAGTTGGAGCATGCTACGGAGTACTTGCTAGCGGTAAACAGATTGAGCACTGAGCGAGCAGTGAGCAGAGCACCATCCATGCGTCCATGCACCAACAAGCAACAAAACAGCGACACAAATGCTAGCGGTAAATAGATTGAGCACTGAGCACTGAGCAGTGAGCAGAGCGCCATGCGTCCATGCACAAACAAGCAACAAAACAGCGACACATCACACAAATACACAACAATATTACTGGTCACTGGCGAGATGGCCAGCGCGGCAGTATCTAGCGACCATGGCGTTGTAGGCGACGATGCCGGCGGAGTGGCCAGCGGCATCCAGGGCGCGCGCGGCGTCGGCGGTGCGGCCGGCGGCGCAGAGGGAGCGGATGAGAGCGGAGAGGCGGCCGCTCCCGACGGCAGCCGCGGCGTCGGTGGAGGAAGTGGCGGAGGCAGAGATATTGGTGGAGGCAGCGGCGAGCTTGGGCTTTGCGAGCTTGGGGGCGGGCTTGGAGGGCGGGATGGTGGGCGGCGGGAGTGAGGAGGTGGGCATTGGCGATGTGGCCGGAGCGGAGTGAGCCTGGCCGGGTGAGTCACCGGTGAGAGCGAGCGCGTCGTGGAGACGAGTAGATAGCGTATGCTGGACCTGATTGCCATTGCATCGGAGGAAATTAAGTTAGATATTTTGGAGCAATGGGGGTTGGGAGCCTGTGCGGCTGTGCGTGTGCTTCCTCAGATTTATTTATTTATTCTATTTCTATTTTATTTTATTATGGTGAGACATGATTAGGGGTTTTGCTACAAGTCGGGATCTGACTTGTTCCCCAACCATTGAACATCGTTTCAGTATATTAAATTAAATGGTTTTTAAAACGAAGGTATAACCTTCAGTTTGACATACTAGAACAATGTCCGATCTGCAACATTACTGGATTAGATTGCATGACCTTAAGAAAATAATGGGATAAACATTTAGGGCGTGTTTGGTTGCTTGTATCTGACTTGGCCTGGCCCAACTGATGCAGCTCACGTGTGTTTGGTTGCCTGTATACACTGTTTCAGCCAGGCTGAGGAGGTGCAAAAACACTGTTGGAGCCTGGCCAGGGAGGAACGCACGAAGTGGCCGTATCTACTCAGCCCGGCTGCTGCTGCATCGTGTTCTTCCCCCAAGACCCCACTCCCAGTGACCAGCGCTCCCTTCTGCATGTGGTAGGTAAGTATTTCTCTTTTCTTTTTTTGCTTTTATCTCTTGATTAACACATCCGATTATCGAACCGATTTCAAAAATGGATTCTTGACATTTTTTCGAACAAAACTAGACCACACTTATTATGTAAATTTCAAATATTTAAAATTCAAATTTTTTTGCTCCTAAGCAGGGAACCAAACACCATCTCAATGCCTGCATGCCCTGAGCCTGCTTGCTCTCACCCAGGCTGCACTTGACCAGGCTAAGTTCATCACTCAACCAAACACACCCTGACTCTATTTAATTCAACTTAAATCAAAATAAATTAGTCTCCAACTTTCTGTTCGGCATCATCTCAGTGGGCTGCAACAGTTAAATGTAGCATTTTTAGTGACATCGGCAGCCTCGACTGAAGGGATTAGGTCCGCGCTCTTTGATACCTTTTATTGCATACTGATTTTCCTATGCATTTCATCGTATATATTTGCAATTGCCATGCACATGGAATGCATTTAACTTTGCTTTATTTAACTATGCACCCATGGCATACTTTAGCTCGCTTGCAAGTTGCATGCCAAATAGCTAACGGCTCGGTCATAGAAGCAGTTGCAGATTTCACATTATTTTTGTTCATTGATAATTCTGCTTTACATTGTATTATTGTAGGCAATTTTGTTCTGCCATTTACCTGTATGCACAATCAAGAATTCAGTTCCACACGTGTGTGTGATTGATCATTTCTAAGCCAGCTTAAGTTTCCTACTGCTGCACATATGTACATTCTTTTAGTTGCTATAACACTGCAATCTCTCTTGCAGGACTGCAACGATATGCCTTGCATTTGGCTCTGAATAGATTTTCACTCAACTTATGAAATATCGATTGCCGGATCAGTGTTGGAGCCAAGACTACTTTCTTTACATGCTCTGTTAAGTATGTCATTTCCTTTCTTCTTAAAATTGTTATTGATCAGATTCCATGATCTACACAGATGACATGCAACCTGTCGTCTCAGATTTCTCTGAAATATGTCCTCTATATAAGATGTTGAGGGAAGATGTGACATCCCCAAGACTAATGTTAGCTGTGCTGTTTCAGTGGTCAGGGTGGGGTAAAATGTAGCATAAAGACGGACACGGTTGAGAGATTGTTGATGCTGCTTTATTAATTATATACGTTAACATAAATTTACGTGTATGTAAAATCTTTTGCAGACACAATCTGCCTCTTACATAAGTCATGTATTCAGACTTGCGCAATGCAGTGCCAATTTACCATACATCGGCCCTAAGTATTGTTTTTAATTTTTTTTTTTGTGCTAAAGATTCAGCTTCCTCTTTACGGATTTTATCCCCTATTCATATAAATACAGTTTATTTCATGAAGCATTTCGTTTCTACAGGTTTTATGTTTGCTTAATCCTTAGGGGCCAAGAGTGGTATCAGCCTAGCGTGGGTTGTTCTTAACGCATGTGGCAAAGGTTATATTCAGAGACATATGGATCTGTTTCGTGCACATTGTTGTAGGTGCAACTAGACTTATCACTTTGCAGTTTGCAGACCCCAAATGTTGTGCTCCTATCTTTTTTTTTTAAGCTAACGGACAGAATCACTGTCATTTCATTAAAGGAGAGAAAAAAAGTACAAAAGAGAAAGGGGGGAAGACAGACTGGCCAAGGAATGAAGAAAACGACCCGGCGCAACGCACCAAGGGCCCATCGCAGTGCAAGCGCCACCCTCAAGCATGCCACCGCATGACGCCTTAACCAGGCAAACACCTTGCCCGAAGGCGACAACTACAATGGCAAGGCCTGAGGCCGCCGACAATGACAACAAGGCTAAAAAGGGGACGCTGGCATCCGACCACCAAGACCAAAAAATGACGCCTTCATCAAGGGAGCGATGCAGACGCGACGTCGTCACAAAAGAGTTTTCACTCGAGAAGTTTCAAGGCCAAAGTGGCCACCATGACGATGCCTCCAGGGAGGGGAACAGCGCCAGGGCATCGCCATCATCGGCACAAACGGGAAGCTAGCCAAGGCAGAGTTTTCACCCGGAGCAAAGCCACACTGGAGGCGGTCAAAGCTAGAAGCCAACAAGAGAGTGCAGCCTCCACACCATGCCACCACCGCCCCGCGACAAGAGACAATGAGGGAGCTTGGCGACGAGAGATGCCATCACCAAGCGGCACTCAGGGTGGAGCCGGTGAGAACACACCAAAGCCACCCACGTCCGCGAGGTCCAAACAACGTCTCCAATAAGCCGACCGTCGAGAATCCTCAACAGCAACAAAAACCACTAAAGGACCCACGCCCTATACTCGCAGACCGGCCGAGCCACCAATGCCGGGGACGCGCCTCCCACGCGCAAGCTGGACACTCATCAGCTGCCGTGAGCAGACCGACCCCGACCGCAACCTCTCCAGCAGATGGGGGAGAGGAGAGAGGGGTTGGCTAGACTGAACGCCACCTCACCGGAAGGGAGGAAAGGCCGGAAGAAGGTGACGGCAAGGGAGAAGAGGGGCGCCCCTAACCGGATCGCTGCACCTCCAAAGGAGATAGGAGGAAAGGAGGCACACGGCCAGAGCCGAAACACTCCCGAAGAAGGGAGAGGCAGGGGGACACAGCGGAGTGGCAACCGTCAAAAGGAACAAGGAAGCTGGGTTAGGAAGTGACTCAAAAACCTAGAGGGAGACCAGGCAGGGGGAGAGTCCCCTGCCGGTGGAGCCCACGCAGCGACCCGGCGACACACCTAGCCGCCAAGGACACCTCCAGAATGGCCGGCCACAGCGAGCCGGCACAGACCTCTGCCAGATCCGTGCCAAAGGCCACTGAAACCGACCGCCGGCCAAAAGAGAGCTTAGCTTTTCAGTCCACCAAGTGTGTCTTCCTTGGGTATAGTCAGTGGCGTATCTGTCAATGGGGCGTAGTGGGGCTGGAGCCCCACTCGCGGAGCCCAACGTGAGTCACAACAACCAAGCGAAGTGAGCCGCGGCTGAAGCATCTTAAGGTATTAACGAAGCTAAACGAACGCAGCAACAGGCAACTGTCTGTTGAATTGCTTGCTTTGGACTGCCTGCTGAATTGCTGATTGCCGGAAGTTAATTAATTTAAGTAATCAATTTTGCCATCGATTGAATTGGCCGACGTTTATTGTCATGATCTCGTTGATTCCTGTTGGATTGCATATTTTCAAAGAAAGACATGAAAGATATTTTACAGCATCTTCACAACATGAAAATCCATAAATATCAACTATCAACTCTTAATAATAGTACATTATTTATATGTTGCAATACAATTGTATAGCTATATTGTCCCCTCAAAAATTGTATAGATATACTATATATGTATATTTATATTAGCCATGAAGGATTTATTTTTAGCCCCCCTCGTTCCAATTTTCTAGATACGCCACTGGGTATAGTACATATCATAAAGGTTATAAATGTTTAAATCGTGCTACTGGGGTAGTTTATATCTTCCGAGATGTCATCTTTGATGAACATATCATTCCTTTCTCAGTTGATCAATCCGGTCTTACCTCTAGCTCTACTCGCCCGGATCCCTATACCGTACTACCATCCATCTCCATACCTACTACACCTCGTGCGACCTATGCACCAAACTTAGAGTCATCCAGCTCCGGCTGTGGCTGTGTCTGACCTTCCCGTTGTGTCTACTGATCACTCTCTTGGAGTCATGCAGATTCGGAGGAGGTTTCTTCACCTGGTGCAGCCGTTGAACTGCAGTCACGTCCGCGCGTAACAACTTGGTCTCAGCATAATATTCTCAAGCCTAAGGTGTACACCGATGGAACAAGACCCTACTCCATACATCAACATGCTTTCCATGTCTCGCTAGTGGAGCCAACAGATCACCGTCAAGCCATGCAACATCCCAAGTGGCGAGCAGCTATGACTGATGAATACAATGCCTTGTTGAGAAACTGCACATGGCGTTTGGTTTCTCCTCAGGCCGGGCGCAACGTAATTGATGCAAAATGGGTCTTTAAACTAAAATATAAACCAGACGGGTTGATTGATTGATACAAGGCTAGATTGGTGGCTAAAGGTTACAAGCAACGGTATGGTCTCGATTATGGAGAAACATACAGTCCCGTCGTCAAGCCAATGACTGTCCGGCTAATTCTCTCTATTGCTGTATCAAAGTCCTGGCATCTCCGATAGATCGATGTAAACAATGCATTTCTTCATGGGACATTAGAAGAAGAGGTATACTTGCCCCAGCCACTTGGGTATGAGGACCCCCATCATCCACATTATCTATGCAAACTCGACAAGGCGATATATGGCTTGAAGCAATCGCCTCGAGCTTGGTGTTCTAGACTAAGCGAGAAGCTAGAACAAATTGGTTTTGTTCCATCCAAGGCAGATACTTCATTGTTCATATATGATAAGGATGGGATAACTATATACATGCGCATATACGTGGATGATATTGTTATAGCTGGCTCGTCCAAAGTTGCGGTTGATCAGCTTATTTCTCAGTTGTCACAAGACTTCTCTCTAAAGGACCTTGGGGGCCTTAAGTTATTTTCTAGGGATCGAAGTAAAACGAGGCCATGACATTGTGTCAAACTAAATATGCTAAAGACATCTTAAAACGCAACAACATGAGCAGATGCAAGTCTGCTGTTACTCCTCCAGCGGTGGAAAAGTTGTCATAGGAAAGCTAGCAAATGCGACTGCTGAAATTGTGTGGCTTCAGTCACTCATGAGAGAGCTTCGTGTTTATTGGGCTAGATCGCTAATCATGTGGTGTGATAATCTTGGTGCTACCTATCTCACTTCGAACCCTATATTTCATGCCAGGACCAAACACATAGAGGTGGATTTTCATTTTGTTCGCGAAAGGGTTGCAACAAAATTGCTAGAGGTGCGGTTCATATCGTCTGAAGATCAGGTGGCAGATGTGTTCACAAAGGCGCTCCCTCGGGTTGTGTTTGAGAAACTTCGATCTCACCAGAATTTGGTTTTGCCTGGTTACGATCGAGGGAGGGTGTTAAGAAGTATACATGCATCGTTATCTAATGTAAGAGGATGCAGCACAAATAACTCCAAAAGCCTACTATTTAGAGGGTCGTTAGTATAGATTTATCTCGTGTATTATTGTGTAAATTATATGTACATTAATTCTTATCTCTTTGTATCTGATTCTGTATATCTCTTGAGTATATAAAGGATGGTTACATCAGAGTCCATTGCACGGCAATCTTATTCTTTTCAAGGACGTGCTGGAGGAGGTGGAGCAGATGGCGCTGCGCAAGTACGGCGACCTGCTGCATTGGGGCAAGAACCACTACAGAAATGTCAATCTATGTCGGGGGCCAAAACCACCGATATAGACTCCAAAACCGCCGACATTAGTATATGTCGGCGGCTGGCAGCCGACAGTGCCTCGCCGACCCAGAGCGGCCGACACAGAGCATCAATGTCGGCGGCGCCCTCGACACTGATGCACAAAGGGGAGGGCTACCGTGCGAAAGTACCCCAGCCACCACGAGCCCCACACGTACGGCATCGGCCCTGCCGGTGGCGCGCCGTACATGAAGCTCACGTGCGCCGCCGCAGAGCACTGCAGCCCTCCCCCTTGTTGCTACGCCGGCGGCGACGTGTCCATGGCCATGGCCGCCGGTGCCGACGGCGACGTGTCAGGTCGGATTACCCACTAATCCTCAACTAATTACCCAACTGCCACTCGTTACAAATTTTCCACTTCCCTAAATGCCCTTCTATGATCGACGGTCCACGTCGAGGTACCTCTAGCTAGGTACCTCGCAAACACCGTAGCAAACCTCTTTAGAGGGTCGTTAGTATAGATTGATCTCGTGTATTATTGTGTAAATTATATGTACATTAGTTGTTATCTCTTTGTATCTGATTCTGTATATCTCTTGAGTATATAAAGGATGGCTCCATCAGAGTCCATTGCATGGCAATCTTATTCTTTTCAAGGACGTGCTGGAGGAGGTGGAGCAGATGGCGCTGCGCAAGTACGGCGGCCTGCCGCAATGGGGCAAGAACCAGATCAATGTGGCGTTCGAGGGCGCCATCGGGACGGCAAGTACGGGCTGCCGCCATGCAGTTCGTGAGGGTGAAGCAGGCGTACGACCCCGACGGGCTGTTCTCCAGCGAGTGGAGTGACGAGGTGCTGGGGCTCGCCGGCGCCGGCGGTGGGGGCGTCAGCGTCGTCGTTGACGGGTGCGCTCTGGAGGGGCTGTGCGTGTGCTCCGAGGACGCGCACTGCGCACCGGACATGGGCTACTTGTGCCGCCCGGGAAGACATAAGGATGCCATGGTGTGCCGCCACGACGACGCTCTCTAGGGCAAAGCCAGATCGTGCACGTTACTGTGTTCCCAAATGCCCGTACGTGTGCATGCTTAAGTACTACTCCCTCCGTCGCTAATTATAGGTCGTTTTACTTTTTTGACACCAAGTTTGACCGGCTCGTCTTATTCAAAAAATTTCGGAATTATTATTTATTTTTACTATGATTTCGTTTAGCATATAATATACTTTAAGTATGAGTTGGAATTTTTTGAATTTTTACAAATTTTTTGAATAAGACGAGCCGGTCAAACTTAGTGTCAAAAAAGTCAAACGACCTATAATTAGGAACGGAGGGAGTAGCTAGCTAGTAGCGGATACACCTTCGGTCAACCTGTTCGTCGACTTGCAGGAGGCGGCGATGAGGC
This sequence comes from Raddia distichophylla, assembly GCA_005191435.1. Classification (NCBI taxonomy): domain Eukaryota; kingdom Viridiplantae; phylum Streptophyta; class Magnoliopsida; order Poales; family Poaceae; genus Raddia; species Raddia distichophylla. The sequence goes on from SPJY01014460.1 coordinate 2,054,311, forward strand.
ATGTCGCGGTCATAGCTCCCACTCACCTGGGAGTTAGAAGCTCCATTGCGTACCTTGTTGGATAACTTAATGATACACTATATTATGTACAAATAAAACTTGAGCTGAATGACTTGATGTTAAACTTGTGCATTGTGGTATGTGATATTGTATGGACTTAATTATATATTATTTGTATCTATGTGTTCTTGCATATCTTGTGTTGGATGATCATGTGATGTTGGATACAAGTTTGTGATAATATGAATATCTGTGAATTTTTTGTGAATAATGCAGCACCTTGTTTTTTTAAAAAAATATATATTTTTGTCGGCTTTGGCTGACGAAATTAATTGCCACGTCAGCCAAAGGCGACACCTCTGCTGCTTTTATTTTGGCTGACGTGGCAAATAATTTCGTCGGCTAGCCCAACCCGACACCTCCACTGATTTCATTTTTGGTTGACGTGGCCACACCAGCCGTCTATCGGTCTCGCAGGCACGGGCGACACGAAGGGAGTCTCGGGCCCTGGGCGTGCGGGCAAGGTGCCTGGGGCCTAGGCGCGCGGCCACCGTGGCTAGGGGACAACGGCCGGCGTAGTCTCCGGCGTGACAACGACTAGAACAATCAACAGCGGCGAAAACCATCGATTTGGTAATACGCAGTTAGGGAATGTGAAGGGAGGGATAGTTTAGTCTTTGGGGATGAGAAAAGGGAATTAATTAAATGGGAAAAGTTCAAAGTGACATATTATTAAGGAGTAATTCAGTGGAGTAGCATATCCTCAATTACCATATTTAGAATGGCATATCCTCAATTGTCACTCTTTTGAGTGAGATATAGTTATTTTTTTCATGAATAAAAGTTATATTATCTTGTCACTTCTCCCTTCTTCACCCTCTCTGTGCACCGGCAACACCCTGCTGCCAAGTGTGGGAGGTTGCCCCCCTGAATTCTTGTATCATGAACTATTGAAGGAGCGTCCCCGTAGACACTTCGATGAATGAATGTGGTGTCCAGTAAAAAAGAGGGGGAAAATATGAAAACTCGCCACTGCCTTCTGCGGCACTACAGTGACCACATCCACCCCCTTCATTGTCACATACTTCACAGCTGCTATTAGAGTGCGGACTCGGTTTCTAAAACCGATGACACACTTCCTAATTATAAAATATGTGACCCCCTCGAAATTCATTTTAAAAAATTCAAAGAAATATGAAAAAATTATTTTACGAACTCTAAATAGAACTATTTGAAACCACACGAAAATGAATACAAAATATTACATCATTTGGTTTATACAAAAATGATAAATCTTCATTTAATTTAATTTAATCGAAAACAAACAAGGTCATTGTCGGCAACTTGGCCGTCCATAACTGATCTCAAGTTCGTCGGGCAGCGGTTGCCAGGGACGCGCGACGGCGCTGCTTGAGGAGCGCACGGCCACGACTGCTAAAGGGACGCACGGTGGCACCGGTCGATGAGTGCAGTGACGGCGGCGGCCGGGGAACGCGTGGCGGCGTGCATCAACGAGCGCGCATCGGTGGCGGTGGCCCAGGACAGGCGGCGGACGTTGGTGAGCGTGCGGCGGTGAAAGTGACAGGGGGCACTCGGCGGCGGTGGTGGCCAGGGACGCATGGCGGCGTCAATCGACAAGCCCGTAGCCGCGACCGCTAGGCGACATTCGGCGGCGCCAGTGGCTATGGATGGGCGACAGCATGCGTCAGCGAGCGCACATCAGATCATCTTATTGAGACCCATATAAGCCATACTATGGACGATGCATGGTCAATAATGCTGTCACCCCATGGGGGTTGAGAGGGAGTAATCTTAAGGTCATCACTCCTATGGGCTAACCACTTGGCAGATGTTCGTAGGTTGATGGGTGATTCACCTCCTCTTTAGTCTGGACTTTGGACCGACTGCCATGGATTCCTCTCCCCCATCAGCGACCTGACCATTTCACTTAGGCAATACTCCTTTTGTTCAAACAAAAAACATTCTTTTTCCACCATAGTTTTCGTTGCATAGAAAAAGAATGTGCTTGGATGGGGTTGTAGCGAGAAAATTTGGCTCGTGACACTCAGTACGTAGGCCTCACCGCGTATGACACTAAATACACACACCCCAGGTCGGAAAACACTGTGCGTGCGAATTCCTTTTTCTGGTGACATTCTCGCCCAATTTCCCCTGGTTTGCCCTGTTTTCCTTTTTCCCTTGCTGCCCACGTTTCAGGACTAGACCGGTTAGACCATGCAAAAACCAGAGGGTTTCCCCACCTCCCACGCTAGGGTTCGTTGTTGGAGGCGACCTCGACCGCGGCGGCGGCCACCGCGGAGACGGTGGGCACGATGATGATAACCTCCATGACGGCAACCTCCATGACGATACCTCGACGGCGACAACGGCCACAATCTCCACGGCGACACCACATGGAGACGGCAACCTCGATGTTGCTCATGCTTTGTTACAATTGTTCATCGTTTTGTTCAGCCTATTTGTAGCAGCAATTGATCTTCCGAAGTGTTAGATTGGATATGTGAGAAGTTACAGAAGCATGTTCATCCTATTTGTAGCAACAATTGTTGACTAATTACTATAGCGATCCATTGTTGTAATAGGTTGGATTGATGTGCTGGTGCTATTGGCTAAAAAGTGCTATGATCAATGAAATTTATAAGCATGATTTTGATTGTCTATTTCTACTGTTTGCTTCCTCAAAATTGATTTTTCAGTCTTTAGTCTAAATTGAACATCAAAAGCACTGCATATGGGTTGTTCTCCCGCTCTCAGAGCCCCTCTGGTTTTGGTTCGGTCTAACCGGTATGTGAAAAAAGAAATTCACATAGGTAAAATAGTAAACGGGGCTCTCCTCACCGGTTCCACGTCGTCGAAGGGAAGAAGCTATCGACATTGCTCACTGTCGCAGCCCATTAGCACGCCGCGGTTGGTTGCCCCCCAAAGCCAGTAGGAGGAGATGGAGGAGGGATGAAGGGAGAGGCCACTCTGCCATACGAGGTGTGGCCATTGATAGGGCAGGAGCATGTATGGAATTGGGAAGTCTTCCATGTGTGAGCGGGCTGGCGGCTGGCACTACAGCAAAACGAAGTTTTTTCGTCGGCCGATTATAATTTCGTCGGTTTAAACCGACGAAAATAATGCTATAATTTCGTCGGTTTTATTAAACCGACGAAAATAATACCATAATTTCGTCGGTTTTCTTAAACCGACGAAAATAGCTATAAAAATTAAGGTATTTTTTCTGTTACAGCCGCGGATTATCCCCACCCGTCCTGCGCCCCCGCTCACTTTGACCTAGCCGCCCCTGCCCTGCGCCCCCGCGCCGCCGCCCTTGTCCCCAGCTCCCCCGCGCCGCCGCCCTGCTCCTCCGTCTTCTTTCCCCTCTCGCTCTCGCCCCCGCACCGCCGCCATCTGACCCAGCTCCCCGACGTGTCAGGTCGTTGCCTCCTCTCCTCCTCCTCCCGTCCACGACGGAGCGTCGCCGCCTCCTCCTCCCGGCCCTGCTGCCGCCTCCCATCTCCGCCTGCCAACCACCCCTATTATGAGGTGCCCGGATCCGACGACGGCGAGCCTTGGGGTGGCCGGATCCGGCGACGGCGGGCCCTGGGCGGATCCATCGACGGCGGCCACCGGGGCGCGACCGCATCCCCTCACCGGAGCCGCCTCCTATTCGCCGGGTTCTTCTCGATCTGCCCTGCTGCGCAGGTCTCCTCAACGGCGGCTCTCCCACGGATCTGCACGGCGGCCGCGCAGACCTACGCGTTCCCCATCTACTGCGCCTCCTGGCTCCCCCTCGCGCACATCCTCAACCCCTCCGCCGAGGACGCCGCTGATGGGGTCGCCGCGCTCGACCTCGCCGCGGAGGCGCCCCCGGCCCTCTCCCCGTAGCCGGTGAGTGATCCATCTCCTTCCGTCGGTTGATTTTACACCAGATTTGTCGCGGATCTCGCGAGATAACGGTGTTGACACCCAAATTTGGCATTAAAATCGGATATGGAATTATTGGGCCAAACCTGATAATGGGCTTCATCGGCAAAGAGGAAAAGGTTATTGACGAATACCGATAGTCATCAGTTCGGAAAGAATACGCTCTGATTAGGAATCCGGGAGAGATACGATCGGATCAGAGGCACAACGCGGAAAAATAGGTTGTATCGGTATCGACTTTGTAATACTATAAATAGGACCTTAGGCCTCGAGAATAAGGGACATCATACATTAAACACAAATACTTTTCTCGAATCTGATCGACTTCGTCGAAAGGCTTCAACTCGCAGGTAGAGCTATCTCGATGGGATAATCGATTCTCTCCTTGTACCCCATATGCATGGCTGTATCATATTGATCTCATGTATGCAAAGCATGTTAAACTGTCTCGGGATTTACCGATCTTTAATATGTTCTCGCATATTGCACTGTCTCGATCTAATCGATCTATAATGTGTGTTTATCTTGTAATACCGATTGTCAGATATTGCATATGCTTTTTCCTGAATCCGACGTATGCGACTGTCTCGTTTAATCGATCTTGTATGCGCCTTGTTTAGGATATTGCATGTGAAACGTTTGCCGATTAGTGTTGTATCTACCTTTATTAGTTTTAAACTCTTACATCGGTTTATTGATTTAATCTCGTTTTAGATCTGAATACTGTCTTGGCCTGACCAATCTATTCAATCTATTTCTTGGTTTAATCTGATATATTGATGCGAAGGTTTACTGCTAATATTATATGAAAAATACCAAAAAGAAGTATAAGATTTGAATTTAAATGCTTATTTATATTTACTTGCTCTATCTGGCATTAAGCCGATAGATTGTGTAATCGGATTATTCAAAGCCGATTACGAATAACCTAATCTGGCTGTATTTAAAAGCCGATTAGGGCGATATTACTGACGATTTTCTCCTTGTCAGTTCACAGGTCAAATTGACTGGCACGCTTGGTTTCTGGTTGCGACACAATCACTGGATTGACGCTTCCGCACGTGTGTTCGCAAAAGTTCACTCTTTTGTGTCAACAGAGGGCGATGGCCCACATGTCAGCGTAACAATTTAAACTAAATTTGAAATTAGAACATTTCTTTGATTGATAGGTCAGATAGGAAGCAGGCAAGCAAACCAAGTTATAAGTTTGGAAGTTAGAACTCGGAAAGGTTGTCCTGTGACTACCTTTGAAGTCTTTGGGTAGGGCATCAGGCTAAGGTCTTATGATGAGCCACGCGCATATGAGGTTTACTGCTGCCCTAAAGCTCTGTCCCCTATCCTACCACTAGATCTCCTATGCCGGAACATGAACAGAGAAAGCAGTGAGTGTAGTCTTTGGAACGAACCCGGGGTTGCTCTCGCAAAAAGATTGTACTAAAGAAAGCTAGAAAGCCGATGTTGGACCAGTCATCGGTTTTTAGGGCGAATCGTCCGGGAGGGGACTAGTGCAGCGCTACACAACATCATGACTGGACAAGCTCATCCGGTGAATCGAAATATTCCGCAAGGGATGAATTTGGGCAATCAGCATCCAGCTTATACTCATCCGGGAACATCACATGCTGGGGCTTCCCAACCAAGTCCTCCATTGACTATTAATCCAACTCTGATTCAGATGATATCGAGTAATCAAGCTATAATCCCAGCTTCAGAACCGGTATATCAGCCGATCAATACTGGGATAAATGAAAATCTGGAAGAGATGACAAGGCATCTAGTCTACAACATGATGAAGCAATGCGGGTTCAACACGCCTAAAATTGCTCCGCATTACACTATACCGTATCCATCGGCTTTCAACGAAACAGAATATCCGCATAAATATCGAGTTCCTGATTTCGCGAAGGCCAAATTCAGCGGATGTGATCACACCTCGACGCGCGAGCATATTGCTAGATTTCTTGCGCTATGCGGGGGTGCTGCATCAAAAGATACTCTCAAATGACGATTATTCCCACTGTCACTATCGGGATCGGCATTTAACTGGTTTACTTCACTTCCTCTGAACAGCATTACCTCTTGGCCAGATCTGGAAAAGAAATTTCATGAGTATTTTTATTCCGGAGAAAATGAAGCAAGAATTACCGATATGATGATGATCAAGCAGAAGTTTGGTGAATCAGTAAACGATTACTTACGTCGGTTCAGGGAGGTGAGAAACCGATGCTACAGCCTTTCACTCCTCGACAATGTGTTGGTAGAATTGGCTTTCAAGGGTTTATTGCCTGTCAATCAGAAGAAGGTGGGCAACCAAGAGTTTGCAGATATATCGCACCTCGCGCATAAAATCGCGCTGTATGAAAATCGATTCTCTGACCATTCTTATCCTGGTTAGAAAGAGTATCGGAATAACAACAATAATAATAAGAATAAAGATAAGGCTATCAACGTTGTTGATGCGGAAGAGATCGAAGAATCAGATGACTCCGATACCGAGGATGTCAGTACTTATGTTGCCGAATGGGTAAATAATAAGAAGGAATTCGAGCTGGGATGGATAAAGCCGAAAGGTCCCGAGAAGAGCAAATATTCTTTTGATACCTCCAAGTGTGATCGGATTTTCGATCATCTGTTACAGGAAAAGCAGATTCGGCTTAAGCAGGGGCATGTTACTCCACCACTTGAAGAGCTGAAAAAGCGAAAGTATTGCAAGTGGCATAATTCTTACTCACACGCCACCAATGAATGCAATATATTCAAGCAAGTGGTGCAGAAGGCGATTGAGAGCGGACAACTTCGATATCAAGGTAAAAATCCGCAGATCGATACAGAACCGTTCCCAGTCGGTTTTGTTGGGATGGTTGATGCTAAAAGGAAAGCGGATGATTCTGAGAATTCTAACTGGTTTAAGGTACTTGTCGTCTCTAAAAGGATTGTGGTGGAAGAGAGGCCGGAGCTAAAATTCCGATCAGCAGGGCGACGAGGTGGTGAAAGGACTGGCGAATGTCGTGAGGTGAAGCGCGGGCAGAATTATAATCCGATTTCCAAGCCAAGGCCAAAGCCAACCTTTGATCAGCTACTGGAAAAGTATGATCGGATGGCTAAGGAAGCTCCTCGCAAGAACGTCAAATCAAATGCTCCTGAACCTGTCCATAAGAATTCAGAACACCAAGATTGGGAGATGGAGCACTGGGAGTGTCCGTTCTTCCGATATTGCTGGGAAGAAAGAATGTCATTGCCTACGTTGGAAAATTGCCCGATGAACCACGCGTTTATACCGCCCAAGAGAACATCAGTAAAGGATCGGCTAGTGTTTCCTAGTGAAATAGCCGAAGATATTCCGGTAAAGAAGAATACCGATGTGCATCGGCCTCCCAAGGTGCCGTTGCCACAATGGTGCCCAAGCGGGATCACGAAATCTCAGAAGCGGCATTTGCAGCGGATGAGAAACACTGCGGCGAAGGAGGCAGAGGCTGAGAAATTCAGGGATGCTCTGCTGGAACAAGTAAAGCCGATGAGGCCGACTAGGGGCAAGCAAGAATGGAGGCCCAAGTTGAGATCGGCTGTCATAATCTATACTAAGGCAGGTTCTGATGAAATCTCCGTTGATACCAATATGGTTTGCGTATTGCCTCGGGAATTCATGTGTGATTATGAGGAGGCTGCTGCGGAGCTGGTAGTTGGCGCTGAAGATGCTATATTCAAGAAACCAGAAAACTCCCGATTACACTTAAAGCCGTTGTTCATTATGGGTTATATGAATGGAAAGCCGATTTCCAGAATGATGGTGGACAGTGGAGCTACTGTCAATTTGATGCTATATTCTGTATGCCGGAAAATCGGAAAATCTACAGAGGATTTGGTCAAGACCAATATGGTTTTAAGTGATTTCAATGGAAATCCGACCGAAGCCAAGGGGGTTCTGGTCGTAGAGCTGGCTGTGGGGAGCAAAACAATCCCAACGGCTTTCTTCGTAATTGAAGGAAAAGGGAGTTATAATGTCCTGTTGGGAAGGGATTGGATACACGCCAATTGCCGCATCCCATCGACATTACATCAGATTCTGATTCATTGGATTGGCGAGCAGATAGAAGTGGTCAAAGGAGAGTCTCTGACCGCAGAAACAGATTGTGCCGAAATACATGACAACTTGGAGGCATTATCGGGGAAACCCTTGGAGGAGTGTGATTTTCTCAGTTTTAACAAATTTAGCTTTAAGCCAACGACATTGGAGGCGCAATCGGTAACTCAAGGACACGAGGGTTTTTTATGGGAATCGCGGCACTAGAGGAAGTAGAGTATAAGATGGGCCAAGGATTCATATCGGCCGATGGACTTGAAAGGATCGATATTGGAACCGATGGTAAAGAAAGGCCAACTTATATCAGTAAACAGTTGCCGCGGGAGTATAAAGATCGGCTTATACAGATACTTAAGGATCGGGTTGACTGCTTCGCCTAGAAATATCATGAGATGCCTGGTCTAGACCGATCTATAGTTGAACATAAGATTAAGATGAAGCCTGGATTTCGGCCAGTGGAACAATCACCGAGGAGGATCAGTTGGAAAATTTACGATCAAGTAAAGGCTGAAATTCAAAGGTTGTTAGATGCAAAGTTTATTCGGCCATGCAAATATGCCGATTGGATTTCTAATATCGTACCAGTGGGAAAAAAGGATTCTGATAAGATTCGGGTATGCATTGATTTTCAGGATTTGAATAAAGCAACATATAAAGATGAATATCCGATGCCGATTGCCGATCGGTTGATTGACGCTGCTTTGGGTAATCGAATTATCAGTTTTCTGGATGGCAATGATGGTTACAATCAGATCTTTATAGCCGAAGAAGATGTGAGCAAGACTGCGTTTAGATGTCCTGGTTCTATCGGCTTGTTCGAGTGGGTTGTTATAACTTTTGGGCTGATTAGTGCTGGGGCCACATATCAAAGGGAGATGAACTTGATATGCCATGATCTAATCGGTAAATTGGTTGAAATCTACATTGATGATGTGGTAATTAAATCTTAGGAGGAAGAGCAACACTTGGCTGATATTGTGACCATTTTGGATCGGTTTCGGAAATATGGTATGAAGATATACCCAAAGAAGTGTGCTTTTGAAGTATCGGCCGGCAAGTTCTTGGGGTTTATGGTGCATCAGAGAGGAATCGAAGTTCATCCTGACAGAGTGAAGGCGATCCTGAATACTAAACCTCCTGATTCGAAGGTTCGTTTACAAAAGCTTATCGGTAAGATTAATTACTTGAGGAGGTTTATTTCAAATTTATCAGAAAGAATCATCCCTTTTTCTCTTTTGCTTAAATTGAAAAATTCCGATAAGTTCGTTTGGGGGCCAGAGCAGCAGAAAGCATTTGATAATATCAAGGAGTATTTGATAAATCCACCTGTTCTGGTCGCTCCGAAAGACGATTTGCCGTTTAAGTTGTATCTATCGGTATCGGATAAAACGATAGGGGCGGTGCTGGTCCAAGAAATCGAGGGAAAGGAACATGCAATTTTCTATTTGAGCAGGAAGTTGTTGGACCCGAAAACCCGATACACGGTAGTGGAAAGGTATTGCCTATGTTTATACTTTGCTAGCACTAAACTAGGCATTATTTGTTGGGTGTTGAATGCAAAGTGATTTGTCAAACCGATGTGGTTAAATACATGCTTAATGCTCCAATCATCAAAGGGCGTCTCGAAAAATGGGCATATACTCTCATCGAGTTTGATCTAATCTATGAATCTCCAAAAGCCGTTAAGGGGCAGGTATTAGCCGATTTCATCACGGACCATCAAGACATTAATCTGTCAATTCTTTTGCCATGGGTAATGTTGTTTGATGGATCGGTTTTTGAGAAGGGATGCAGAATCGGTTTTTTTATTGTTTCTCCTAATGGTGTTCCTTACCGATTCAGTATTACGGTGGTGTCGGGGATAGAATTACGGCCCATTGCCATGGCCCACTCCCTGACGGCCCAGTCGAACAGCCTACCAGGGCCCAGCTCCCTGGAAGGTTCTATCATAGTGCCGATGTACTCAGTGGTGGTGAGAAAAGAGAGTTGGAGAGAATGTAAAAGTATTGCTTTATTGTTTTTCTGGGATGTACAAATGAACAGTGACTTGTAAACTTTACACAGGGCATTGCCCTTTATAGTACTGTACTGGCAGTTGCTGCCTTTGCAACCGTGGAGGCAGTTTTCCTTTGGTATTATAGTACTGTACTGGCAGTTGCTGCCTTTGCAACCGTGGAGGCAGTTTTCCTTTGGTATTATAGTACTGTTTAACTACCGTTTTGATTATTTGTTCATTATTATTTATTCCTTCACAATTTTGACTTATAAATAAGCTTAGTTGAATTCTTATTTCAAAGTATTTTCATAGTATGTTAATTTTGTAGTTGTTAGTTATATCTTGTGAAATAAATTAATGATTAGAATTTTATATTGGAGAACGTGCGTTGTATTTTGGAACGAATGAACATTCTAATTAGGAAAAGAATTGAATGGTCTCTCAACAAGAGGGTTTTGACTTTTGCGCATAGAAAAATATAGCAAATCGTATAGTTGAGATAACAGAGCAGAAAAGAAAAGGAGCCAGCGACTAAGAGATGCTCCGGATCGCTTGGAAAAGATACTTTTTTAAAAAAATATATAGAACAATTTGGTGTCGTGGGCGTAGTTCATGGCCAAATCAATTTTTTTTTAATTATAGATATCCATATGAGTAGAAAACTATGAGTCGAAGCTTGCGTGGTTACGATTAATTAGAAGGCACGTTGGATACGTGATCATCTATAGTTAAATTAATTTATCTCTGAAAAACCAACTGGCCATTAACTAACCTTTCAAGCGTCGTTTTTTTCCTTTTCATACTAGCCTGTTCGCAGCCTAATTACTACTGGTTGTTTTCTATGGGCATTTTCAAGCTCCGATGTAGGTTTTTCGCTGTTTCTTTATAGGGGAGTGCTACATATGCGAATTGGATCCTCTGCCTTTGGCGGTCAAAAGGCACGGTGCATTTTGAACTTCTTCGAGCGCAGCGCAGCAGCAGGAGCAAAGCAGGCCGAGCGCAGGGCAGCGGACGAGCCGGCAGGCCGCGCGCAAGGGATATGGGCCTCGCGCCAAGCAAATGGGCCGCGCGCCTCTGTCCGCGCAGCGAGCCGCGCGCTGCCTCCCTGCTCGCGTGTGTTGCGCAGGAGCAGCGGATGGGCCGCGAGCAAAGCGAGAACCAAAGTGGGCTGGCCCACGACTGTTTTAACACAAGAGAACACGAATTTCGGCTGTTGGATCTCCATCCAATGGTCGATAAGAGCCATAATTGGAACGTTTTTCTTCAGACCGAAACACAGACATACAGGCTACAGAAAAAGCTGAAACTGAACACTTCAAATTAGATCATGAAATGATCATTTAGAGTGCACAAGAGCACAAATATAGCTAAAATGGATTTTCAACAGTATTATGGATCTTTTAGCACAAATAGGAAGTTTAAAATGTAGTAATTCGGACGAAATTTTGATTCAAACATAGTATTAGTAACTACAAAACCACACTGAACTGGACAATGTGCCAAAAGATTCAGTCTAGCACTTCTTCCTGGCAGGGTGCTTTCAACCCAACTAGCACCTCACAAGTGATCATCATTATTGGACCCTCCCTACATGAGAATGAATTATTGTGATTAGTATTTCCAAGAAAATAAGAAAACATGAATATACTAAGAAATTAGTATTTACCATCAATAGTTGCATGTAACTTCCGGTGAAATCATTCTCTTCTAAGCGATTTTGACTATTTTCCATCGATTGATGATGGTGGATGTTTTCTTTATTGGCATCTCCCTATAAGTGACAATCAATTTTTTGTCAATATTCTAGTGTAACATCAAATTGAATAAAAGAGTGTAATATATATTATACAACACAAACCTTTGTAGTGAGTTGTTTCGTTTTAATTAGTTGATGTTTTTGAACCCAGTCTCTGTTTCTCTTCGAGGTCCTCTTTTTAACCTCTTTCTTCTTTAGACCAACGGTGTGTGGTATGGTATGGGATACTTGAGAGATCTCTGTAGCTCCATCTTCATTATCATTGCCACCTGTAAGTTCTTTTATTTTTTTCCTCCACTAATCTCGACAATTTATTATATGCATTATCTAGTAGCATGACACACTCAGGATAATCAGAAGCACGAGAGGACAATGCATTGAACTTTTGAGAAAGAAGCTGATAAGAACGTGAAGCTTCTAGTTTCAGATTTTTCAAGACATTTTTGCCATTAGCATCTTGAACAACAGAGCTACGCACTCCTCTTGTCCATCGTTTGAGAACATAATTGTCAGGCAATTGTTTTATGTTTATCAAATCAAAAACTTTTAATGCATAGGCACATAATATCACAACTCTCTCAAATAGACGGCAGCTACATGAAACCATTGGCCCCTCCATGGAACATACAACCGTTTTTTCTTCTTCCACATAAGATTCATACCAAAAGTTTTCATTCCAACAATGTACTCATTGTTATTAGCCGATGCTTTGCATAGGCTGCAAGAGATCTTTCATATTCATTTTAAAAATATCAAAATATTGGAGGGGTGTACATCTTACTTGCTTGCACCAACATTGGTGTCCTAATATGTAATCGTGGTATTTTCTTCCTCGAGTCAAACTCAGATTGTAACTCTTTATCTCGCTTTTCTTGCACAACCCTGTCAAAGTGGTGAAAAAACCGAGGAATGTCCAACTTCACATTCAAATAGCTTTTGAGATTGCTATTGAAACTCTCACTTAACTGTGTGCTTCGCATTCCCAACATGAATACACCCTTCATATATCATAATGCCCACTTTTCCTTTAACTTGTACATGATGTCTAGCCAAGTTTCCTTCAGAACCATGCTTCTCATGCCATTAAAAACTTCTTCAAACATTGCATTGTCATCATGCTCATACATGCAAGCTCTGAAATCACCATGAATACTTGACTCTCCAACCATGTGACGGTTCAAATTCTTGATTGCATTTTGACCAATATGCTAAGTACATAACCCATGCCATGAATTAGGAAGTACCTCACCGATGGCCTTACCCATTGCCGCATCTTGGTCGGTAAAGATGGTCTTGGGCGCCTTCTCACCGTGGCTAGTTAAGAAAGCCTTAAATAGCCATTTAAAAGACTCATAGCTTTCATCATACATAAGGGCAGCATCAAAAATAGTGGTCTCTTTAAATTGATTGAAACCAACAAAAGTATCAAATGATCGACAATCTTTGTTGGTTCCAAAAGTGGTATCAAAAGTAACCACATTACCGAAGTGTGCATAATCAATTATCATCCTAGCATCTATCCAATATATATTTGTTATTTGTCCTTCCTCGTCAGATTGCAAAGCATATTGGAATAAAGGGTTTGTAGCAATTTTATTTTAAAAGTAGGACAACAAACTCCCATATTCCCCACCCTTTAACTCCTTTTGACTCTTGGACCGTACATAATTCTTGTGATCAAGACATGTGTAGGTAAGATTGAAGGACCCTCCAACTTGATGGCTCGCCAACTCATGAGCAACTTTAGGCCTAATTTTAGAATCTTCGGCCATTTCAATTTGAATATCTTGTGCTTCGGTGATTTTCCTTTGTGAAGGCATTAAGTGAGTTGTCTCGGGCAAATGGAGAACATGGTTGTGCTCAAGATTGAGATCAAGCAACTTATACAACCCTGAAATGTGATCCAAGGTGATTCCCATACGAACATCACAACCTATTCTTGTGTTATCTCGAGGAAGCTTCGTCAAATGATCTCTTTTGTCCTCTTTTCGAAAACCTTGCTTCAGGCAAACATATCTACATGATGTGATTATCTTGTCCGTTCCACTTTTATTCTCATACTTCCTCCTGCAGCTAAAGCCCACTTGACCACCATAGAATACCCAAAACCTCCAAGCTTCCTCTACACTTGCAAAGTCCATGCCGATTTGAGGCCTCCAAGTAGGTACATTGTTTATGCTGAAAAAAATATGGCATTGATTCTTACATATGTTTAATGTGACAAAGTGATAAAAACATATGTTACATATGCAAGAAAAAATATAGCATTGATTCTTACATATGTTTAATATGACAAAGTGATAAAAACATATATTACATATGCAAGAAAAAATATGGCCTTGATTCTTACATATGTTTAATATGACAAAGTGATAAAAACATATATTACCTATTTTGGGCATAAATTAATCTATTGAGACTTTCAAATATTTTTATGGCTCAAAGATTCATTGGAACTAATTAGGGTTATGGTTTTTAGTGAGGCTCGAAGATTCATTGGAACTAATTAGGGGCACTACCATAACCGGTGCTACAAGGTGCATAATCTTGGAGAACAAAGAGTATATAGATGATGATCCGGATGAAGATATGCCAAGTATTAACAAAAAGTAGGCACCATGCCTACTACCATGAACGGTGTCATTGATCTCAACCAAAATTATTTTGTATACGAGCTGTAAAAAACATACCCGTGCTGCTGATCTTCATTTCTTTTGCCATCGATCTCTTCCGCATTTCCTTCCACGGCAACCGAACTCTCCATTTTCGCCTCTTGCTGCTCGTCAGAATAAACGGGGCGGCGTTTTGCTTCTTTTCCTTGTTACAACGCGCGAAACAGCTATAATTTTCCCGCGTGAAATGCAAGCGGCTCGGCCGGGACGAAGGCGCGCGGCCCAGCTGCTCTGCGCTCGCTCGCTCGGCCCATCACGCGGCCTGCCAGCTCGTCCGCTGCCCTGCGCTCGGCCTGCTTCGCTCCTGCTGCGTTGCGCTCGGAGAAGTTCAAAATGCACCGTGCCTTTTGACTGCAAAGGCAGAGGATCCGGATCGCTACTGATGGGACGTTCGATCCGTTGAAAAAAAATCACTTTTTTTTATGTGAGTTTTTTGAAAAACAAATATGACACGAATGTGAGTTGTATTGAAACAAAAATGATTTGTTCGGTGAACTATGTTGAAACATGAACAAACATTCCGAAACATGGCCAAAAAGTAACAAAACAGTGGAAGAAAACTAACGAAACTTAGCATGTTCTTGCGTGTTTTTGCATGTTTTAAGTGTTTTGAAGAACAAATGTGTCCAGACCCAGATCTAGAGAGGGAGAGAGGGTGAGGGGAAGGAGAGAGAGGGGAACACACTGTGGTTCTCCCCCGGCAACTCCCCATGTGTGTCTCCTCCTCTGACGGCTCCCCGGCGATGGTGGCTCGCGGCGACAATCGCGGTGGCGGATGCCGTGAGCTCAAGGCAGTAGCAACCACGGTGGCATGGCCTGAGCCTGCGGTGGCGCGTGCGTTGGCGAGGGCACAGTAGCAGCATGGGATGTGCAGGACGTGTGGGGGAGAGACAGAGAGATGAGTGGTGACCGCTGCTTCACTCGCTTGGAATGGATAAGCTTGAGCGCTCCGCCTCGCTCACACGGAATGGAAAGGTCGGGCGGTACGATCCAATCGGACGGCCTGGCTAGAAGCAATTTGTAAGCCACTTATGATAGATAGCTTATCTGACAACAAATTATTTCTTACTCCCTCTGTCTTACAAAGAGTGCATTTCTATCGTTCAAAATTTGACCCATTGTAGCTTTTGAACCATTGAGATGAGTCCATTTGGTTGATTAATTGCTTTTTTTTTCCTTTTCAAGGTGCATGCACATTTAATTGCCTAGTTTTGATCCTTTACAGGGTGCATGCACGTTTAATTGCCTATTTTTTCCTTTCCAAGGTGCATGCGTATGGTTGTTAACATCTTTAATTAGGGGTAGTTAGATCATTTCTCATGACAACTAATCTGTATAAAAATCCTAAAAATGCACTATTTGTGGGACGGAGGGAGTAGTCTTGAAACCATTTCCACGTTAACTCAACACCGGAAGAAACGATCAAAATACAATGTTGGGAAAGGGAGATTGCTTCCTGGGTGCTCGCCCAAGAGTCTCTCGTGCCATCGCCGGCGTCGGTGCCGCCGCCGCAGCTGGAACCAGCCATGTCACCACGCCATAGCCACCGCTCGCCACTGGAAGCAGCGCTTGTCCAGGAGTCCGTGCCGACGCCGCCACACCGCTGCCACTGCCACTCGTCGGAACTAGCACTCGTCCAGCATCCTGCACCATCACACCTCCGCCATCACTCGCTGTCGGAACCGGCATTCGTCCACGAGCCCACGCCAATGCCGTCACGCCGCTGCTTGTCAGAACTAGCACTTTGTTGAGCGAAGAATTTGTGATGAGGTGATTTTCCAATTGATGAGAATATTTTGGACTAACATTGGATTAATGATTTTGTAAGATTTTTAGGGACTATTTGATATATTTTGCGGTGTGAAAAAGAAAAGAAAAGGTGCAGCGTTTATGGCTGTGATTAGTGGCTAATGGCTAAGCTGCCTGGGCGCCTGTAGCTAGCTAGCCGTGTGCGTTGCATTGCGTGCGTGCGTTTGTGTCAGGCGTGTGCAGGAGCAACATGGCACAGGAGGGTATGGGCTACGCTGCATTCGGAGGCACGTTGACGTATGGGAGCGGATGGGCTGTTTCTTTATATGCTTATCACTTGTTTTCTATGGGGACTTTCAAGTTCCAATGCAAGTTTTTTCGCTGTTTCTTTATATGCCACGTGTGATAGATAGCTTATCTGGCAGCAAATTGTTTTTTGCTCCATCTGTTCTTTAAAGAGTGCATTTCTAACGTTTAAAATTTGTCCCATTGTATCTTTTGAACCATTAAAATGAATCCATTTGGTTGATTAATTGCTTGTTTTTTTCTTTTCAAGGTACATGCAAATTTAATTGTCTGATTTTTTTCCCTTTAAAAAGTGCATGCGTATGGTTGTTAACATTTTTAATTAGGGGGCAGTTAGATCATTCTCACGGCTACTAATGTGTCTAAAAAAATCCTAAAAATGAACTCTTCGTGGGACACAGGGAGTAGTCTTGAAACCGTTTCCACGTTAACTCAACACCGGAAGAAACAATCAAAATACAATGTTGGGAGAGGGAGATTGTTTCCTGGGTGCTCGCCCAGGAGTCTCTCGCGCCATCGACGGCGTTGGTACCACTGCCGCATCCAGAACCGGCCATGTCACCACCCCATAACCACCGCTCGCCGCCGAAACCAACGGCCGTCCAGGAGTCCGCGCTGACGTCGCCACACTGCTGCCACCGCCGGTCATCGGAACTAGCACTCGTCCAGCATCCCGCACCATCACACCTCTGCCATCACTCGCTGTCGGAACCGGCGTTCGTCCATGAGCCCACGCCAATGCCGCCATGCCGCTGCTTGTCAGAACTAGCACTTTGTTGAGCGAAGATTTTGTGATGAGGTGATTTTCCAATTGATAAGAATATTTTGGACTAACATTGGATTGAGGATTTTGTAAGATTTTTAGGGACTATTGATATATTTTGTGGTGTGAAAAAGAAAATAAAAGGTGCAGCGTTTAGTGGCTAATGGCTAGCTGCCTGGGCGCCTGTAGCTGGCTAGCCGTGTGCGTGCGTTTGTGTCAGGCGTGTGCAGGTGCAGCATGGCACAGGAGGAGGAGGATATCTGGATATGGGCTCCATGCGGAGGCAGTTGGGCCAGATTGGGTCAGAAGCAGCCCAGTAGGAGTGGAGGACGCACGTTGACGTATGGGAGCGGATGGGCTTGTAGCGCAGACAGTACAGGAGGTGTATGAAAAGGGACGAGGAGGCTTGGGATCAGTGATTATTAGAGTTAATGACGGCCATTAAAATTTGGGAATTTTTAGGAGTGATTAGAAAAGATTAGAGAGATATCAGGAGAGATTTTTTGTATGGAAGAAAGGCAGATGTGCAAGGGGTTGTGCTAGTCTTGCAAAAGCTGTAGCAAGGCAGTAGACGTCGGTGAGGCGTAGCTAGGAGCTGTTGCAGAATGCAAACAAGAGCAGGTCATCTGTACATCTTTGTAAAAGGATTTGATTGGAAAGGAGTGCACGAAATCATTACCCCGCGGATGTAGGCAGGTGTCGAACTGCGTTATCAAACGTGTGCGTCTCTAGTAATGTTACTCTAATCTTGCATGAGTGTGTAAATCGTTATTAACTTTCATCGATTGCTTCCGCTAATTAGGGGTATTTAGCGCACACTCGTTCAGGAGCCCCGACCTCCATGCCGCTGTCGCCGCCGCTCGTAAGACTGGAGGACGCACTCGAACCTATTTAAGATCTAGCACGGGGGAGAGAAGACAAAAACAAATGTTGCATTAGACCATCGTTTCTATGATAGTTGCTACTTCACATGGCTGTTCTTAAGAAACAATCCAATAGAACTGTCCATGTGTACGCTATAGAGGTAGGTGTTGGAAACTTGAGCCTATATATATGAATTTCGTAAATGAATGTTCCATCTACATGTACATGAGACAATCGAACTTGTAACTTATGTCGTGCTAGTAGCATAGATTTTGGGCTAGCGATGAGGGCACTGTTCCGGTCCCCAAATTTAGGGTCCAACGCCTTGTTATATATTTTCATTAGAAAATACGAAAATGGTCCCTCAATACGAGGGTTTCACACATAGAGAAATATAGCGGATCGCAAAGTCGAGCTAATAGACCAGAAAGAAGGCGGCTAAGAGGAGCTCAAGGTCACCAGGAAAGGAAGCGGAAAAAGTCCGACGATCGTGTTGTGTCGCGCACTGAAAGAGGAAGTGGATGTGATTCAATGCAAAAAGAAGCTAGCCATGCACATGATATGATCCGATAACAAATTAATTTGCGTCAAACAAAAAACTATTCCAAACAGAGCAAATTGGCCCCTAAACCCAAAATCAAACTTCCACTAGTTCCCATGTTTCCAAATTACGCTTGACTAGGACAGTCAAGAAAGCAGTTTTGGGGATAGCAAATGTGGCAGCCACATGGCGTTGACATGGTTGTCAAGTCCTCTCTTAAGCTCTCTCCTCTATACATCTCTCTCGTACACATCGGTACCGTCTGCATATTCATTGTGGCCTTCCTCCTTCCCACTAGTGTTGACGTAGTGTCACGGACCACGACTCCACAATGACACTGAGACAGTGGCACGGGCCACAACTCCACGGCGACGACACATTGGCGGCGCTTGGGCAGCGAGCTGATCGGCGGCCTAGTTAACCACCTCGTCCTACTCTTAACTGGACGACACAGCGGTGGGTTCCAAGGATTTGATGGAGGTCAGGACGGTAGCAGAGAAAGGAGGTTGACGGTGTGGGCAGTTGTTGTAGAGAGAGTGAAGAAGGGGAGAGGACAGAAAGTGAGAGATCAATGCCACTTGTTTATCACGTCTGTGGCACATCAGCAGAATGCTACTCCCTCCTTTTTTTTTGTTTGACGCTTTTGACTTTTTGACAAAAAAATATGTGAACATTTATTTTGTTGTGATTTATTCTATCTATGAAGGTACTTTAAGTATGACTTATTTTTTTCATATTTGCACTAAAATTTTGAATAAGATGAATGGTCAAAGTCGTGTTCAAAAGTCGAAAGTATCAAAAAACGGAGGGAGTATTTATGGAGTACTTATGGATGGACACACCAACGAAACCTCCTTTAAAACCATTGTTTAACCTGTCAATTGTCAAACGACCACACGTTGGTCTCGCTTTCATATTTTAAGGTCCAAGAATGTATTGTATTTTGTTTTAGGGATCAATTTTGTCTGATGGACATAGTTCACGATCAAATTTAAACTTTTTCCTTTTAATTGCAGATATGCATATGAGTAGAAAATGTAAGTTGATGCCGCTGTTGACGCTTGCATGATGATTAAATAAAAGGTACGTCGGATACAAGATCCTGTACTTCACCCAACTACTGGCTATTAACTAACCATTCAAGTAGGGTTTGCAAGAGACGACAGAGTCAGATGAAAAAAGACAGCCGAGAGTCGCTGTGACATCCTCTATTTTGTCGTATGTCACTTGTATTTTCGAAAACCCAAAAGTAAGTTAAAAGGGAATTGTTATATACGAAACCCTGTTTTAATTACTTTAAACTAAGGTTTAAGCCAAAACCCCAGAATACCCTTTTTAAAAATTCTGAAAAAATTCCCAAAAATCCTAAATGCCATGAAATAGTCACCCTCCAATTTTCAAGACCAAATCCCAAGGCTAGCCTGTGTTTCCGCAGTGCGACGCCGGTCTGCCGGGAGTTCGTCGGCCCAATGAAATGACGAGCAAACATGCTAGACCCAAGCCCAAACTTGGTGGAGGCATATTTGAGGCCTAAACCTGCCTAGATCCAGAAGCCCAAGTCCAAATTCGTTTATTTGCAAAAATACCAAAAATAGGGGAGTTCTAAACCTATTAGGAGTAGAATTGGAGCCCAAGTCAAGTTCTACCTTTTGGAGGTCTGCCTTGGTCGACCAGAGCAGTATATAAGGACCCCAAGACCCTCCCCTCAGAACCACAACTCGAGATCCACCCCAGAGCAACCCTAGCAGTCGCAAAACCCTAGCCCGAGGTGAGTTTTAGGGTATATCTCCCTGTTCTCGCCGCAAACCAACTTGTAGATCACACCATTGCGTAGATCTCGTCGAAACGGTCCAGTTGAGTACCTATTTCGTCGAAATCGGTGGAGAAACGCGCCCTAGGGAGCTCGCCGGAGATTGCCGTGCGCCGCCGCCGTCGCCGCCGCGCCGCCTCGCCGCCGGCAGCCTCGCCCAGCGTGCCACCGCCGCCGGATCCGCCGCCGCCAACCCCAGCGCGCCACCTGGCCCAGCCCGCCGCCGCCTCGGCCTCGCGCCGCGCGCGCGCGCCCGCGTCGTCCCCCACGCGTCGGCCACGCACTGGCCGCCGCCAGCGCCACACCCCGCCGCCACGCGTCGGCACCCGCCGTCGCCGCGCGTCACGTCGCCGCTGTCTCCCGCCCGCGCGAGCCAACGCGTCAGCCACTGCCGCGCTACCCAACCTGATGCGGATATACACATGACCAACTCTTTCGAATTAATGACTTCTTTTGACTGGAAAGAACTGCTGAGCTAGATTAAAAATAATACGATGAAGGAGACAATTAAGCACAATGAAAGAGGAGAGGAATCTAATTTCCACTAGCTTGATGCAATGAGAAGCCCGATACGTAATAACATAGGAGTACATAAATGATGAATTCAAACAATGACACTAACAAACAAATAATAAAATTGCAGTCAAATTATCAAGGTTGGTCACAATATAAATACGTAGTACAACTGAGATGGCCTTTCCACACGTATGGCCTTATTTGAAATAGATTAATCGAAACAAGATTGAAGACTATGTTGTGGTGTAGTTTGCTTCGGCGTGATATTTGTTATCATGTCGTTTTCTTTTTTCTTTCATAATTTTAGGCTGTGTGCATCCTAGCTATGCAGAGGCCGGAAGTGGTCTTGGTGATTGTATCTTCTCGATGTAATTGTCTAAGATCAATAAAGCTTCCATTGTCTAAAAAAATATACGATAAGACGAACACATCGTTCAGTCCATCGGTTTGGACACACATGACACATCCAACGATTTATTGGAGACAAAGCTTAATAGAACATGACCAAGGCATTGACCAACGATCGCATGGGTGATATAGTTGCCATGCTTAATTGATCAAGCATTAACTATTGCTGCATACACACGCAAACCTGTACTTAACATGCAATGCAATAACCCGTCGCCAAATCAGCAGCAGGTTGATAGATGGCAAACAGATAATAGATGATCATAAAGGGCTGGGGTTTAGTGAGTTTACCAGCCGAACCACCGCAGTCAGAAGAGGCAACCACAACTGTTCATACAGGTAAAATTGTCTCGGCCACCTGCCGAGATGCAATCACTACAACATTTCTTTCCGGCGTCGCTTGTGCAGCGATCACACACCCCGTTGACTGAAACAAGAAGGGCAAAGATGATCAGCAGGCACATGATCACCACACTGATGCTCTTGAGGCTCTTCTTGCCGGCCATCTCACTAATTAAGTCGTTTAGTGCGGGGAGATTGATCTAGTGATCAGAGCTGTGCTTGTGTTTTGTGTTGAGGGTTGCGCTTGCATGGATCCTGCTATTTATAGGCAGATAGCAGCTGCCTGAAGAAATTATAGGACGGAATGTATCACTGTCAATTAATTAAGAGCCCTTGGTGGTTTAATTAATAGTCGTGTTCATGCGTGATCCGTTAATTAAACATATCAGATCGATAGCAGAATAACATGCCACCGCTCCCACGTTCTGCCAGATATATTAACTACCCCTTTGTTTCAAAATACAAGGCGTGCTTGTATCACAAAAAATCAAAGTTTGTACATTTTGACTTACAATTAAGCTTAGTGTTATGCATATGACATAGTTGAATTATTATTTAAAATTACCTTCATATTATGTTAGTTTTGTATTTGTTAGTTATATCTTGTGAAATAAATTAATGATCAAAATTATATATTGGAGACCGTGTTGAATATTTTTGACTTTTACGCATAGAAAAATATAGCAAATCGTATAGTTTAGATAACAGACCAGAAAAGAAAAGGAGCCAGCTAAGAGATGCTCCGGATCGCTAGGAAAAGATACTTTTTTAAAAAAATTATATAGAACAATTTGGTGTGGTGGGCGTAGTTCATGGCCAAATCAATATTTTTTTAATTATAGGTATCCAGATGAGTAGAAAACTATGAGTCAACGCTTGCATGATAGTAATTACGAGTAATTAAAAGGCACGTTGGATACGTGATCCTCTATAGTTCAATTAATTTATCTCTGAAAAACCAACTGGCCATTAATCAACCTTTCAAGCGTTGTTTTTTTTTCCGTTTCATACTAGCCTGTTCGCAGCCTAATTTTATCACTTGTTTTCTATGGGGACTTTCGAGTTCCAATGCAGGTTTTACGCTGTTTCTTTATATGCCACGTGTGATAGATAACTTATCTGGCAGCAAATTGTTTTTACTCCATTTGTTCTACAAAGAGTGCATTTCTAACATTTAAAATTTATCCCAATGTATCTTTTGAACCATTGAGATGGATCCATTTGGTTGATTAATTGCTTTTTCTTTTCTTTTCAAGGTACGTGCAAATTTAATTGTCTGATTTTTTCCTTTACAAGGTGCATGCGTATGGTTGTTAACATTTTTAATTAGGGGGGCAGTTAGATCATTCTTACGGCTACTAATCTGTCTAAAAAATCATAAAAATAAACTCTTTATGGGACGGAGGGAGTAGTCTTGAAACCGTTTCCACGTTATCTCAACACCGGAAGAAACGATCAAAATACAATGTTGGGAAAGGGAGATTGCTTCCTGGGTGCTCGCCCAAGAGTCTCTCGTGCCATCGCCGGCGTCGGTGCCGCCGCCGCAGCTGGAACCAGCCATGTCACCACGCCATAGCCACCGCTCGCCACTGGAAGCAGCGCTTGTCCAGGAGTCCGTGCCGACGCCGCCACACCGCTGCCACTGCCACTCGTCGGAACTAGCACTCGTCCAGCATCCTGCACCATCACACCTCCGCCATCACTCGCTGTCGGAACCGGCGTCCGTCCATGAGCCCACGCCAATGCCACCACGCCGCTGCTTGTCAGAACTAGCACTTCGTTGAGCGAAGATTTTGTGATGAGTTGATTTTCCAATTGATGAGAATATTTTGGACTAACATTGGATTAATGATTTTGTAGGATTTTTAGGGACTATTTGATATATTTTGTGGTGTGAAAAAGAAAAGAAAAGGTGCAGCGTTTATGGCTAGTTGCCTGGGCGCCTGTAGGCTGTAGCTAGCTAGCCGTGTGCGTTGCGTTGCGTTGCGTGCGTGCGTTTGTGTCAGGCGTGTGCAGGTGCAACATGGCACAGGAGGAGGAGGAAGATATGGGCTGTGCTGCATGCGGAGGCAGTTGGGCCAGGCTGGGTCAGAAGCAGCCCATCAGGAGTGCAGGACGCACGTTGACGAATGGGAGAGGGTGGGCTTGTAGCGCAGACAGTACAGGAGGTGTATAGAAAGGGACGAGGAGGCTCGGGATCAGTGATTATTAGAGTTAATGACGGCCATTAAAATTTGGGAAATTTCAGAAGTGATTAGAAAAGATTAGAGAGATATTAGGAGAGATTTTCTGTATGGAAGAGAGGCAGATGTGTAAGGGGTTGTGTTAGTCTTGCAAAAGCTGTAGCAAGGCAGTAGACACCGGTGAGGCGTAGCCAAGAGCTGTTGCAGAATGCAGACTAGAGTAGATCATCTGTACTTCTTTGTAAAAGGATTTGATTGGGAATGAGTGCACGAAATCATTACCCCATGTAGGCAGGTGCCGAACTGCGTTACCAAACATGTGCGTCTCTAGTAATGTTTCTCTAATCTTGCATGAGTGTGTAAATCGTTATTAACTTTCATCGATTGCTTCCACTAATTAGGGGTATTTAGCGCACACTCGTTCAGGAGCCCCGACCTCCATGCCGCTATCACCGCCACTCGTAAGACTGGAGGACGCACTCGCACCTGTTTAAGATCTAGCACGGGAGAGAGAAGACGGAAAATATATAAAGAGAGGACGAGGAAGTTGATGTGGGATCCACAAAAACAAATGTTGCATTAGACCATCGTTTCTATGATAGTTGCTACTTCACATGGCTGTTCTTAAGAAACAATCCAATAGAACTGTCCATGTGTACGCTATAGAGGTAGGTGTTGGAAACTTGAGCCTATATATATGAATTTCGTAAATGAATGTTCCATCTACATGTACATGAGACAATCGAACTTGTAACTTATGTCGTGCTAGTAGCATAGATTTTGGGCTAGCGATGAGGGCACTGTTCCGGTCCCCAAATTTAGGGTCCAACGCCTTGTTATATATTTTCATTAGAAAATACGAAAATGGTCCCTCAATACGAGGGTTTCACACATAGAGCAATATAGCAGATCGCAAAGTTGAGATAATAGACTAGAAAGAAGGCGGCTAAGAGGAGCTCGAGGTCACTAGGAAAGGAAGCGGAAAAAAGTCAACGATTGTGTTGTGTCGCGCACTGAAAGAGGAAGGGGATGTGATTCAATGCAAAAATAAGCCATGCACAAGATATGATCCGATAACAAACTAATTTGCATCAAACAAAAAACTATTCCGAACAGAGCAAATTGGCCCCTAAACCCAAAATCGAACTTCCAATAGTTCCCATATTTCCAAATTACGCTTGACTAGGACTGTCAAGAAAGAAGTTCTGGGGATAGCAAATGTGGCGGCCACATGGCGCTGACGTGGTTGTCATGTCCTCTCTTAATCTCTCTCCTCTATACATCTCTCTCGCACACACTGGTACCATCCGCATATTCTTGTGGCCTTCCTCCTTCCCACTAGTGTTGAGGTAGTGTCACGGACCACGACTCCACAATGACATTGAGACAGTGGCACGGTCCACAACTCCACGGTGACGACACATCGGCGGCGCTTGGGCAGCGAGGCGCCGCTGCAGCCACCTTGTTTGTTCCCCTAATCCCCTCTAGCTGATCGGCGGCCTAGTCAACCTCCTCGTCCTACTCTTAACTACTCTTAACTGGATGACACAGCGGTGGGTTCTGAGGATTTGGTTATCTCTGGGGAACGAGATGGTGGTCAGGACAGCAGGGCACAAGTCGATGAGCTAAAGCAGAGAAAGGAGGTTGGCGGTGTAGGCAGTTGTTGTAGACAGAGTGAAGAAGGGGAGAGGAAAGAGAGTGAGAGATCGATGCCATTTGTTAATCATGTCTGAGGCACATCAACAAAATGCTACTGATGGATGGACACACCAACGAAACCTCCTTTAAAACCGTTGTTTAACCTGTCAAACGACCACGCGTTGGTCTCGCTTTCACATTTTGAGGTCCAAGTATGCATGGTATTTTATTTTAGGGATCAATTTTGTCTGATGGACATAGTTCATGATCAAATTTAAACTTTTTCCTTTTAATTGCAGATATGCATATGAGTAGAAAATGTAAGTTGGTGCCGCTGTTGACGCTTGCATGATGATTAAATAAAAGGTACGTCGGATACAAGATCTTGTACTTTAATTAACTTGACTCTGCATAACCAACTACGGGCTATTAACTAACCATTCAAGCAGGGTTTGCAAGAGACGTCGGAGTCAGATGAAAAAAGAGAGCCGAGCGTCGCCGCAGATTCAGCACGATTCTCTTGACCGATAACTTTCGTATGGTCGGTTGAAGGATACGGCGTTGGACCTATTGCAAGATGAGCTTTAGTATTGGATTTTGCTTTTTTAATCTGTCTTCATCCAGATTAGCTAATAAAAGACCTCTCCGAGTCGTTTTTGGCTTAGATATGGAAGGGGAAGAGTCTCGACATGGGGTCTCTGGATGATGGCAACAACAGGCGGTTTAGATCCCTTCACCAGATAATTATTCAAGGTGAAGAAGTCGAAGAAAAGGAAAAGAAGTGGAATGCATTTTGACGATCACATGCTAGCGGTCTCGATAATGATGATGACAGTGTCCGATATTGCGTGCACAAGCTATGACCGGTACACAAGATTTCAAGCATATTATTGATAATTCAATTTCATCTCTCTATGAGGATGTAGCTGAAGGAGATGAAGTTAGCAGTGATGAAGATGGGGATGGTCTTTGGATACATTGATGGCGGCAAAAAGGTTGAGGTTAGATGCATTTGTTGTTTCTTAGTTAGATCCGACACTCTTTTTTTATCCTTTTGTGAGAAAAATTAAGAAAATTTTCTATGTTCTAGTTGAAAAAAGATCGAATTCCACTGTCTGCCACTAAAAAAACTATCCATTGAAGCGTCATTTTTTTTTCTTTTCGTTGTATTAGCTTCTTTGAAACCTAATTAATGTTTGTTTTCTATATCTACACTGTGGAGGCAAGTGATGGAGCGACACAAAGATTGTTGATCATATCGCATCGCTTCACATCCATTCTCTTGCACCCATATAGCTAGCGATGATTGGCCATGTAAAGTGTAGACCATGGGGCCCGTTGGCCAATAGCCAACTTAATTTACCATATTTTTTCTAGCTTTGTCGGATCTTCTTAAAAAATTTAAATGTGAAAATTGGAGATAGGACAGTACAAAAAGGAACATAAGTTTTTAATGTTTTTCTATTTACTTAAAAAATAAAAAATACTCCCTTCTTTTTTATATTTGTCACCGTTGACTTTTATACAAGCCCTTTGATCATTCGCCTTATTAGAAAAACTGTTTAAATATCATTATTTTGCTATGCTTTGTTTTATCATTAAGATACTTCAAGCATTACTCATATTTTTGTATATTTGCATTAAATTTGTGAATAAGACGAATGATCAAATGACATGTCCAATATTCAACGACGATAAATAAAAAAAAGAACGGAGGGAGTATTTCATTCTTAAAATTTAAAAATAGACTTCGCTCGCCATCTTGCAAGGCAAGCTCCATGGCCAACAAAATGTTTTTGAGATTCCCAAAGAATAAGTCGTTTCACCTGTTGACTCTAGAAAAAAAAAAGTACTATATAGCAACATACGAGTAAATAAATGATGAATTGAAACAATAACACTAGCAATTAGATAATATATAATCAAGTTGTGGTCAAATTGCCAAAGTCAAGCACAATATGCATACATAGTACAATTATCACGGTGATCATTAAGTATGGCCTTATTGAAAGTAGATAGAACGAAACAAGTTTACATTTCACGGTGAGACGAACACATTGTTTCTATACGTACATGATACATCCAACAATTTATTGGAGGCAACAGAACATGACCAAGGCGTTGACCAACAATTGCATGAGGCATATATAGTTGTCATGTTTAATTGATCAAGCATCAACTATTTCAACCTTGGTGCAGAACTGGTGGCATGCATCGTGACAGAGCTCCACCTCACTTTGTTGTTCTTGGTTGTCACCAACCGCTGCCAAAAGCATACAATTCTTGTTATAATGGTTAATTTCAAAGGCAAGTATGTAATAACTAAAAAGAAAGACATGCATACATACGTATGTATGCACAATTAACGATCCAATAGGATTGTTCCTATGTTGCTGCACTTGGAGGATGTACATCCTAACTTGCAATAGTCCGCGACACTTGCTTCTCCTATCAAATTAAAAATACACATATTATACTTAACATTTAATGTAACAACCCATCGCCAATGGGCAATAGATTAATAGATAAACCCATCGCCAGTTAGCAGCAGATTAGCAGATAATACATTGATCATAAAGGGCTGAGTTTAATTGATCAAGCATCAACTATTTCAACCCTGGTGCAGAACTGGTGGCATGCATCGTGACAGAGCTCCACCTCACTTTGTTGTTTTTGGTTGTCACCAACCGTTGCCAAAAGCATACAATTCTTGTTATAATGGTTAATTTCATAGGCAAGTATGTAATAACTAAAAAGAAAGACATGCATGCATGCATACTATGTATGCACAAATTAATGATCCAATAGGATTGTTAATTGCATAGGCAAGTATGTAACTAAAAAGAAAGACATACATATATACGTATGTACGCACAATTAACGATCCAATAGGATTGTTTACCTATGTTGCTGCACTTGGAGGATGTACATCCTAACTTGCAATAGTCCGCGACGCTTGCTTCTACCAAATTAAACATACACACATAACTTATACTTAGCATTTAATGCAACAACCCATCGCCAATGGGCAATAGATTAATAGATAAACCCATCGCCAGTTAGCAGCAGATTAGCAGATAATGCATTGATCATAAAGGGCTGAGTTTAGTGAGTTTACCGTCCGAAACAGCACAGGGGAAACAACAAGTGTTTTTGCAGACATAATCGGATTTGCCTGCCAAGATGCAAGCACTACAACAGAGCTTTGCTGCATTGCTTATGCAGCAATCACACTCCCCGTTGATTGAAACAAAAAGGCCAAAGATCAGCATGCACATGATCACTACACTGCTGCTCTTGAGGCTGTTCACTAATTAAGTCGTTTAGTGCTGGGAGAGTGATCTAGTGATGAGAGCTGTGCTTGTGTTTGTGTTGAGGGTTGTGCTTGCATGCATGGATCCAGCTATTTATAGGCATGTAGCAGCTGCCTGGAGAAACCATGGGCAGGCACGTACGTATATCAACTGCTAATTAATTAAGACCCTTGGTGGTTTAATTAAACGTCACGTTGGATGTGTAATCCGTTAATTAACATATCAGCCTCTGTAAATTGACTGCAAATTGGATGAAGAATCGGCCATTAATAATTCTGTATATTAACCATTAAGATAAGATAGGGCCATTAAAATTGGTATAATTCTGTATATTAATTCTGTATATTCCAAATTGGATGAAATTAACCATTAAGATAGGGAACAATTCTGTATATTAACGGAATTGTTCCCTATCGGCGGCTGAGGGGGGAAGAGGAGGGGCGATGCGGCGGCTCACCTCGGCGACGAGGATGAGGGCTTTGAGACTTCCACGACGAGGTGATCCAAGGTTTTTCGGGAGTTAGGTTTGGATTTATAGGCCTTATAAGATTATCACCAACTGTGTCCACATCAGCGTTGCTACTTTTCCTCCTCCTCCTTAGCTTAATCAGGAATTCTTTTGTACGGTATCCCGTCCGGGCGTGATCCGGACGGGATCCGTCCCCGCGCCCAGCGCGCACTCGAGGAGGAAGAAGGGAGCGCTCAGCGCGTGCTCGAGGAGGAAGAAGGGAGGAGGAAGAAGGAGGAGGAGGAAGGAGGAGCTTACCTCGCCACCGCCGCCGAGCTCGCCGTCGCTGCCGTCGAGCTCGCCGCCGCCGTTTTGGGTTAGGGTTCGGGTTAGGGAATATTTGGGGTGCTTGGGGTGTAGAGGGAGGTCGGGGAGGCGGCGGATTGGCTGTGGGTGGGGTTTGTCGGGGGCGGCGGCGGAGGCATTTCATAGGCAAGTATGTAATAACTAAAAAGAGAGATATGCATGCATACTATGTATACATAAATAAATAACGATCCAATAGGATTGTTTACCTATGTTGCTGCACTTGGAGGATGTACATCCTAACTTGTAATAGTCCGCGACACTTGCTTCTCCTACCAAATTAAACATACACATATTATACTTAACATTTAATGTAACAACCCATCGCCAATGGGCAATAGATTAATAGATAAACCCATCGCCAGTTAGCAGCAGATTAGCAGATAATACATTGATCATAAAGGGCTGAGTTTAGTGAGTTTACCGTCCGAATTCCGAAACAGCACAGGGGAAACAACAAGTGTTTTTGCAGACAAAATCGGATTTGCCGGCCAAGATGCAAGCACTACAACAGAGCTTTATGTTAATTAACTAATCTTAATGCGGAAGCACATTAGAAGCTTAGCCCAGAGATTAAACACGACACTTAGAGTATCTCACTGTTGCTTGACGACGCCATCGGGTCGGATGAAGGTTAAGCCGTAGAGGCCTGAGTGGTGGTGAGCCGATGCCGAAAGGTCGTAGAGGACGCAGGGAGGCGGTAGCAGAGTGGATCTCGACGGCGGATCCGCAAGCATTGATAGACTTAATACTTACATGCTTGACACTTTATAGTTTGATTCTGGATTCTAACATAACTCTTATTGTCAATGTGTTCGGCAAAAAAACACTTGACTTAATTTATTATCACAATGTGTCAATTTGACCTATCGGCAGCTGAGGGGGGAAAGAGGAGGGGCGATGCGGCGGCTCACCTCAGGAGACGAGGATGAGGGCTTTGAGACTTCCACGACGAGGTGATCCAAGGTTTTTCGGGAGTTAGGTTTGGATTTATAGGCCTTATAAGATTATCACCAACTGTGTCGACGACAGCGTTGCTAATTTTCCTCCTCCTCCTTAGCTTCGGTGCCACCCATCCATCTTTTGCTCTCTTACTGCCTACTTAGCACGCCTCAACCACTGCCGATGACCCCATGGGACCACCTACCTACAAACGACGTCACTCTTGCCACCTCACCGCCCTGCCCCGTCCTTCTGCAACCCCGCCGACCCTAATATCCAAGCTTTCATGCGCCGATGCACCCGCGACACCTGCCATACACCTTCGCTCATCTATGTGGCTATGATGCCGCCAATGGTGCCTTGCCGTCATACCCATGATCTCCGCCCACCGCTGGACCACTACCTCTCTAGCCACCCTCTAAGCCTGCAGGCTTAACCCAACGCTAACTTTAACGTCGTAGCTTTGGTGAGGTGGAGACTGCAGTGTTCGGTGACGAGGAGTATGTGGTGATGCAGGTAGAGGGTTGCGGCAGATGAGGTGTGAGAGAGAAGTGATGAAGAGATGATGATACAACGTGGACCAAAGTCACGCCATCGTCCCCACGCACAGCAGGCAATGCCTTGCAAGTTGTTAGTGACGGACGCATGCCTTGTTAACTACTAGAAGATACACACGCTTCGCTGTGTCATTTTGACTATGATATATGCCCCCATGTATTAACACGATAATTTGGCAAGATGCGGCATTGTTGAGACTAAGAAAATGAACATATTTTCAACCCTGAAAATCAAACGGCCCTAGATTGGAGCTAAACATGTGAGTCACCTGGAATGGTCTTGAGGAGAAGGTGAAAACTTTGCACACTTGCTAACAATGCAAAAAAGAATTATATAATATAATATAACATCAAAAAAGATAATTACTTAGAAGTAAAGAAGGCAAGCAAATAAACCATTCTGGTTATGCAGTTTGGGTATATAGGCATGTGGTTTGGTCGGGAAAATTATTTAGAGACAAACTAAAAAGCATATCCATGATATACGCATTATAAATTCTCATGGGAAATGTTTTCAATTCACATCTTTAGAGGCTAAACTATCCATTACAAAACCTGTCATGAAGGCCTCTGATACATAAAACAATAAGTAGCTTTTGAAATTATATGAAACAGACCAAATCAAAACCTGCAAAACAATAGATACATTA
>SPJY01014460.1:2099466-2138686 GCA_005191435.1 Raddia distichophylla
CATGTACGACCTTCCTCCCCTCCCATAACCGTGGGAACGGCTATCATGATAGTTTTAACTCTGCAGAGTGTAGCACACTTTACCCATAAGCCGAGTGGTACTTTTGCGTCTTAGCTCTTCCTTAGGAGCCTAGACCAAGTAACAATACAAGACGATTCATTAGTTCCTTCTGTTAACACCAATACCCCCTCTAAGGTTTAGACACTCGGGTCCCCCTCTTGAGCCAACGGACGACAGCCCGATCTTTTCAATGTAAAGTGTGTTAACAGTTTTTCCTAACTACTAAGTCAGGACTAACACATGCAGGCCTTACATGCTTAAGCTAGCACTTATATATGGTTGCGCTTGTATGGTTTGGCCGGATAAGCACACGTCAAGAGTCCTTAGACCAAGGTGACTACCTCCACAACAATCCACAGTCCACAAAACCACCCGACTTGCCACCTTTAGTCAACACACGCCACATAGATTTTAGTTGATTAGGTTATTAAGTAACTCAGCACCTCCAAATATACCAAGTCACAGATTAATAAATGATGAATAACCTAACAACTAATAACCCACGAGCACTAGCATCTATGCACAAGGATAGGCTAGGAATAACCAATAAGGCAACAATAAATGGCTAATTCACAGGGTCAAGGACGCAGTGTAAATATAATAGGTTTCTACCCTTCCCATCATTTTATGCATGAGAAAATAAATAAAAACAATAAACGGATGAGTTTTGCAAACTAGGGAGCAAGATGCAACTATCTTGCCTTGGTAGTACTCAACGTCTTGCGGGCCTTCTTCTGGAAACTCCAGGAACCTCCTGAGCAGCGCAAATACGGACAATCTACACGTATATGCATATATGCAAGAAACAGCAAAACAATCAACAGAACATATATCTCAATCAAATATATAAAATTCTAGGGGATTTATGGAAAATAATGGCTCTAGAATCACCTAATTTAGAGTTCGGATGCCCCCAAAACAAATCTTGCAAGTTTGACGAAAATCAGAAAAGCTGGAAATAAATAAACCGGTTAGATCAAAGAAAACCGCGAACCAGGCGAACCGACCGGGCTCAGCGCAGCGTGGCGGCACAGCGGGGTGACACGCAGCAGCGCGGGATTGGGCGGTGCGGCGCAGACTGGCTGCAGCGGCGACGCGTGGCGGCGGCGTTGGCGCTGGCGGGAGTTGGCGACGTGCGGCAGGCGGCGGGTGGCGACACGTGGCGCGCTGGCGCGGGGGAACAGGGCGGCGACACGCGGCGGCCTTGGACTAGGCGGCGGCAGTGCCAACGGCGAGCCGATGCGTGGCAGGCGGCCGGGAGGGGGGATGCGGCGCACGCGCGCGTGCGCGCTGGCTGACGGCGGGGCAGTGCCAGGTGTCGGCGCGGGCGGGATGCGCGGGAATTCCGGCGGCGGGGCGCGGCTGACGAGGTCGCCGGCGGTGAAGGCGACGGCGGCGCGGCCAGCGACTCCGGCGAGCTATATCTTGGGCAAAACTCCACCAAATCCGACGAAATAGGTATCCGTATGGACCGCCGACGAGCTCTACACGATGGTGGCTTCTACACCTCGGGTTGGGCAAGGCACAGAGAGATCTATCTCAAAACACACTTCGGGCTAGGGTATTGCGATGGCTAGGGTTTGCTCTGGGGTTGTCTCGGGTTGTGGTGCTGAGGGGAGGGTCTTGGGGTGCTTATATACTGGTCTGGTCGACCAAGGGCAGGTCTCCAATAGGTAGAAGTTGAATTGGGCTCTAATTCTACACCAAGTAGGTTTAGGACTCCCTAATTTTGGTATTTTTGCAAATAAACGAATTTGGACTTGGGCTTATGGATCCAGGCAGGTTTAGGCCTCAAATATGTCTCCACCAAGTTTGGGCTTGGGTCTAGCACATTTGCTCGTCATTTCATTGGGCCGACGAACTCCCGGCAGACCGGCGTCGCACTGCGGAAACACAGGCTAGCCTTGGGCTTTGGACTTGAAATTTGGAGGGTGGCTAATTCATGGCATTTAGGATTTTTGGGAATTTTTCCGGAATTTTTCAAAAAGGTCTTCTAGGGTTTTGTCTTAAACCTACTTTAAATTAATTTAAAACAGGGTTTCGTATATAACAATTCCCTTTTAATTTACTTTTGGGTTTTCAAAAATACAAGTGACATACGACAAAATAGAGGATGTCACAGCTAGCTTACATGCTATGGGCAAGCCAGGCTGGGCCATAGCCATGCGGAGCAAGCCGTCACTCTTCCATGGACTTTGTCGACCATCATGCGCTTTGAGCCAAGCGGGCTGCCTAGGCCGAGAGAAGCATGGGATCCCCTACCCCTCTCTCTCTATCTCTCTCTCCTCCCTCTATTTTCTGCCATATGTTCTCATATTATTCATGCCATTTCATATACATGTTTAAATTAATTAAAATCAACTCTATAAATTTCTATAAATCTCTAATTTCAATATATGTATATATTTATTAGTTATCCAATGGTTTTTCAGATACTGCATATACAATTGAAACTTTATAATTGCATATCTTCTACCATACTCATAAAAAATTAGTTGAATGAGTTTCTAAATGTTTTTATAATTTCAACATGTTGTTGTTTATAGAGATTTATAATTTATTTTCTAGATTTACAGATTTTTTTCTATGTTTATCATTTCCACATTTTGTATTCATTAGATTTGGGGAGAATTATGAAGATTGAGGATTGCATCCGCAAGGTTCTAAAGCTCAAGGATCAAGTGCGCACTTTATGTCGCTACCTCTTTAAAATATTTTATAGATTTTATAAATGTGCATGATTCAAATAATCAAAATAGTTTCTAGATTTATTTAAACACTTACATATTCCTAACAAAATCTCACTATACTTGTTTACTATTTAAGATCTAGGATTAATTACCCTTGCCTAATGCCACACCAATTATTAAGTTAAAATTATGCTTTGTCGTGCTTAGTATCGTTTCCATATCATTTACAACTTCTGCAAATGTATTGATAAATGTGTGATTATCAGGAAATAGGAAGGCAGTGGGAGATGATAAATATGGTTTTGGTTAAAATGAGGCTTAGTTAGTTAGTATTAGACTTGCAGTGGTTGCACTGGAACCGAGGCCCCTGATTAGTTACAATGTCATGCTCTGTTCTTAGCTATTTTCAAAACTGGTTTTGTTTTGTGTTGAGTAAATTAGAGAATGAAGAGCAGAAGGCAACTAAAACCACAAATGATTGCACCGGACTTGAGTTTCCTTGGTTAATTACAGTGTTTGACCAACCTCTTTTGGGATTTTGGTATGTGGTGTGCCAATGATGGTTGTTGTGTGGCTATTGAGTGTGGGGTGTTGATGATGGCCATTGGATGATGTGCCAATGATGGTTGTTGTGTGCAGCGTTCTGAGCATCGTTGAGCCCTAATTCGTTTAGTGGCATTGATGACGTGTACTTTTGCGCTAGGGAGTTCTAGGACGTTTCATGGAACCCTAGCGAGGCCTCGGCAATCATTTGTGCTGCTTGAAGTCAATCTAAGCATGACCGGGCGAGCGAAGAGGTCATGTGTAGGGTTAGGAGTAGCTAGATCTTTATTTTGTTGCCATGCTTCAAGAGGGGTCTCAACGTTTCGATCGTGCCAAGTTTCTCCTTGCCCTAGCCCTCAAGCCATCAACAAATAAGTTAGAGATCCAAACCGTTGAGAATCTCCTGAACTGGGTTTTTTCTGTGTCCATCGGACCAGGTCCGGTCGCCACCAGACTGGGTCTCCTAGCCCAAACCCTAGTTTCAGGTTTCTGTTGCCTGTCGGACCGAGTCTGGTGCCGTCGGACCGGGTCCGGTCCCGCCGGACCGAGTCCGACAGTGCTTGTGTTCCAGCGCTTGAGGCTCCGTCGGACCGGGTCCGACAGTGTGTGTGTCAGCTGAGTCTAAGGCCTGGTTGCAGCCATCGGACCGGGTCCGACGGTACTGTAACGTCTAGTTTTTGGAGTCTTCCCGAGCTCCAACGGCTAGCTCCTCTCCTAGGGGTATTTATTGACATGGGTAGACTGCCATTACTGAGGTTTGTTGCTCCACTTCACCTATAGCCATCATCTACTCATCATAGGGGTGTTCTAGAGCCATTCATCCACCAATTCATCCACCACTTACCTTTCCCCCAAACCGAGCTTCATGGAAGTCCTTCGATTTGGCATGATCGAGGCGATTCGGGCTTATTACTCTTGAAGACGATATTCCTCTTGGAGGTGTGGGCTTGGGAGTAGGCCTTGGCGTGTGGCTACTCTCAAATCGGTGTGAAGGTGACGGAGTCCACCTCGCCGGAGTGGCGGAACGACTACCGGGGAGTAAGCGAGGCGTGTGGCTCAAGAGGGAGCCGGTCCTTGTGCGCAAGGGCTAGCCTCAACGGAGAGTAAGAGTGGTGACTCTGAACTTCGGTGAAACAAATACCGTGTCACCTCTCTTGTCTCATTTACTTCCGTATTTACTTCTCGCTTGAATTACTTAAATTGCTTGTTTGCTTTGGTGAGATGAAATAGATTGCTAGTGCGTGTCGTCTTATTTGCTTCCGCTTAATAGGGCACTAGAATTTAGAATTGGGTCACTCTTAATCTTGTTGCTTAATCAAGTATAACCCAAAGAAATTAAAAATTTCCTATTCACCCCCTCTAGGCCGTAAAGTTCCTTTCAAGCGTGCCAATGATGGCCATTCTATGTGGTTTTGGCCAATGAGGGTTTAGATTAAACCATTTTGAAAGAAAGGGTTCCAATGATGGCCATTGCGTGCGATGTTTCGATGATGGCTATTACGTGATGTGCCACTGATGGTTGTTGTGTCTAGTGTGTCGATGATGGTTGTTGTGTGCGGTTCTGGCCAATGAGGGTCGTGGATTAGTTGTTGTGTCGTTGTGTGTGGTTTTGGCCATCAAGGGTAGTGGGTTAAACCATTCAGAAAGAAAAATATGTTTTTCCCAAATGTCTTAAACTCTATAAATAAATTATGCAAAACTGGCTTTTTTGCAAAATACCCCTCCCCTCCTTTCGAACATTGCCTTGTAGCATATTCCTTACTTGCTAAGTATGAAGTATATTCACCTTTACATTTTATGCGGGGCTGCTTATTCAAACGGGTAAGAATCTACATGGATGGCAAAGAATTAGCTGGAGATAAAGAAGATTTAAGGAAGAACTTTTTGAACGTCTAGGATCATGTTTTCCTCCGTTGGCTTTGGAGTTTCATTGGATCTTCCACAAGGATCCATTTGTAATTTTTCTACTTCCGCTGCTGAAAGACCTGATCATCTACTATAATAAACTCCATGATATAATAAAGTCTTTCACTTTCGGCAATGATCCATTTTGTCCACACTGTGTGTACTAGTTACTGATCTTGGTCTAGTATGGTAGCATAGAAGGATTCGGACAATTAGTGTAGGTCCCAACGACAAGATAATCCATTGCAAATGCCCACACTCTGTTCAAGTGAAGAGCAGCATGTGCACCTAGTGAGCTTGGTAGCAACACTAGAGTATGTCCAATGTTAGTTCTATCGTGGCACTATTCTAGCACTATTCAACCCTAACACTATTTTCCCCTATGCAATTCCTACATCTACTTTTACCTGTGCAGTTCCTATAATTTTTTTCATTTATATTTTACTCTCAACCCTATTGGTATAATGTTGGAGTCAACTACAGTGTTGGGATAGAACTAGCAATGGACATGCTCTAATGGGGGTGACGACCTCGGCTGAAATTGGCTCGTGAATATGGCTAAAGTGGGTCCATACGGATGTTATTGGAGGCTGGCATTGGATCAGTGGCACTAAGAAGTCTAAGAGCGCCCCCATTAGCTCCTGTTTAAAAGTAAAAAAAAAATATGAAGTCTTCTTTGTCAGAGAATTACTAGACAAAACTCACTATTTTAGGTTGCATAAAGTGGATATTTTCCAAATAAGAGAACTCCTTTATTCTGCCATGCATGTAATCGCTATTGTAATACTTGTTAGAATACGCGTGTAGTTTGGCCTCAAGGAACAAGTCTAATTTGGAGCATTTCTAATTTATCCTGTGAATTACATTTTTTTTTCAAAGGCAGTTTTGAAAGAGGTGGTGTATGAAATGATTAGGGGTGACAATGTCATGGATAATATCTGCACCCATTCTGTTTTACGGTCTGTTGTTAGTTTATCTTACTTATTTGACTTATCTGACTATTTACTTATCTTCGTTTAATTTTTTAAAAACTTTTATTTGAATCCGGTGTTTTCTATCTCAAAGACTTGTCTAAGAGCTCTAAAACACATGTTGAACAAAGTAGATCGGACATTCCAGACTACCTCAAGATAATAAGTCAAATCAGTGGATAAATCAAATAAGTAGATAAGTCAAATAATGTG
Organism: Raddia distichophylla; assembly: GCA_005191435.1. Classification (NCBI taxonomy): domain Eukaryota; kingdom Viridiplantae; phylum Streptophyta; class Magnoliopsida; order Poales; family Poaceae; genus Raddia; species Raddia distichophylla. The sequence goes on from SPJY01014460.1 coordinate 2,105,849, forward strand.
GACTATATGGGCCCCAGGTATCCTCTAGAAGGCCCATAAGAAAGCAGATAGGGGGCGATCCAAGTCGGACGGTTGAGGATAAAGGCCACTCGGGACATGCGCGCCTTGAGCTCCGAAGAAGTTTCCGAGGATATAATCTATCTCCATGTAATTAGCGGATCAGCGCATGCATAACATGTAACATCGAGCAGCTACGTCGTTTTTACTCTTGAAGTTTTGTATTCAAGCAGCATGTAATTAGTTCCCTTCTTTTGACTTGCTACTCAGCCGTAAAACGACCAAGCAGTAAGTCGGGGGCTACACTAAATAGTGTGCGGAGTCAACCGCACCCTATCTCATTAATAAAAGTTGTTTTCTCTCTACATGTGTTGGTCAAATTCGAGTGTTATGAAAATTCTTGAGTATTGACGTTTTTATATCCCAAAATGACAACGTTTAGCCACTCCGTAGTTGCAGGGGGAGAAAACCAAGTGCTAATTTCTGGCACTCGGGGGCTGGACCAGTCGGCGGATGCGTTTCATGAAAAAGGATAAAGCGTACTATTCGGATAAGCCGGATCACCAGTATTGAGGATCGACCAAGTATTTCAATTACAGATGCATCTACACGTCCAAGTGATCTACAATTTGGGTAGCAGTTGGACGGACTTCTTCTAGCAGAGCACAAGCCTTCTCCTCGGTACACGCAAATCCTTCCTTCACAGCCTCAATGTCTAGACGTGGGAAGTTAGATTTTGCGATCGCGAGGCCTTGGCTGGTGCACGTTACGGCTGCCTCTCGCATGAAGACCTTGATCCGCTCAGGAACATCACCAAGGCGGGCCACAAGGAGATCGGAATTAGTCGGCAGCTCCTCTTCAGGATAAAGGCTTTGGAGAGTCGGAACTATTCCTATTAAAGCACGGCGGCGGAGCTCATGGGCGGCTTTCACTTCTTCCTCGAGAAGCTGGAATTACGCCCCGGCCTTCTGCCGATACTCTGCATAAACCGATGAGGTGAGACGAACCAGTCGGACTGCGCGAGGCTGAGCCAAGGAGAGTCACTGGAGGGGAGTTACCTTCTAGCTCTTTGGCCGACTTCTCCTCCAGGGCCTTCTGCTTCGCCTCCAATGCTACATTCGAAGGCAAGTCTCAGGAACTATCATACTAGGAGCATTATTTTGGGTAAAGGTTCAGTCCTGTTCGGGAGTTATACCTCAGATGGTGTTGGAGTCCTCTACGTGACGGAATCGAAGTTCAATAACTTCTCGCTGGAGTTCTTCGATCCGGCCGCGATACTGCGACTTGACGGCGTACAGCGCGTTATCGTATTCGTCGCGGGTCTTCAGCTCGCCCAGTGTTTTCTCCATGCATACGGACTTCTGCCTCGACCTCTCTTTCATGCGCTGCATGGAGGAAGGAGAGAGATTAGTGGGATCCACCTATGCAAAGCGAGGATTCAAGGCATGAAAAGGTTTACCTTGTATATCACGGCTTGAGTTGCAGTCAAATTGTCCAGCACCTCCCACTCTTCGGCCTCTAGCCCGTCGTCGACCTCACAACCCTCCATCTCCTTCCTCCACTTCAGTTGGAGGGGTGGAGCATGAGTTTCGACAGAAGGGCGAGGAATCTCCTTGATTTCTGGTTCCGAGCTCCCTGGAGTCGGGGCTGGGATTTTCCCCTTCGTCACCGAGGATTGATGAGCGGCAGGAGATGGATCGGAGCCTTGGTGAGGTGTGGCATACCGGGTCGAGTCCTCAGCAGATTGGGGCTTGGTTTGGCAGTCGGATTTCGGAGGCACCGAGGCTGGTACCTTGCTGCCACGAAAGCTTGATGGCTCGTCATCATCAACTGATTTTCTGCAAGCATCGGAAGATTATCTAAGACACACGTTCCCTACAGAATGTAAAGGGAAATAGCATGAGGAAATACCTCTGTGAAGACATGAAGGACTTAAACCCGAGTCGGACGCCCGAACCACTCGGGCCCGAGCGGGGAGGTTTCTTTGCCCCCGACGCGGCCGCTGGGTCAGCAGACTAAGGAGGCGGGGGGCTTTGCGGCTGCCCCGCTTGAGCAGAGGGCGATCTTGTTGCTAGGCGGCGGCGGCGCACAAGCGGGACGGTGTCATCGTCCTCATCTTCATCCGAGTCCCCTGAAGCAACCCCCTTGCCCTTCTTGGGCGGAGGAGCACTAGTTCAGCCCTCAGCAGGACGCTTGCGCGGTGCTTCTTTGTGGTGAGGAGCTTCTGGGACCGGATGGGTGGAGAAGAAGGCTTCATGTCCCTGCGGCGTGTTGGATCATAGCATGTCAGACTATATTAGTTCTGGCCTTATCCTAAAAAACCGCGGTTGAATTGAGAAGGATCTTCTCCTTACCGCTGGTGGCAAATACGTCAGGTGGTACGCAGTCGGGCAGTCTGCGGGAACTATCTCCAAGCCCGGAGCGAAGAGCTCGGCCACTGAGCAGATGATTTCCTTCTGCGAGAGGTTTTCACTGGATTCCCGAGTGGTGTCTTGAGGCCCCGAGTACTCAAAAGCGAGATGCTCGTATAACTTCGTATAATGTATGCTATACGAAGTTATTACGTATCGGACCGAGAGTCTGAGCTTCAAAGTGGCTAAGAAGAGCAAGAAGTTCATTCACCTGGCTTCCCCCGCCATCGGCGTGGAGTGAAGACCAGAAGGGACGGACTGTGGGGCATTCGCCGGAGAAGAAAGGGAGGGCCGGAGGAGAGTTGGCACAATAAAACCACTCCGAGTGCCAGCCTTTGTTGGAGGTTTTCATGCGAAGATCGAAATAAAACTTTTTGACCCCTTCCCGCAATTGGAATCCCGCGTCGCCTGCGGCCTTGGGATAGTCCTTGTTGTGGTAGGGTTTGAGAAGAAAAAGGAATCTGAAAAGGTCAAAATGGGGAGCGATTCCCAAATAGGCCTCACAGATATGAACGAAAATCACGATATGGAAGATGGAATTGGGGTTCAAATGCGAAACCTCGATTCCGTAGAAATGGAGCAAACCTCGGAAGAAAGAAGAGCAAGGAAGGCCAAAGCCGCGGAGGAAGAAAGATTCGAAGACCACTACCTCGTCCGGACGAGGGGTGGGGCAGGATTGGTCGGCGGCAGCACGCCGGGATACAAACCCTTCTGACGGGAGCACGCCGAGGGAGACCAGCTTCTGTAGCCTCCGTTCAGTCGTGGTGGACTTCATCCATTTCTTTGCATTCTTCGCTGCCTCAGTGGTGGTGGGGGATGCTGAAGCCATCACGATTGAAGTCGGGTGGCGGCGGAGGCGACGGCGGAGAAGAACCCTAATGGCGGAGCTTGCTAAAGAAGCTAACTGATTGGCGCGAAACGCGGCTTAGGTGAGCCAGTTTTCATCGCCCTGCTCCAGTCTAATAGCAACGGGCAAAGTTTCGCATTCTGGGCCGGGCCTTAGTCTAACGCTGGATGCGGCTTTTCCGCGAGGGGCCCGATAATCGCTCGGCTGGCCGAGTTGTTCCCTCTGAGAGGTCTATGTCGCGTGCCGACTGCCTGACTAGGAGCGGATGAGCCTAACTGCTCGGATAAAGCGGTGTTGCGGATTCGAGACCAGATCGAGAAGAAGCGTGTCGACGGTTGGGATATTGACCCAAGTCAACCGAGGTTCTTCAAGGAGGAGATAGGAGACACGCCGAACAACCACGAACAGCAACGAACAGGAGACAGGGGTTTTTCTTAACATGATGATTAATTTAGAATAATGAAAAAAGAAATTAAAATTGCCTATTCACCCCCCTCTAGGCCTTAGGATCCTCTTTCAGGTATAATGGCCTTATGATAAATTTCCCTTTAGCACAAGCTGTGCATATGAAATCCCTAGATTTCGAAAAATTTGAACACTTGATATTATGGCCAGCAGAATGATTTACAATTTTCCTCATCATACCCAAACCTGGGTGACCTAGACAATCATGCCAAATTTTGAAACAATCTAGATCTTTGAAAATTGTTTTCATCGCAACATGAGGCTCAGGCCTTATGTATGTATAGTACAATCCAGATGAAAATGAAGAAAGTTTCTCCATTGTTTGTTTCTCATATTCGTTGAATTTGGTTAAGAGTAAAAACTCTTCTCCATGTTCGGTACTGGTTTCCACATGGAAACCATTCATACAGATATTTTTGAAACTTAATAAATAACGTTTTGAATCAGGAAGCAAAAGGGCATCCTCGATTTCAAGAATTGTACCCATAGGGAGAATTAAGGTAGCTCTCCCAGAACCAACAATTAAACCATCACTCCCAACAATGGTCATAATATTTCCTTTCTTCTTTGTAAGATTTTGGAAATATTGTCTCCCTTAGAATAGTGTTTGTAGTACAACTATCAATGAGACAAATTTCTTTCTCCATGGATTGTGCCATCAAAATTCAGAGCAAAAGTTGCTAATAACGTGTTACAATGCCAATTCACTCAGTGGTGGTGAGAAAAGAGAGAACTGGAGAGAATGTAAAATACTGTTTCTTATTGCTTCTTTGGATGTTTCTTATTGCTTCTTTGGATGTACAAATGAACAATGACTTGTAAACTTTATACAGGGTAATTACAGGATTAACTACCCCTTTGATTATTTGTCCATTACTATTTATTCCTTAACAATAGGCTCATTTATATAAATTTTGTTTGAGTTGTTTATTCTTCGTGATATAACTGTTAAAATCACATAAGAGCTCTACAAATATAGTGCCCAATACCAATAGTATTGGCCACACGATTGTGTTGTCTTTGTTCTAAACGTTCATTGACTCGGAGACTCATACTAATACACGAATACTGGTCTGTGGCTTTGATGTATCAGAGCATGCGGCTACATGGAAATATTACCTCATCCCGAATAGTTTTTACAGCTTGCTGGCTCAGGATAAGCTGTCGCAAATTTACTGAACCTTTGGACCCCCTTGTCAAACCACGCTTTTTTTATTTGGAGTCACTTCATACGTATTATTTCGCTTTGAAGATTGAATATCGGAATCAGGCAGTCCAAGTGTGACATCCTAACAAAAGTTTATCCTGCGAACACAACGTGGGTGGTTCAGGGAAGTAAAAGACGCATCCTTTCACACGTACAATGTATGATGGTGCGAAAAGTTACACGGGGAACAAGTCATTCTTGAGGCTGCTGAACATCAAGTTCGAACTTTGCAAAACTGCTGAACATCAAGTTCGAACTTTGCAAAAGCCAGGTATAAAATGGAATATATCAAGGAGGCCGCGAACTCCTTAGTTTTGAATGGAAAGTCCAATAGTAGCCTACCAAAGCCACGACTTCTGTAGTGGCACAACACCAAATTCCCCTTCAGCCTTTCAGGAATCAGGATGCTCCCATGAATTCTGCCAACCTGGATTTTCATCGTGCAACGTGCAAAACTGGATACTGGACGCTCCCATCAAAATGTTAAAAAAAATGTCAATTCTTAAAAACAGGGCTCGAAATAGCTGAAGTGAGGTAGCAACAGTGCAAGCCCAGAATAGTAGTTGCCAGGATAATATTTACTTGAATATCATTTTGAAGGTACAATCAGAAAAATAGCAGCGTGAACAATGGCACCACAGCCAACTAGTTGGTGATTATCTATATATACATGAAAAACAGAAACAGGCAACTGTCTGACCTTATTTGACAGACAGAGTACATAAAATGGATTTTTTGCAATATCCCAAACATAGGGTTGAACAGAAGAGCTTGTCATAATAATTATAGGTGAAGTAAATCCCACCAATAAGTTCAAACATGCGTCCCATTGATGGACGAAGTTCAAGATGTTTATCACTAATTTATCAGTCCAACAAGGGACTTTCGGAGTGTCTCGTTCACACTTTCTCATGCACATGTTATTTCCATTTTTGTCCAATAATAAAACAAATATAATTACTATAGTCACACTGGAAGGCCAATGTACATGACGAGAAGAAAAGGCAATTGTCTGATCCTGTTTAACAGAATAAATAAACTGGAATTTTTGCAATAGCACAAACATTGGGTTGAACAGAAGAGGATGCCATTAAGAGACTGCTGCAATGAATAATGACTAAAAGCAAACTAAATCCCACCAATAAGTTCCAACTTCCAACACGCCATTGATGGAAGAACTTCAAGATGTTTACCACTATCAGTCTATCAGGGGAGTTATGGAGTGTCTCATGCACATGTTATTTTCATTTTGTCCAACAATATAACACATACAGTTGCCATAATCACGCAAAGAAATAATACCACTAGGTAGGAAGCAACCACCAAAACAAAACTGAAAGAAACCCAAAAACAAAACCTATATGATACATTCATATGCACCATAACATTTTCGTGATGTTGTCCTTGGAGAACATAGGTCTTCCATTTCTCAACTGACAACCATTATAACAACCAGTTAGAAAAGGATATTTCTTAACCACCCCACCCCCAAAAGAACATACACACACACACACAAAAAAAACACACATAAAACTCAACAGTCAACATACTGCATACTTATGAGAAATGTAAACAATGAAGCATATGATGCAAACCACTGTTGCCCTAGGAGGCTGAAGAGGTGGCATATGGGATTTTTCCAGCCTAGTTGCAATAAATAGCTCACCAATTCTAGGCCCCAGTCCCCCACTTTGGCCACCTAGGAGATTTTTCCACGGCATTAAGCGCTAGGCACAAATAAGCCTCCAGGCTAGTGCTTACTGCATTGGAAAGCACCAATGCAAACTGAACAAAATGGCAAGACATAACTACAGGGTTGCTAATGAGTAATGATTGCCCATCACAAGAAGAAAATAACAGAAGAAATACCATAGAAATGAAACAGCATCAGCACATAGACAAGTTATAAGTGCATATAAGAGGGTTGCAACTTACTGGCGTTGAACATTCTAGAATAAAGAGCAACTTAGCTACCTGTCCATATTATCACCAGCACTAGTCCTAAACAAGGTAAATATTCTAACAACTCAGTTCATTGCCCATTACAGCTTCTAACTAGAGAATCATCCGTTCTATCACTAGAATCACCTTGGAACAAATATCAGCTGTGTACAATATGTAAGTAACACCAAAGCAAATGCAAGATTAACCTCCTTCCATTGTTTGAACTCATCATCTTCATCCTTGCTGGGTTTCTTTGCTCCTTTCATTCCCACCGCTTCTGACAAAGCTGAAATAAAGAATTCAGACCCTGAGAATCTGCAATTTATTGGAGAACGCAATAGCAACCCAGTCAGGCTGGGTTGCCGACCACTGTAACTGCTCAATCTCTGCCCCTGCCGTGTAAGCCAATATGGGATCAAGACCACCCTCAGCTGCAGCAGCTGCTGCATTGCCATTTCCATTGCCACCACCATTGCTCCCAGTGCCCATGGAGGACAGGTCCCATATCAGTGCCTGTGAATCATCCCCAGCGGTGCAAATGTGGCAAGAAGAGTGAGGTGCCCATGCGATAGCATTGACAGGGGCGTGGTGGCGGTGGAGCTCAACCACCGGCATTGTTGGGTAGCGGATGTCGAGTACAACCACCTTGGGACTATCCATGATGATGGTCGCCATGTACCTCGGATCCTGCTTGTTCCACCCCAGCCTAACCAGTGGCGTGGGCGACACGGCCCCACCATCTGCCGCAGCCGAATTGGAGCCACCACTGCCAGAACCAGACTCGTAGATGATTGTGGAATGCTCCTTGTCCCGGAGATCAAACACGCGGACAGAGCCATCAGCAGAGACAGAGGCAAAGACTCCTGCGCCGCCCCAGGCGATGTCGTAGACCTCCTTGTCGTGAGCAATGAGTTGGGTGTCAACGGCCTCGCGCTCGACATCCCAGATGGTGCAGGTGCTGTCGATGGACGAGGTCCCGATGCGGCGTGGGTCGGCATCGTTCCAGTCGAAAGAGGTGAGCGGGCCGCAGTAGTCGCTGTTGCGGTTCCCGTTGAGCTCACAGCGCAGCTCGATGCCCGGCTGCTGCCCTTGGGCGCCGCCGACGCCGTTGCACCGGACAGAGCCGGAGCTGGAGTTCCCCGCGTTAGCAGCGGCGCTGGCGTCGTCGTCGTCCGGGGAGGTGATGCGCCAGATGCGGAGAAGGTCGGCGGAGGTGGCGAGCAGGTCTGGGCGGATGGCGTGCGCGTCCGGGACGAACATGGTCTTGGTGGGCGGGAAGGGGTGGTCGAAGGAGAGCACGGGGGCGATGTCGCCGGAGGACTCGTCGAGCTGGACCACCTCGACGCGGTTGATGAGCTGCTCGAGCAGGCTGGCGATGGCGAGGCGGTACTTCTTGTCGCGGCGCACGCTCCAGTTCATGCCGTAGATGTGCCATCCGGCCTCGTAGGTGTAGATCTCCGACCGCTTCGCCTCGCCGCCGCCGCGGCTGCCGCCGTTGCCCTGCTCCTGATCCGCCCAGGCGTCGCCTTCCGTGCCTGCGCCGCCGCCGCCCATGGAGGGAGGGAATCGGTCACGGTGGGGCGCGGATTTGGTTTCCAGATAGGGAAAGGGTAGGGCGTAGTGCGGTAGAGCCGCGGATTTGGGGGTGGGGGGTTTCGGGGTCTGGGACTGGGACTGGGAGGACGACGAAGAAGAGAGGAGAGGACTGAGTGGGACTGCACGAAACGGCGCTGTGGTATACGGCTTTTCTGGGCTGCTGGGCCGTATCCCCCTATCATTAAATGGGCCTTGCGGTTCTTGCTTCCCTTCCTGTGAAGAATGGGTTGGAATTATTGAAAAACCTGACCTGGCCCGCCTGTCGCGCCCATAATATGAGGCATATTCGTTGAACAGATGTTTGTTCTTATGAGCTGTTATAAACGGCTGAACAACTGAACAGTTAAAATAATTGAACATATCTTTTCAAATCATAGGTAAGCTGTTAAGTCGTTAAGTTGTTAAGTCAAAAAAAGCAGTCATAAACTCTAAGCAAACAACAATAAACAAGAGAGTTATGGGATAATCAATTTTCTAAATTTAAGAAAATTGCATAAAACCCCTGAGAATCATGGAAGTTATGCATAGTTTTTTATGAACACCGAATATGAAATTGTCGGGTACCATAAGTCATTGATTTGAGAAACTAGCCCCTCGTGGCCTAAATTTTCACTTAGACATATGACATGGAGATTATATTCGGTCATAAGAAACCTAACATTGTCAATCGGTTTAGGTCCTAGTGAGAGAAAGAAACCTACTGATAAGCAGAACAAAAACACTACACTTCCTTAGATACCATCTCCTTATCAATCTTTCTATGCATGGTTGAGGGGGAGCACACTAAAGATATGGGCTGCACTTTAGAACTGGCATATGAAGCTCTAGTATGCTATCCTGCCAATAAGCACAACAAAAGTTGATGCACACGTGGTTTACAAACTATATAACTATGACCGAGTAGAACTCCATTTTGCATAGAATTTATCGTGAGCAATGAGTTGGGTGTCAACGGCCTCGCGCTCGACATCCCAGATGGTGCAGGTGCTGTCGATGGACGAGGTCCCGATGCGGCGTGGGTCGGCATCGTTCCAGTCGAAAGAGGTGAGCGGGCCGCAGTAGTCGCTGTTGCGGTTCCCGTTGAGCTCACAGCGCAGCTCGATGCCCGGCTGCTGCCCTTGGGCGCCGCCGACGCCGTTGCACCGGACAGAGCCGGAGCTGGAGTTCCCCGCGTTAGCAGCGGCGCTGGCGTCGTCGTCGTCCGGGGAGGTGATGCGCCAGATGCGGAGAAGGTCGGCGGAGGTGGCGAGCAGGTCTGGGCGGATGGCGTGCGCATCCGGGACGAACATGGTCTTGGTGGGCGGGAAGGGGTGGTCGAAGGAGAGCACGGGGGCGATGTCGCCGGAGGACTCGTCGAGCTGGACCACCTCGACGCGGTTGATGAGCTGCTCGAGCAGGCTGGCGATGGCGAGGCGGTACTTCTTGTCGCGGCGCACGCTCCAGTTCATGCCGTAGATGTGCCATCCGGCCTCGTAGGTGTAGATCTCCGACCGCTTCGCCTCGCCGCCGCCGCGGCTGCCGCCGTTGCCCTGCTCCTGATCCGCCCAGGCGTCGCCTTCCGTGCCTGCGCCGCCGCCGCCCATGGAGGGAGGGAATCGGTCACGGTGGGGCGCGGATTTGGTTTCCAGATAGGGAAAGGGTAGGGCGTAGTGCGGTAGAGCCGCGGATTTGGGGGTGGGGGGTTTCGGGGTCTGGGACTGGGGCTGGGGCTGGGGCTGGGAGGACGACGACGAAGAGATGAGAGAGGACTGGCTGAGTGGGACTGCACGAGATGACGAGACGGCGCTGTGGTATACGGCTTTTCTGGACTGCTGGGCCGTATCCCCCTATGATCAAATGGGCCTTGAGGTTCTTGCTTCCCTTCCTGTGAAGAATGGGTTGAAATTATTGAAAAACCTGAGCTGGGCCGCCCGGCGCACCCATAATATGAGGCATATTCGTTGAACAGAGGTTTGTTCTTGTGAGCTGATATAAACAGCTGAACAGTTAAAATAATTGAATATATTTTTTCAAATCATAGGTAAGCTGTTAAGTCGCTAAGTTGTTAAGTTCAAAAAAACAAAGTCATAAACTCTAAGCAAACAACAATAAATAGGAGAGTTATGAGATAATCAATTTTCTAAATTTAAGAAAATTGCATAAAACCCCTGAGAATCATGGAAGTTATGCATAGTTTTTCATGAACACAGAATATGAAATTGTCGGATACCATAAGTCATTGATTTGAGAAACCAGCCCCTCATGGCCTAAATTTTCACTTAGACATATGACATGAAGATTGTATTCAGTCACAAGAAACCTAACACTGTGATGAGGACATCACTGACGAGCTTGTTGTCCCTAACGAGCTTACTGATGGAGTTGGAAAGCGACAAGACGGCATGAATCCTCATGCCATGCCCTTCAAGCCTTCATCAACGAAAGTGCAGCAAGTTAGTTATAAGGTTCCAGAAGTCCCTGACCACCGGGCCCAAGTCAAGAGGACGTCGAAGTTGTTGCTGAAGCCGGTTCGGCCATCCAGGACTAGTGCACCTTCAAACGGACGCATAGATCACATACGACATCCAAATGAGGCAAATAAGGACTCTACGGAAAGCTTACGAGATAAGATTTCCAACGAATCCAACCACACCTCCAAATTCCATCGGAGTCAACGGGAATCACGAAAACAAGTTGACGGACAGAAACTTTGTAGCGCTGTGTCGTTGTATTTTTGGGCCCAAGACCCGTATACCCCTAGGGTTAGGGTTGTGCGTGCGTGGGCACCTATTTGGGCGCTGCTCCTCCTCTGTCCGCCACCCTATATAAGTCCCCCGCCGTGATTCGTTCTAGTTGGGTTTTGTTTAGTTGATTTCGTCACGGATGTGTTATATTTCGCTTTGTTCTTCTTGTGTTGGTCAGACCAGCAAGACCAAGTTTCTGAACCCCTGTTGATCTTAATTTATATTCGCAATTGTGATTGCTTATCTTGTGTTCTTGCTCGTTCTTTGGTTGCTTGCAGGAACCGTCCTTCGTGGACATGTCTATCATGCCTCTGGTTTGGTCGATAACACTCGTCGTGGTGGTTTAGCGATCGCCAGGATTTTTAGTTTCTTGTGGGGTTGGAAGCCGGATCGTTTAGGTCTCCGTGACACCTACCGAATTATCCTCGTCGTCTCTCACCAAAAGATCGAGACCCGCATCCGCGCCCATCGCATTGTCAATCGGTTCAGATCCTAGTGAGAGAAACAAACCTACTGATAAGCAGAACAAAAACACTACACTTCCTTAGACACCATCTCCTTATTAATCTTTCTATGCATGGTTGAGGGGGAGCACACTAAAGATATGGGCTGCACTTTAGAACTGGCTTATGAAGCTCTAGTATGCTATCCTGCCAATAAGCACAACAAAAGTTGATGCACACGTGGTTTGCAGACTATACAACTATGACAGAGTAGAACTCCATTTTGCATAGAATTTATACAGACCCCTCTCTATGTGACAAGATCGCAAACAAGGAGATAGTACATCCTAGTTTTTACCTCAGTGCAATTAGAGCAGCTACTAGGGAGAAAAGTTCTTGAAAAATGAAAAGAAATTGACCGAGAAAAGAAAGTCCATTATCCAAGCGAAACATAATGCAAGATGAAGCCACAAAGTGCAGGCCATATGAGCAGTAGGTCTAGATGTGATATAAATGTCGCATAGGTGTATTGGTCGAAGATTCGCCGCAAACTCAGCCATGCAATATGGCTTATTATACTAAAAGGAATTCACAACAGAACAGGTGTCTCAAACTCTTTTAGTAGGATATAATTATGAAGAGACATTCTTGAACTCACACCATAATCGTATTGAAGCCATGCAAGAAATGGATAAAGATGGGAAAATCCCGACAAATATAATTGAAACTAAAAGAAAGTGCATAATTTATGGAATTTAACTATAAAGGAATTGCACTATTAGCATCTTCTTCTAAACTGTGGTCGCTAATAGACATTGTATGAATTTTAATATGAAGAATTTGAAGCTCCTAAAGAGTAGAAATTGCAGGTGGATTTTTACCAAGAAAGACATAGGAATAAATAGGCTTTATCATTAGCGCAATGCAAAAGGCACTACCTTCTTCGATGAGCACTGCAGTTCCTATTTGAAAAGAAAGCATTGAAACTCTAGAAGAGTGGACCTTAATTCTCATGTCTGTCATAAATTTTAAGTTGCAATCAATATTTGAATTACATGAATTATGACTATTGCTATTGCATGATTACAATTATGAATAGAACTAGTGTAGTATCCTATGGAGATATAAATTGTTGGTAGTGTAACAACGCCAATAGAATATAAAGAGAGATGTCACCATTCTACGGGTATTACATCGGGAAATTGACCTCAGCGACACCCAATTTGAACGCCTCATTTCAAATAACATTAATTTTGATCGCCTCGACACGTATGACACCGTGCACACGAATTTGTAATCTCACTGACATTCCCCTATTTATCGCATTTTACTGTTGACTTACAATATTTATCTTATGTGGCTTGACGATTTTGCCCCTCCACCGACGCCTTCCCCTCCTCCAAACTGGTGGAGGGGCAAATTCGTCAAGCCACATAAGATGAATAGTTTAAATCAACAGTAAAACACAAAAAATAGGAGAAATGTTAGCAAGATCACAAATCCATGTGCCTGGTGTCATATGCAACAAGGCGATTGAACTTAGGCCCAGTTTCTTTCAGCTTAATGGCTTAACGACTTATCTACGTTTTGAAAACACATATGTTTTGATTTTTTGAGTTCGTTTTTTTGTTTTTTTAAAGGTGGGTTCTAACGCTTTAAAAAACAAGTCAAACGAAATGTATTCGAATCTCGAGACTACCTCGAAAAGCTCTCGAAGTTCAGTCATTTCAGCCGTTCAGATTAGCTCAAAAGAACAGGGCCTTAATGTCATTTGGAACGAGGCATTCGAATTGGGTGTTGCTGAGATCAATTTCCCGTATTACATCGGTATTTTGAAGAAGCATTGTGTACTCATAATTCACTTGGACTCTCTTAAGTTTGAAAGACATATATGCCAACGGTTTCAACATCTTGACCAATAAAGAATTGCAAAATATTGTTATTCATTATGTAGCATGACGGATGTGAGAAAAGAATATTAGAAAAAAATTTCTTCCAATTGAATGCATTTAGAAACTCTAATCTCTTCCATTTGGTGTCGCACAATTTCCATCTCAATTATAGAAATGATGAGATGTAATCAACTCGTAAAGACAGAGCTTTAGCATAAGGATTTTCTGAATCATGAATTGGGCAATCTTCTACTAAAGTGCAAGCTGAAAGTTCTCCTTTCGTAAAATGCATGAGATGTTTGTGATTGTATGCAGCCCTTGTCAAAGGCACTTAAAAACATTCTAGTGCTAATAGATGCTTTCTTGAAGTGGTAATGCATGGGTTTACTCTCTACAAGAGACCAAACATTCATAAAGCAGATCTTGTAGATCATAAGAACTAAAGAGTATATAAGCTAATCATCACGATGAAGTCCAATAAAGGGAAAATGCTATCTAATCTACCGTGAAAAGAACTTGACAATTGTACTGCATTCAAAATTAAAAACGAGTTTTATGTATCTTAGGTCTAAGCATAATGGACTAGAGACGTCTATCCGCACTTGTAGAGTTGTAATACATAGAATAAAAAAAAGAAAAAGAAGCTCTAAAAGCTGCCATCATCAATTATTGCAAGGGACATGTAGTCCTGCAACACCTATCTAGTGCATATTTTGCAAAAAAAAATCTCAATTTTTAATGCAAGGTTTATGTAACTATACCACACTTGCAATGAATTTGAAAATGACTGCAAATCAATTCCCATCATTTGGGGAGGAATAAAACCATTGAAAGAAGACTACCGAAAAATTATGTGGCTAACCTCGACGACCGCTAATGCATTCCCATGTATAAACCTCACTAGTAAGAATACGAAGAAGTCTAGAAAACATTTGAATTGACTTGTCTAATCATTTTTTGTGATTTGCGAGATGTGATTAAATAGCATGTGCAAGAGCATCATGTGCCAGAGAGGGTGAAAATACCAAAACAATCTAATGACACCCCTCAACCAGCTCTAAGGCCTGAAAGAAAAGATGACGAATCTGGTTTCTCAATCCCAGAGTACCCGGAGACGTCCGGTGAACAAGAGAGATGAAAGCTTATCATAACCGATCACGAAAATACCCCAAGAAAAGAGAAGGAAGGAGAAGATAGCTAAGACCTGGCATGGTGAGCAACCTGCAAGCGAGCTACTCCCATATTTAACTATATCAGTACAAGAAAAAGAAGTACAAGAAGAAGTTGAAAGACATGCAAACAGCCATGTGGATGTGCACATTGGCAACTATCTGAAGGTCCTTACTCCCACAATGGAAAATAACGACAAAGAGTAAGTGATAGTTCATAAAGCACAAGTGCACGAAGCAGCACATGAAGAAATGGCTATAAATTTTGTGCACCTTGGAGAAAGTAATGAACAGAACAACAACCGATGTCGACATATACTTTGCAACAAAGATTGCCCATGCAATAGAACCCGATCTAGAACTTGCATTTCTCTTTGAATGTAAGTCACAGCCTGATTGGGAAAAATGGAAGAAGGCAGTCACTGCGAAACTATTCTTACTAAACAAAGGAGAAATGCTTAGAGTTGTGTGCCGCACAACCTCTCATGTATGCTTCGTGGGCCTTTGTTCAAAAGGAGAATGAAAATAAAGAAGTGGTATGGTATAAAGCTAGGTTGGTAGCACAAGGTTTCACTCATCACGCTGGTGTTGATTATGAAGAAGGTTATTTCCCGGTCATGGGTAGTATTACCTTTAGATACTTTATTTGAATGACAGTACTCAACTGAAAGTTGAGAATGAAAATGAGTTGAAAAGATGTTGTAACTACGAAGAGATTTGGATGTACTTGTATATGAAGATAAATGAGTATCATTGTTCTGAATCAAGATAAAGAAAATAGAAATTTGTATAGCGTAATTCTTTACGTTACCATACATACCTATGAAATTAAGAAAAAATATATTTGAAGTATGAAAAAGAAATGAATGAATTGGCCATTGCAGCTTAGACTAATAGCATGAGCATATTCCTAAATGAATTTGGCTACACCAGTTATCGGCCTACATAAAGATAGTGATGAAAAAAACATGATTGTAAGAAATTGTATCCATGAAAATCCAATGGTTGACCAATCATTGGATGCAGATCTAGACCCAAACAGACCTAGTGATAGTGATGAGGAGGATGTCTTTCTCATACCCATGAAGAAATACAAATCTTGGAAAGAAATAACAAATATATGAATGTGAATGTATTTTCCTATGTGATAAAATTATGTATGAAGTCATCAAAGCAGACTCTTATGTCAATATTGATAAACCGCTCAAAAATCATAGCATCGAATAAAGCCTATTATAAATTTGCATGGCTTCGAAAGACATTCCACATCTTTAGTCATATGGATTGCATGTTGAATGAACTCCTACTATTTGTTATGAAGAAAATACAAAATGTGTTACACAAGTACAAATTGAATATGTAAAGAGTAACCTCACAAAGCATATAAATCCAAACTGTTTTTGCGCACATAAAATGCATAAGATGAAGCGAACATATTCTGTGCAATCAAGCATACGATGCAACCACCGTGCAACCAAACTATCAAAAGCTGTCAAAAAATTTGAAAGAAATTGTAGATGTACTCTTGATTTACTCTACCTATGTATGAAGTTTCAAAGAAAAATTCATTTTATATTAAGAGTTATAAAAAAGAAAAAAACAACAGCTTCAACGAGTTCAAAATTGATTGAATTTTATCTTTTTGTAACTTTCAATATAGGATGAATTTGAACTTTAAATTTTATACAAAGGTAGAGTAAGTCGAAGAGGTCATCTACAAATTTTTTCAGAATTTTTTACAACTTTTGGTAGTTCGATTGCACAGTGGCTGTACCGTAAGCTTGATTGCACATGATATATTCCCTAAGATGAATGGAATCTATATTTAATGCACTAAGTCATGTTAAAATTTGGTAGACTTATTTAATAAGTCACTTCCTACACCTATCTTTGAAAGTTGGGTGAAAGGAATTGAGATAAGAAGACCGAGAGAAGTGTCGTATTCAAGGGAAGAAACTTCAAATATTTTGAATTAAATCTTGTTTCCCTCGTTTGCTGTTACTGGTTGGGCTAAATTTGGGAGAAATGTGGTTTCGTCGTGGAAAAATAATGTGGAATGATGAAATATTTGTGTTTATTAGCGATGGATTCGATGATTCAGTTGGTGTTCATTGCATTCCTAAGACAGTTGATGGCCTATTGTGTTAAGCTCGATGAGCCACCGAGCCGAGCCGGCTCGCAAGCTTGTTATGAGCCGAGCCAGCGTCCCATCTCGCGGTAGTGACCGAGCTGAGCCCGATCTAGCCGATCCGAGCCTAGCTTGGCTCGGATCGTTTCCACCCCAAGTTTCAACCCGTTAAATGTGTGACCCGTTAAGTTTAGTGCAAGTCGGCTATGGATCCGGAAAGCCGTTTCTAATCCATCGATCAACAAAGGCACCTAGAAGTACGTATTGACTCTCCGAATGCACAGAATCAATATTCGGTTGAACCATGATACAATCACATACCAATTATTTTGCCACGCGATACTAGTAAAGCTTAAGACGAGATTCGCGTCCCCTTGTTGATAGCTTGATCACTTTACTCAACAGTGTGATGGATACAAACCATGAATAACTTCATAGTCGTATTAGCATGGCCGTGCACTTTTCCTATCGATCCACATGATGGATCCAGAAGTATCTCTCCCGTTATCTAGGATGGACAAATTCCATCTCGATCATCACACCCCTGGCTATGTATCATGGTATACCTAGTAATCACCTTTATAACTACCCTGTTACGTTGTAGCGTTTGATGACATCAAAGTATACGAGTGTACATGCTGCCGCATCCATGATGATCTTAGGTCTAAGGACCATATAGACGTACCACTCGAGACTATACGCTGATGGCACTTTAAAAGATAACAATCATACAGCTTCTCGGAGTAGGTTTGTTCGACTACTCAAGTTCTCCAACATGTGTCCACATTTCTGAAACGATATCTCCATATCTATGATTTGCGAAACATTACCATCAACCAACACGTGTCAATCAAATCATCACCGCTCCTTTTAATGATATGGATCAGGGACCCGTTTAGAATAATGTCACTATAACAATGTGTTTCACAATCAAATCGTACCCAATGAACAAAATCGTGACATTTACTCTAGGTATCAACAATCAATGTTATCATAAGTAAATGAACAAAAACGTATTACAATAATCATTATGATTGATCTAAGGTATATTCCATTCATGCTTGAATATAAAGAAACATTGGGTAGATATGTACTTTTTCCCTTAAGTGAGTTTCCAATGAAGTTTCTCACACAAATTTAAAAAAGTATGTATCAGCTTAAACAAAACAATAATAAAAATTTAAAATTAAAATAGAAAAACCATGTCATATTAGAAGCAAGAGTCCATATCTGCTACAATAAAAATAAAAAATATATTACATAATTAAAACGGGAGCTAACGGAGTTAACACATTAGCTGGAGAAATTCTTTAAGTGAAACGCGGGATTACTACGCTAGCAACGAATCAAAATTCTACCGCGGAAACCCAGGAACACCTTGCAAGTAAATTGACCATAGATTAAGATTACCTTACGACGCGCTGTACAGAGGAAGACGAGTCGATGAAGCCGGTTCACCGATCTGCCCATATTCGTACGGAAGTAGTTGTTCACGGCGATCCCATCGCCTCCTCCTTGCTGGTCCACATCAATACACGAGGTGCACCATGGCTGATCCCCACGCCGCAGAGACCGTCGACCAGCTTGACGAGCTCTCCGAGATTCGCGACCTTCCCGAGCAGTCTGTCTTCAAACGAACGTCCCGGCCACATCCGGACTCTGTTTTAGATGTTCTACCACTCGTTGGAAAGCTAACGAGATTATCTTTCCAACGCATTTAGTCTCACCTAGAAACTCCTTCTGGATCAACGGCAATCGATGAAGCAATATTCATCTTCTTCTTAGGTTCGCATCGACTAGCGCCACAGGGTGTAGCGCCTTTACGATATCCACACATACAGTGATTGGAATCCGTCTATGCACGGTGTGCTAGCACCGGCACACGGACGCCTAGGAGAGATGACGGCTAGGGTTTCGTGGAGAGGGAGAACTTTCACGCAGGCCTATGCCGACCTCTCCACCACCTCCCTTTATATAGCGCCCAATATTGGACCCTCTACGCTAGAGGCCAATTAGGTCTGGATCCACATCATATGTATCCCACACTATCTGTGAGCCTGCATCATATGGGACTCATAATTTTCATTGGGCATATCGCAATAATTCTCACATAAAAAATGAAAGATGTACACCGTTAATTTCAGTTGAGTCAGATTATAACGTCTTAGACTAAAACAAAATATTACAAATTTTAGAATTTAAAAATATTAGAAGTAAGAGTCCAAACCTGATTAAAAGAAAGAGTCGATATCATCTCCAACAAAAAATTCCAAATAAATAACAACAACAACAGTAATATGTTGCATTAGTAGAAAGAGTCGACAAAACAGACTCTAATGTACGCACCATGTTAATCCTAAAATATTATAAATTCCCATGTTAGTCGGATAGAAAATTAAAGATCTATTCAAATTATAATGGATTAGATTAAAAATAAAGAATTCATATCAATTATAACAAAAACTATAAATTTAAAATAAAAATAAATAAAAATAAGAGTACATGGCATATTAGAAAAATTGTATCATCTACACCAAAACAATAATAAAAATAAAAACCTATATCGGATTAAAAGTAAGAGTCTATATCGAGTACAATAAAAAGAAAAAACTATCTATTGTATAATTAAAACAGGAGCCTAGAACCACCGCATTAATTATTGGAGAAATCCTCGCATAAAAAAAAAGCTACACCATTAATTTTAGTGAACCAGATTATAATATTTTAGATAAGAAAATATCATGAATTCGGAAGTTGCTCTCCAAGTAGTTAATCAAATCTCAAGTACTAATGTTAATCCATCAGATTAGTAGTCAAGAACCAGATACAAGATGCTACAGCCCAAGATCGACAAGAGCATGGAAGCTCGATTATTTGATATACAGAGCGGTAATTTCCAGGGGATGGGTACATATCTAATCAAACCATCAGTGCAGCTATAGAAAATCGAAGAGATGATCCCCGAAGGAAGAAGCGGTCTCCGTGCTCGCGGCCGGCGACCCAACGGCGGTCGGTTCGCCTCTCGGGCTCTCCTGCCGCGTGGCCGCTGCCGGCGGCTGCATCCCGTTCTCCGTCTGGAGGTGCAGCACCACCGTCGGCCGCCGCCGCCTCCTCTGCTCCCTCCGCTTGTTAACGTAGTCCTCGTGGATGAACACCTCCATGCTATATCCCGTATCTTCTGATCCTCTCCACTTATCCTTTATCCTTTCTCCAACTAGCTAGCTCCCCTACTCTACCTACCACTCTAGCTCTAGCTACCTGTAACAAACTAAGTACCCATCACAAGGTCTTAACAAGATCTAGAGCGGAGAGAGAGATGAACACACAGACAGTACAAGCTGCATCTTTATAGGCAAGCTGGCCCAGTGGTCCATTATTGCCGTTCCTGTAGCCACTTGTGCAAGCTAACTATAGCCATTTGTGCAAGCTAAGCAGTTTGATACCGGAAGGAAGCCATGACAAACCACGGACCCCGCCGTGCAACGTGGAGGAGAAAAATGGCTAGCGCATCCTCAACAGGCTCCCTAGTCCCTACAATTCAGTAGCGGATACAGTCAGCAGAGCCCTGCAGTTTGCATGCAAAGTTACTGAGGAGTATCATGTTCAGGCTTGACCTTGACGTATTCAGCTTTCTGTCCGGGATCGGATGCCTTCTTTCTTTCCGGTGGGCTGCTATGCTACTGCCACCGCGTCTTTGTTCTATTCCTCCACGCTCCAGCTCGGTCTTATCCGCTGCTGCTAAGCACCAGGGCTTAACTATTCTTGTCCCCCATCTTGCGGTGTTAACAGTAAGTTTAATGTGTTTGGGACGTGATGAGTCGACCTGACAGAGTTATAGAAATGAATCGAGCGTGCCATCCAAGGGACATGGAGCAGTAGTGTCGCGGTGTGCTGCAGCCTCCAGTCCCAGGTGGCCTTGCTTGCTACGTGGTACGTGCTATAATTTTATGCTGGCAGAATCTGACGAATTAACTAACTAGGACAGAGGAAGAGAGCAGATTAAGTTTGATTAGCGCATAGACACTGCAAAGAGCAGCGGCTTCAATTTACTAGTCACCTCAGCGCAGCAAATTAACAAACCTTCTTGTTGGAAAACTACCGGGGAGGGGAGCCCGGCTCAGCTACGGCCGGCCACCCTCCCCCCACGGTGGATTTCACATTCGACCTAGACAAAACCCTAAGCAGCACTATATAAGAAGAGGTAGAGCCCTCTATTGTACATAGATCTAAGAAATAATAAAGAAAAGCTCTACCCTATTCCCCTGTATTCTTATTCTCTTTGTGATTGTTCGTGTACACCATACCTTGGACTACACTTAATAGCAAGGTTTCTTAACACTTCTGTCTATGTGAAAAGAAAGCAACAATTAGCAAAGCATCTAAGGGCAAACTGGTATCAAAATTAGGTTGGAACACATCAGGTCATAAGCCGTCTCAGTAAAGAAATCCCTCCCAGCCAGACATCAGTCCATGACCGTGAGGCGCTATTATTAGTCCGAGTGCATAAAGATCACTGGGGGTTCTCTTTTTTTTTTGTGAGAAAACCAGCTGAATTTTTTCAATTAGGTGATCAAAGGGAATTACAGAGGCCTCGGCGCCCCAATGATTAGAGCAAATCGGGAAAACTGCGGCCCAGCAGGCCAAGGAGTTAATTTTTCCCCATTGAGCAAGCTTGTGGGCCGCTATGCTCTGAGCTCTCGGGAGAAACCCAAGCGGATACCACTTTTACACTCTAGTTTGATTCTCTCCACGAGCGAACCCCACCTGCCTCTATCTTCTTCCTCCTGGCGCACCGCTTCAACCACCGCCCTGCCGTGAGATTCAATGGCGAACTCCCCCAGATCTAGGTAACTCCCCAGCTCCCTTCCCAAACAAATCGCCAAGGCTTCTGCTTCGGCTGGCTCGGAGACTCCGCACTCTGGACGAACCGCCGTTGCCGTTCCTCGCCACCGCCGCCACAGAGGCCAGATCTCCTACCTTCCACGCCGCATCGACCTCAATCCGCACTTCTCCTCTTACAGGTTCGCCTAGTTCACGAGTCGTAGAAGCTCCGCTTGCCCCTTGGCTTCCTCTCTCCCCCAGACTAACCATTGTCTTCCAAGCTACTATGTCCGCTTTTGCACGAGCCGTGGATCCCTGACGTTCCACCTTCACATCTTGGAACTGTGCTTCATTTCGGGTTCTCCAGAACTCCGCCGCCATGCCAGCCGCCAGCGAGGTCATCGGGTCCCTTTCTAGTTTGCTTACGGCCTCCAACAACCACTCCGCCAGGCTTGATCCTCTTCCTCTCTTGTAGCGATATTCAAGATTCAGATATGACCACAATTGCTTTGCTACGGGACATTGGAAAAACACATGGCTATCATCTTCATCTTGGCACAGTGGGTACATCGGGGTTCCTTAATAATGTTTCTCTTAATTAGGTTCTGGCCAATGGATAGGTTTTGATTGGCAATGCGCCACAATAGAATTTTGTGCCTTGGGGCGATGTTAGCATTCCAGAGTTTTTTTCCACTGCTCACTCTTACGCACGCCACTCCCACTCCCCTGACCACCATTATCACATCTAGCTCCTTGGGTTTCCTCTCTTAGCATGTTGTAGGCCGATCTGACTGAAAAGTTCCCTTTCTTCGTGTATTTCCACGCCGATTTATCCCCCTACGTGCCTCCGTGCAATCGCTGAGCCTGATGTCCAGAATGTCCTCAGCGTCGCATTCAAGCAAATTTGCTCTGATCTTGTTTTCATCCCACCTTCTCTCCCCCGCAATCAGCAACTCCTGGACCAAAGTGATCGTAGAAACAGTTGGCCTCCCTAGAGGTTTCTGTATGGACTCTCGAGGGATCCAATTGTCCTCCCAAACTTTTATCAGTTTGCCATCACCAATTCTCCATATAATTCCCTTTTTAAGCAAATCATGGCCCTTGCATATACTCCTCCAAGTCAGAGACGCCCTTGGAGGAACTAGGGTATCTAGAAAATCACAATGAGGGAAATACTTCCCCTTTAACACTCTGGAACATAAAAACTTTGCGATGTAAGAGTTCTCCAAGCTTGTCGGCCCAACATTGCCAAATTGAAAAGGGGGAGCTCCCTAAAACCCATTCCCTCCTCCCACTTTCCTTTCACCAGATTTTTCCAGGAACTCCATGCTACCTTCCTGTGGTTTGGTTCTCCACCCCACCAGAATTGAGCCACCCTACTTTCAATTTTCTTACACAGTCCGATTGGGATCACAAAAACACACAACGCATAAGTTGGTAAGGCCTGCACTCCTGCTTTTATGAGAACCACTTTTCCAGCTTTTGATAAGAATTTCTCATTCCAACCATTGATTTTCTTCTCAACCCTTTCAAGTATTGGTTTTAAAACCTCTTCTTTTTTATGCCACACCACAGATGCCAGTCCAAGATAGACTGCGTTATTAGCCACCACACTAATACCCAGGCCGTTCTTGATTTTGTCGCACACCTCCTGATTGCATCGCTAATTGAAAAAGATGCTCGATTTTGCAGCATTGATCTTCTGACCTTCATATGTTCTTATCACCTCCTTCAGAGCTTCCATACCTTTCTCCTCATAGTCGGCAAAGATGATGGAATCATCTGCGAAGAGGAGGTGAGATATCACCTCCTCCCCGAATTGAAGACCTCGCAGTGCCTGCTCTCTCACCTTCTGCCTTATCAAAGCCGTGAATCCCTCTGCCCAGATAACAAACAAGTATGGCAAAATAGGGTCTCCTTGCCTTATCCCTCTTGATGGCCGAAATTCTCTAGATAGCTTTTCGTTCACATTCACCTTGCATAATGTGGACTTCACACATCTCATGACCATAGATATCCATTCTGCTCCAAAACCCATCCTTAGCATGATGGCTTCTAAATACGGCCACTCCACCCGATCGTACGCCTTCTCCATATCAAGTTTCACCGCGCATACTCTAGACTTCTTGCTTCTCCTTTGTGTAATATTATGAATGCATTCATAAGCCAGAAAGATATTATTAGAAATAAATCTTCCTGGGATAAAGGCGCTCTGTTCTTGGGAAATCATCTCGGGCAGCATCTTTTTAAACGGTTTGCTAGGCACTTAGAACACACCTTATACAGCACGTTGCACAATCCAATCGGTCTAAACTCCTCAGCCACTCTGGTTTATTCTTCTTAGAGATGAGTGTGATGATTGTCTCGTTTAGCCCTTGTTGAATTTCCCCCCTCAAAAAACTTCTGACCGTTTGCAGTATACCCTCCTTCAGCATATCCCAATTCCTCTGGAAGAAAACAGCAGGCATGCCGTCAGGTCCAGGTGCCTTTAACGGGGCCATGCTGAACAGGGCCTTCCTCACCTCCTCCATCGTCACCTCACTTTGCAAGAAGGCATTTTTCTCCTCCGACACCACATTGTCAATATTACTTAGGATTGGCTCCATGTTGAGAATGCCCTGCGTAGAAAAAAGGTAAGCATAAAACTCCCTAGCTACCTCCCTTTTTTCCTCCTCACCCGTCACCCAGCTCACATCCTCCCTCCGTAGCCCCAGATGACTAGGTGTTCATTGGATGCATATCGAATAACTGTGAGGAAAGGAAGATACATTGTTCTAATTCGATGTCACTCAACTCCTTCTAACATTAAGTTCATAGAAATTATAAAGAATTAATAAAAGGCCAGATGCTCACACCCGACAACATGTCAATTTCAGTATCTATCCGATGTTGCAAAATCAATCATCAGATCCATTTAATCAAAATCTACACAAGCAGCAGCAACTAGATGAAATCCATTCACTGACAAAACGTTATTAATCTTCTATTGCAACAAACAGATCTCATCAAACAAGCAAATCGACGATCTTAGGGATAAGAAAGACAAGGAATGCAAGATACCATCATAGATGCTATAAGAAAAGTTTTAAAAACAAAAATACAACCACCCAAAAGTCGCTATCAAAAACAAATATTAGAGCTCTGAGATTTTTAACAACTAGCATGCTTCATAAAAAAATTGCTTTTACTAATCATCAGGCGACTGATTTTTAGATAAGTGATAAGTTTGGTTCGATTTTCTCACGTAACTAAATACTCTTATTGGATCATTTATATCTCTATGGAAGTGTTTAATCTATGGCCTAGAAAATCGACTGAGAGTTATCGCCTAATATCAAGCTAGCCCCAAAGAATTGACAAAAAAATGATCCATGGAGGTCCAGGGCACCTCATAGAAAATCATCGGATGTGACAAGCAACACATTCAGAAAATCAAATAAACCTCATGAAACCAACCAGTAGACAAGGGTCAATATGATTTACAAAATTTCCATCATCAGTCACCAGCATGAGTACAACAGATTGATATCACCAAATAGAAACAACCATGTTTCTGCGTATTTGGATTTGACACTACTTTAGTGGAATTCACACATGTAATTCAAGCACAAGCTCAGCAATTTTCGCATATGGCATATATTGTTCCATTCACTAAGAAACCATTAGTTATCTTCAGATGCAACAACAAATTTCACCATGCACTAAGAAGGCGACATACCATTACAGAAAATGGTGTGTATGCTGAAAAACTTACCAAAACCACCCTAAGATCATAACCAGAATAAGATACAGATATTAGAAAAATACATATTCTCAATAATGTATTGCTTGATTAAAAAACAAATATGTTAATTATTATTGTATTCCTACGTTATTATGTGTCTACGTATGCATTGAGGATATTATAGATCAGGTCTGACAAGTAGCAGGTTTTGTCCATCAATGTACACCGCGTCAAGTACATAGCAACCAACCAGTTAATTGACATGGTGTGATGTCCTCTATTTTATCATATGTCACTTGCACTTTAAAAACCCTAAAATAGTAACTGGTGGACATATGATAAAATAGAGTATGTCACACAAGGATCAAAGCATGGTTCAACCAAATTTTCCCTCCCAACATAGTACAAGAGATAGTTATCAGAAAATAAACGCCACAATTTACTGTTTTCCTTTTATTTCCAATTTTTTAATATCTTTTCTGAAGCTTTTGATGCAGAGACTAATATTAAGCTAGTATCATAGATTACGCTACTTCATTAGGATTTACAGAACCACAAGGTCAGCGATATTTAAACATGACACATATGGCCGGTTACGACACAGATGTATGTGATGTGTCAGCAACAAACCAAGAGGATGGCATTACACATATCAATTGGTAAACTCACCAGCATTACAGAAGCCTGCAACGGTCAATCTTGTAGCTGCAACCCATGTGTATTCCTGTAAACTATTGCAAGATAAAGACGAAAAACAACAGAAGATGCAACATAATATGCAGTAAAACCTGCAACATAATGGCATTTGTGGAATCAAACATGTTTGAAGTAAGCAAAGATCAACTCCTTTTGTACTCATTAAACATGACTGAGAAGTCACATAGTATAGCAAACCTATATCTGAAGAAGCTCAATCCACGAATGCTTGGTACCATTCGAACGACTCGGCAAAGTATGTCAATAGATCATTCTTACAAGTTCTTACCAATGTCCACATGTTAACTGGATACGAAACCACGTTAGCACTCTACGAAGGCCTTGTAAGCGTAGTGAGTTGGGCTGCCAATGTGTCTGTTCTATTGCTATCATAAACAAAGACAATAGCGATTTTTCCTCCTAAGATCTTCCCCTCCTAAAAGTCTCTCCTAAATTCTCCCCAAATCAGCAGTTGAATCTGGTGCCTGGGCTGGGCAGTGGGCACCCATACCTCATGGATGTTGTTCCGCTGCTGCAGCACCAAGAAACGGATGGTGGCCATGATGAGCGTGCTCTCCACCCCAAGCAGCTCGGCTGGGAGGACAGGAGTAATGATCCACCAAATCTGCTCGGCCACCGTGTCAAACACAATGTTCTTCGGATTTATGCAACCAGTATAGGCTCTTGTTGAGCATGGTGGGCGGCTCCGCACGGGCAGGGATTAGGTAACTCTATGATTTTTTTACCGCCGATCTAGACCTACCAGATGCTAATTACTCTCAATTAGGTAGCGGTTACTCTCGTTTTTTTGATGAATTACTATCGAATCCACACTCGCACGAGCTAGGTTACTGTCGAATCCACACTCGCACGAGCCAGGTTACTCGCCTGGGCAGTTCCAACGCACGTTCTGCGCGCTTTGGTAGCGAGCCCACTTGTGTGGCTTCGTGCACGCGCGCTGCACGGGGCGACCTGGGTGTAGATTACTGTAATCTACACCTAGGTGTAGATTAGGGGCTCCCTATACACACACACACACACACACACACACAGACCCCCTATTCTACACCCAGGTGTAGATTAGGGTAATCTACACCCAACCAGGCAGTAAGCGGGGCGAGCGAGCCAGGCGCGCGGGGCGAGACGCGTGGGAACCGCGCGCTGGGGCGAGACGCGGGAGCGCGCTATTTTCCCGAAAACGTCTCCCGCTCAAAAACCCGCGCCCAATTTCTCGATAACGGCCCCCACTCAAAAATCTGCGGAAATTAGCGGTAATTGATGATCTAACCGTAACTAAAACGAAAGTAAATGTGACGACCAAAAGTAATTTTCTTTGCGCGTAATTATTCGATTGCAATTGAAAGTAATTGGTGGTTATTGTGTGTCAGTAAGCTAGGCGAACCATGGAGATCTCGAATCGCAACAAGTTTGGCGGATGGATTGCGTAATTGCGCGAAATTAGGAGTAATGAAAATCCAACCACGTCTGGAAGCGGGCGCGCGGGCAGAACGCGAGCGGATAATAGCGGCGCGTTAGCTGTCACAGCTAAAACGGCGGTAATTCGCTTGGATCTGGCAGTAATTGAAGGAGAATGGGGTGCGCGCTATAGATAAAGATGACGGTAATTGAGGACAACGAGCCCTAACAAATAGGATCAGGAGCTCCTGCATTTAAATTAACAAACGATAAATATCTCTCCGAGAAAATATGATGGATATAGCGTAAAACATGGTTGGACGTGGTTGAAGTTCGGTTGTAATTATCTGCTCGACTGTAAATCAAGTATTATCTCTTGCGAGATTCGATAGTAATTAAAAGTAATTGCGAGATTTGGTTGTAATTTGGGTTGCTTCGCGAGATGAGATGCTCAGACGATTATTTGGGTAACTGAGATGAAAGCGATTACGGCCGGAGGGATCCCAATCAATTGCATATTACTGAGATTGCACCATGTATTACACCACCAAGGGCGATTACTGAGATTCAAGCAATTACCCCAGACACATCTCTGGTGTATACTCATGTGAGTTATTCCCTTATCTTATGATTTTATATGAAGCGCACGTTTAGAATGTGATTGTAGATGATTAATTATAGGGGGAACATGTGCCGGGACATGTAATCCCGCAATTACACCAATGCTTCACAAATGAGGATGCGGCTTATCATTTCTACATGGAAAAATACCCGAAATAATCAACAGTTAAATAGAAATTAATAAAATAATCCACTGTAAAAGGAAATTACAAAAATATCCTCGGGTCCCGCCACCCCGGGTGGCTGCAAAGGGACTCCTTTAGTTCGCACGATCATCTGCAGACGCGAAGGTAAACATGAATACAAGAGCAAGGACGGTGGAGAGAGACAACGAAATAATACTACTCAGCGCATGGGTTGCAAGGCTATGGTAAAATTGAAGAGAAAGAAAAGATCAGATGCTGTTTGGATAGATCGAATAATTTATGAACATAACCATCCTCATGTTACAACACCACAGTCGAAGGTATTGATTCAATCCAAAAGAAATTTGGATGACACCATGTGGGAGTATGTTGATGCGATGATTGTTGCGAATATATCTAACCATGCAATAATGAACATTCTGTGCAACTTATACAGCAGCCAAGATTTGGTACCAATCACAACTAAAGATGTAGAGAACAGGTACACTATATGCTTTATTATATTCGTTTAAGATAATTTTGAATTTCCTTCTTCGCTTTGTTAATAGAGAGTACATGTTTTTACGCAGGAAAATAGCCCATCGACAAGAAGATCGTGAGAATGATGTGATGAAGCTACGTACAAGAGTACTTCCATGAGTGTCAAAAACACAATCCTAGGTTCTACTATGACATACAACTCGACGAAGATGACGTTGTCCGGAATATCTTTTGGAGCCACGCAAGCTCGCAAGGGGACTACGCTGATTTTGGCGATGTCATGACTTTTGACACTACTTACAAGACAAACGTGTATAGGATGCCGTTTGCGATGTTTGTTGGTTCGAACCATCATCTTCATACTACTGTTTTTGGGTTCGCTTTGCTAAGGGATAAGAAGGCTGAGTCATTCATCTGGTTATTCAACAGCTTCAAAAAATGCATGCGGGGTAACGACCCTCACTGCATCTTAACAAGTAAGTGCACAAGCTTTTTCTTTTTTTTCCATAACAAACATAGGATGGATGGAATGATTTTGTTAACTACATCTTTCATGTTATTTATAGAACAAGACCCGGCGATGGCAGCCGCTCTACCACAAGTATTTCCGGATACCCATCACAGATTGTGCTGGTGGCATGTGCTAAAGAAATATAAGGATCATCTCAACAACCTATACAAACAACATGCCAATTTGAAGGTAGAACTCATCTCGAATATAAACCATCCACTTACAACAGCGGAGTTTGAGACAGCTTGGGGGAATATGGTGTCGACCTACCATCTTGATAATAACGTTGTTATACAGAATCTGTTCGATCTCCGTGCCAGTTGGGTGCCAGCATATTTCAAACATGTTTACTGTGGTAGGATGACATCAACCCAAAGAAGTGAGAGCATGAACAGAATAGTGAAACATAGTTACGTGAAGAAATCGACTACTTTACATACATTCGCAAAGCAAATGCATCGCCTGATACAATCAAGGAAGCACTTGGAGTCGAAACAGACTTACGCGGGAGCAGTAAGCCATTTACTCACTTACTTTAAGATACTTATATTATTAGTACATAATAATACTCTGTACATGACACTTTAAATTTCAGAGGGAATCGGTTCCTGCAACGCTTTATCCATTTGAACGTCAGCTTAGTCGTTTGTACACACCTGCTGTGTACGCTGATTACAAAGCAAAATGGTTAGCTAGTACTGCCTTCCATATTAAGAGGAACGAGGAAAGACTTGGAGAATTTTTTGTTTCATACAGAGGCGACAAGGATAAGACAAAGGCTTCCAGTAATTTCTCTTGGTCCCATCATGCATTCAGTGTTAGTGCTGACACAGAAACTGGTCAATATGCCTGTGAATGCAGGGTTTGGGAGCACACAGGTTGTTTATTTTATGTTCCTATCAATTACTATGAATTACTCTCAGTATTACAAATATAATAACGCCAAGTAAATTGCATTATGCAGCTCTGTTCTGTTCTCATTTGATTGCTGCATTCACACACCTTCAGATTGACAGCGTACCAGCCAAATATATACTGCGAAGATATACACGTGATGCAAGATTGGCAGTAGACTTTGACAGATCATACCTACCCCAATACAATGTTGACGGCACAACTGAGCATTACCGGCATAATACATTAGTTACTGAAGCCTTAGCTGTTGCTAGGTCTGGGACCAAATCAGATCTTGCTTACGACACGGCTTTGTCTAAGCTTAAAAATCTTCGCACTGTCGTAGAAGGTATCCCACCAACAATCAGAGCAGGAGGTCGAGAAGTTCAACAGGAGACAAGTGGAGCGGGCAGCGGGCTCACCGCAAAAGCACCGCCGGTGTCCAACACAAAAGGTTGAAAGGAGAATAAAGGAGATGCAGCCCCGGTTATTGCGCGGAATAAGAAGAAATGCACGAGATTTTGTATGGTATGTCATAAAAAACTGGGACATAATGCAGCATCGTGCCCCAAAAATCCTAAGAAAGCTAAAACAGTTGGAGATTCCACTTCGATGATGTCTACAAGGACTCGGGGTTCGACAAAGCGTAAACTGCTTGAAGAAATTTAAGAAGAGGATGATATGATACCATCAGCAGAAGAGGATGATGTCAGTCCATCAGAGGAAGAGCATGGTAACATGCAAGATAGCGACTACTGACTAATGAACCCAATTAGTTTGAATAAATCTGTGTTTTTGTTTCTGGTATTTCGATTACTTCGTGAGTTTATTGTGTTTTTACTATTAGATACTCAATATGAACCTTCAGATGATGAATAATGGTTTTGCTAAATACATTGCACTGTTTCTTGTTACTTTGAGGTGGCAAATGATCACAGTCCAGGATGCTAATAAATTCAGCTAAGGCAATATACCAATTACTTTCAATTACTGTGTATATATTCAACTAAGGCCCAGTTCTTTTCAGCTTAACAGCTTAACGTCTTAACAACTTAACGACTTATCTACGTTTTGAAAACACATATGCTTTTAGTTTTTTGAGTCCGTTTTTTTTTGCTGTTTTGAAGGTGGGTTCCAACGCTTTAAAAAGCAAGTCAAACGAAATGTATTCGAATCTCGAGACTATCTCGAGAAGCTCTCAAAGTTCAGTCATTTCAGCCGTTCAGCCGTTCATTCGTTCAGATCAGCTCAAAAGAACAGGGCCTAAGACATACCATTTACTCCCTATTAATGGGCATATTTTGATAACTTTTGTTTTGTGACTAGCATGTACTTAGTAAAAGAAAAAAGAAAATATAACCATTTACTCACAGTTAGATAAGTGAATGCATAAGTGGATAACTACTCCCAGTTACATAAGTGAAAGCATTGTAGTTTCAAATATTTACATGAAACATGAACATAGTTCGAAGCAGCAAACGTATCACAGAGGCAACACAAATAACAGTTTGACCTAGGTGTGCTTCTGAAACAAAAGAATTCTCTAATTGTGCTAAAACAAAAGAATTCTCTAATTGCATCCTAGAAGTAAACTAAGCCTTCTGTGGCCTTAGCTGTTCCAGTGATTTGGGAAGATTCTTAATCTCATTGAGGTCATGGAAAAGGAGATAGAACAATAATTGACCCCTATAGGCATTCCCTTGCTCTGGCAGCAGTACAGCTTGAAGTTCTTCTTGTTCTCCATCATAATGTTCCATGAACATCATCGCAAAGAAGGCACAATCATTTAGTTTGCACTGTTTTGGTGTGTCCATTAGATAGCGGCGCAGGTTTACGATAGTAGGAAACTTTCCACCGGTTATTTCCTTCAGTGCTTGCTGTAGACGAAAAAGAACTTTGTCACCAACAATTGCATGATGATCCTCTGGATTAGTACCAATGGCTGCAGAATAGTGGAGTTGAGTTTCCAATATCCTCAATGGCAGAGAAGCAAGTTGAGCTCGATGGGCTGAAAGTTGATTTGCATTTTCCTAAGACGAAGGATATCAAAATCGACAATGTGTTGAAGAGCATTAGGAAGCACCGAGAAGATTTGCTGGGAATTCGGTGTTTCTTTCTTGTTTTATTCAACAAATTGTTTTTTCCTGCCACAATCTTTTATGTCACAATGAAGGATGCTGGATACACAAAGGATATGGATAAATTTAATAGCATCAACTAGTGTAGGTTGCTAGTTCAGGATCTTAGGGATGCAGTTCGTCGTTGGCGTTCTCAGAAGCCTGGCCAGACTAGGTCCATAAAAGGATGTGCTGCCTTCTTATTGGTAAGTAAACAGAAGTAATTGTCAATGATCTCATAAATGAAGTAATACATTTACATTTTTAAATGTGTTTACTCTCAGGTTTATTACGTGGATAGTTTGGATCACCCCCAATGCCCGTGCTCTCTCTGTCTCAATAATCGCAGATCTAATTAGATGTGGACCCTCCAATAAGTCCAGTTTTCAAAAATACGAAACAAATAGTAAAAAAATTCTTAAAAATTGAAATTTGGCGTGTAGTTTGATTTCATGGAGATGAACAAGATTGACGGTTTGGATCTTTCGTTTTGGTCCTAGATCCATGCTATCTACAGCACAATAGTCAATCTCTCTCTCTCTCTCTCTCTCTCTCTCTCTCTCTCTATATATATATATATATATATATTT